>JBBPBS010001045.1:7664527-7683904 GCA_037974835.1 Cicer judaicum | reverse complement strand
ACTTATTTACTTATTTATTTATTTATTTATTATTGATTTTATTATTTATTTATTTATTCAGTTACTTATTTAATTACTTATTTATTCATTTATTTATTTACTTATTAACGTATTTACTTATTTATTTATTTATTTACTTATTTCTTTATTATTTATTTATTTATTTATTTATTTACTTATTTATTTATTTTATTTATTATTTTATTATTTATTCATTTACTTATTCGTTTATTTATTATTTATTTTATTTATTCATTTACTTATTTGTTTATTTATTATTTATTTTGTTGTTTATTTATTTCTTTATTTATTCATTTATTGATAGTAAGTAATTTATTTGTATTTGGTGGTTGTGTGGCTATAATTCCTTTGCGGACTATTAGAGACGACGACCGATAAAGAAACGATTCGTTAGCATATCAGATTCATTGGACGGAATCTTCAGTCGAGGTAAGGGATGAGATAAGGTTCGGTTTTATGAGTATAAAATAACACGAGTTGAACGGGAATACTGAAATTCCCATATGTTCATTCGGGGCTTTCTACGTACGGTTGAGCCTTATTGAGTAATAATAATTAATTAATAATATATGAATGGTAATAGTGAGGACTAAAATATAATTTCGAAACCTATAGAATTATGTGAATTAATTTATATTAAGATTGTGTGATATTTGATTTTATGAAACATATAATAATTGTTATTGTATGAATGATATATATTTCAGTGTTCTTGTCTACTTGATTGAAATTCTGATATTACTTGAAAATGCACCTAATTGATTCCTTATTATGTGATTGATGAGACTGGACTGTGTATTGTGAGCAGTGTAAATCAAATATTGGGATTTTATGTGATTAACTGATATAACTATATATATAATGATGTATTTGTGAAGTTAAACTGAAATATATTGAATTGTGATGATCGAGTAAGTCTGAGATATGTGTTATAGATTTTGGAGATAGGATTATTTTGTCATCATATAGGGAGGGTTTGACAAACCTAGTGATTCGGGGAAGTACAACTGAATGAGCCTGATCGTGGAGGGCTACAGTCGAACTGTAAGGTAAGAATGATAGACCTTGGGGGTACATCTAGTGGGGAATTCCTAAGTGGATTAGTGGGTTATTCCCTAAGGCCGGGAACTACCGTCCAACATAAGAGTACCCCGATTGTCGCGTATATGTGTCTCGGGTTGAGTTGAGGGGATCTATGAGGACTTGGCCATTCATGAATTGTCCGTTCACTCTTGTAGTGGCATAGTATCAGGCCTCCTAACCAAGTACTTCAAAGTAGAATGGTACCAAATGATGAAGAAGTATAGAGTATCGGACATGCATAGCATTTCATCCTTGTGATTGTTTGATTGTGATTGAATTAGATTAACCTTTGATATGATGTTCTTGAAAGTTTCTCTTTATTTGTGTTGTTTTGACTACTTGCGTGTTCTCCTCGTTTATCTTATACTATTACATAATTTCGAAACTCACCCCTAGTTGCTTGTGGTTGGCGCTTGCGAGAGCGCAGTCATTTCAGATTATTAGTTGGTGATCCACGCTCTGATAGGTGATACTGGGTGGGAGTAATTTATCGTATTTTGTTGAGTTATGAATTAATTTAGATTTTTGTAAATTCGATTGTTCAATTATGTTAGTTATATCTTTTATTCGGATGTAGAAATTAGTTTTCTCTAAATTAGAAGATGTTTTTATGTTAGAAATTTTTATTTAATAAACCTCAACTATATTCGATATTAAAGGATTTTTAATTGATTTTTTTATGCAACCAATTGGTGTAGTGTGAATGTGACTTTCTGAACATTATAATTTGAAAGAAAATTTTTATACTCTATTTTGGAACCGCTGCGAATCTCTTTCAAAACTAGTGCATTTCACTTTTTATTTCAATTTGGGTTTAGGGTGTTACAAAGTATATTCTCCACAATGTTCGTATTCAAAAGGAAATAAAGTTTATTCATATTTGTCACAGGGATATTTCAGTTGTAGAGTATGTCGCCAAATTTTGAAGCTACATCAAGATACTCTTGTTATTTTAGGGACAATCACCAAAACGAGGGAAAGGCGATCAAATTTGAGTAAGGAATTAAGTCTGAGCTGCAATGCTTTAATTGGAATTCTAAGGATCTGTGACTACCCCACCATGGTAAACAAGTCTAGGGTGATTGAGAAAAAGATTGAAACCCCAAAAGTTGAGAAACTAAAGGAGAAGTTTATCTCTAGTGGAAAAGAATTTTATAGTAAAGGCTATAAATTTCATAAGAATCTACACCCTTTACTCATAATTTCAAAGGATAAGTAAAGGCAAGGCCGTACTAGTAAGACTATAAGGTTATTTGTAGACTATAGAAAATTGAATCAAGTTACCATCAAGAATAAAAGAAAAATCCCTTGCCTAGGATAAATGACCTCTTAGACCAATTGAGAGGAGCTTCAATATTTTTAAAGATAGACTTGAGGTATGGGTACCATCAAATTAGGGTCAAAAGTGAAGATATTCCTAACACAGCTTTTAGGACAAGATACAAACACTATGAGTATGTAGTGATGCATTTTGGAGGTACCAATGCCCTTTCTATTTTATGAATTATATGAACCGAATTTTTAGGCGTTTCTTAAATACGTTTGTGGTGGTGTTCATCAATGATATTCTAATCCACTCTAGGAGTTTGGGTGAGCATGAGGGACACATGAGGATAGTATTGAAAGTTTTGAGAGATAACACACTGTATGCAAAACTTAAGAAATGTGAGTTATGGCTTGATGATGTGAGGTTTTAGGACATGTCATCTCTAGTAAGGGAGTAGCAGTTGATTCTAGTAAGATAGATCAATATTAAGTTGGCCCAAAGGTAAATCAATGATTGAAGTAAGAAATTTCCTAGGATTGACGGGTTACTATAGGAAATTTATAGAGAGGTTTTCTAATCTAGTCTTACCTCTCACCAAGTTAACACGATAAGAGAAAACTTGTGTGTGGGACTAAGAGTGTGAGGATAATTTCAAAGAGGCAAATTATCCAACCCATTTTCTTGAATTAGCAGTTGTAGTCTTTGATCTTAAAATTTGGAGGCATTTGTATAGAGTGAAATTTGAGGTTTTTAGTGATAATAAAAAACATAAGCATTTGTTTGATCAAAAGGATTTAAATATGAGACAAAGAAGGTGGATGGAATTCCTTAAGGACTACGATTTTGAGTTGAAATATCACCTTGGGAAAGATAATGTAGTGGTTGATGCTCTAAATAGAAAATCCCTACGTATAGCTTGTATGATGGCACAAGAGACAAGTCTAAATAGAAAATCCCTACATATAGCTTGTATGATGGCACAAGAGAAGAAAACTATTGGAATTTCAAGAAGAGACACGTGGATTTTTAAGAGTCTCTTCTAAGACTGGGGTGAGGAGGTCAATGAAAGTCAATAATAAAATAAAACTTTTGTTTCATGGGTCATTTTTAAATTCTAAAGAGAATAGTTACGCAACTTATCGTTTAGCTCTTTCTCCTCATGAATATAACCTTTATGATGTCTTTCTAGTTTCTCAACCCCGAGCATATGTGTTAGATTATTCACACGTGATAGCTTCAGAGTTAGTCCAATTAAAAGATAATTTAATCTTTAATGCTAGGTTTATACGCCAGAGATGGCTATTTCAGAATCAGAGGAAGAAGTCATAGGACAACATCTAAGTCTCCCAAATGCAAGTATATCAATTTCTTTATACTTGCACAAGTTGGTCACTTTGGTTTTATTCACATTGACATAAATTTCGAGGACAAAATTTCTTTAAGGAGGGGAGAAAATGTAACATCCCAAATTAAAGAATTAAAAATAATCAGAATTTTAAAATATTCTAATTTATAGAGTATTATGATTATATTATTATGATTATTATTATTATTATTATTATTATTATTATTATTATCATCATTATTATTGTTATTATTATTATTTCTACTACTATATCAACTATTAATTTGCATAAAATAAGGTAACAATAGTAAGTTGTTGTTTATTTGAGACTGTAATAATAGGAAGTTTATTTTGTTTGTTAACGGTTTATGTGAAATAGATATTAACAAACAAGTTGTTATAACAAACTTTTACTACTTAATTATCTATTATTAAAGGGTCAAACAAAACCAAACAAACAATCCTATATGAATTCAATATGTATTCGTTTTATTTGTAACAACCAAGAGTTTAGTGGGGCAAATATAGGATACCTAGTCAAACTATCTTATAAATATTTAATTATAAATAGATACAAAGAAGAAAATAAAATAAAATAAAAAACTCAATAGAAAGAACTATATATACCACCAAAAAGAGGAGCGAAAGTATGATTGCGTTTCAAGTAGCAGTGGGTAGTAACGACTAACACATACCAAACTTTTTATAAAAGAACGCTTCAAGAGGTGAGTAATCACACCCTTTAAACTTTCATGGTACATTTATTTTGGAAATTTAAAATGGAAAAAGAGTTAGATATTATGGATGATATTTTCTTATAAAAATATATATTGTCGAAAACCTAACTCTATAAAAATTGAGATTTTATAAATTGTAATAATAATTTATGAATTGATTTGTTTACTATTGCTTGTTGGATTACCGTTTTCATGATTGTTTGAATATATACTCTTTAAAAAGATTGTTTTATTATATTTTCTTGAATGATTGTTGTTATTATATATTCAAACGAAATACTATATTATTTTTACAAATATAGTTGTTGAAATATAACTTATTTGGATTGTATGTTTTTGAGAAATATATATTCTTTAAAAAGATTGTTTTATTATATTTTCTTGAATGATCATTGTTATTATATATGCAAATGAAATATTATATTATAAATATGATTTTGCGAATATAGTTGTTGAAAAATGAATTATTTGGATTGTATGTGTTTGAGAAATATATATTCTTTAAAAAGATTGTTTTACTATATTTTCTGGAATGATCATTGTTATTATAAATTCAAATGAAATATTATATTATAAACATGATTTTGCGAATATGATTGTTAAAATTATGAATGATTTTGATTGTGTTTGCTGGAGATGGGTCTTGTACCCCACATATTGATGAGTTTTAAACTTCACAAAGAGATGAGGCTTAAACTCCACCTAGATGAGTATTAAACTTCACAAAGAGATGAAGTTTAAACTCCACCTATAAATGAGTATTAAACTTCACAAAGAGATGAGGTTTAAACTCCACCTGGATGAGTATTATACTTCACAAAGAGATGAGGTTTAAACTCCACATAGATGGGTCTTGGACCCCACATATTGATAGGTTTCAAACTTCACAAAGAGATGAGGTTTAAACTCCACATGGATGAGTATTAAACTTCACAAAGAGATGAGGCTTAAACTCCACATGGATGGGTGTTGGACCCCACATATTGATGAGTTTTAAACTTCACAAAGAGATGAGGTTTAAACTCCACATATGGATGAGTATTAAACTTCACAAAGAGATGAGGTTTAAACTCCACAAATAGATTAGTATTAAACTTCACAAAGAGATGAGGTTTAAACTCCACGCAGATGGGTCTTGTACCCCACACTGGATGAGCTGGTGCTCCACCTGACTACATAATACTCACTTTGCATAAGTAGTATATCTCCATCATTGATTTGGTTGATTATTTTCTGCAGAATAAATGTGTATATTAGAATTATTTGATTATGATAGATGTGGATTATCGTTAATTTAATTGATGAGATTTTATTAATTATTTGAAGTAGTTGGTTATTATAGAGAAATGTTAGTTATATCACGAATAGTTCTAAAGAAAATTTTTGGATGAAGGCGGGTGCCATGATCGACTTTCCGATTACCGCTTCGGCTAAGAATAATATTTGTTTTAAAATTGTGTGTATTATTCACTTGGATTTTGTATCTCATTAAAGTGTTATTTTCAAATACTAAAACCGTTGAGAACGTTGAGAGATGAGAAGTTATACCTCCCTTGAGAAGACTGATTTCTTTCGATTAGGTTAGTAGATCAAGTATAAGTAGACATAATGTGTACATCGTACTTTATGTTGGGATAAGACACTATTTGCCCAATTTTGAATATTTTATTTATTAAAGATTTTCCAGTTGTAAGGATTTATTTTGAGATTTCATAACATTACTTCTTTCTAACAATTCATTATTTATTACAATACCTTATTCTCTTACATAATTTTGATAATTTTTCAGTTATTATCTCAATTTTTATACCCACATAACTAGGCGTTACAAGAGTAGTGTTTGATACACAATTTTTTAATTTAAGTTTTTTAAATACAAAATGATTCAATATAACATAGGATTATATTTCAAATAGAGTTTTATTGGTTGTAGTAGAAGCTGGAACTGTGACAATTCCCCCAGGCTGCTTTCATTATGAACATTGTGCAGATACAGATGCCGTTTGTGACAATTTTTGTAAAATAACACTTGGTAATCCTAAAGGTGGTTATTGCATTCGAGACTTGGTTGTATGTTGTTGCAAACAGTAGAAGTCATAGAGATTCGTGTGTCAAAATAGTTGTTTTTCATATAAAATAATTAGAAAAGTCATATTTTGTAATAATTATTATATATTATGTTATAATTAAAATAATGTAAAAAATGACATTATAATTTTGACTAATAATTTATTTTTCATGGTACATATATTTATTTATTTGTGGTCTAACTATCAATACAATGACATGAAAGTATTGAAAGTGTGAAAACATAAAAAAAAATAGTAAATTTCATAATTCTTTTAAAAAATCAAGATGATTAAATTTAACATTTGAGTTGCCGTCTCGGGGATTAGTTGTAACAACTTCTCACTCTTTAACCTCATGGAATAGAGTTCAAACCCAACCTAAAACATATGTAAAACGGTTATTAATGGAACCTTTATTAATAATATTTATAACTCCATTTGATTTTAATATCTTAACATTAGAGTTTTTAATTTTTACAAATACTAAACATTTGAGTTGGAACTCAAGTGTTTTGTATATTACTTATAAATTAATCTCTTCGTTTTAGACGTACTGAGTTTAAATTTTCTGAGAGACAATTGAAAGTAAGCCACTAGAGCCATTTTAATTAATTAAAGTTTATACGTTACAAAAAACAGACTAATTTAAATAATTATTTATAATAAATATCATTTCAAAATTATCATAATTCAGATTTTAATTCCAACGAAATTTTTGATTGTCATGATATCCAAATTATTAAAAATATTCAAATATCATCATCACATAAACAATATTTTTTTATACTTTTTGAATATTTTTTTTTTTGAATTATTCTTTAACCAAAAGAATATGCCCTTCATGTTATATGTTTTGCTCTGACACTTGAAAATATATATATAATTTATACTCGATTTTTATAGAATTTTTGGTGCTGATAAATAAAAACTCTTTTAGAGAGAAACTAAATTTGTATAAAATTTAAAATATCAAATTTCTAAAAATATAATCTGAACACTTTAAACATTTTTTTTATTCTTATAAGTTTGATTTAAGTTTAATTACTTAATTCAATTCTAAAAATTTATTAGTATTTATAATGTTTTCATACAAAAATTGTTTCAAATTAAATAAGTAAATTACAATTTACAATCCTTATTCCCGAGATCACCTATCCATGCAGAGTTTCTCTCAAACTTGAACTTCAACACTCATTAACCTGTAACAACACGCAGGGCCAAACCAGTTGATAATAACATTTGGACACATGTTTCTAGCTTTTTAGTTTGGTATTTCAAAAGCTCTTTATACCTTAGAATAATATTTTAAGCTTGTTTCTAAACTTGGAATCGAATTTGAATTATTATTTGTATTTTGACTCTTGTTCCGTCTTTAGGCCATCACTTGAGCTCTAGATATCAGATTGACGCATACGAGCAGGCATTGGGAAGCTAAAAATCAGAGCTTCAACTTTTGTGTTGGAAGAAAGACCAATTCCGAAATTTACTGGGTCTAAATTGTAGATTTTGTAACCTATACTTTTAAATAGTGAGTCACTTGTTTTTTTAAACTCTAAACCCTAAAGCCTAATATCGAGTACTATATATTGGAAGTTTTATTTCTTTTCTGAAAAAACGAAATATTAGGATTTGTATTGCTACAACACATAATCAATTTTTATTTTAATTTAATCTCAAAGTTTCATCAACACCTTGAGATTCAGGTTACACTTTCAATTTCGAATTCATGATTCTATTCTTGTTTATTTGATTATATTGATATTCTAACTGCTTAAATTGAATTTGAATAGGATTCATTAAATTTATTTGACAGTTGATTGTTAATTTAAGGACACTTGATTGTTAATTGTAATATTTGGATATTTTGATGCTTAATCCAATCAAAGAAACCGAATTCACATAGGATTGATTACGCTTGTTTGATCAATTCTATAGTCAAATAAGAATAGAATCACGAATTAGAAATTAAACTCATTGATAGAATTTGTGATAGGTCTAAAACTTGAATAAGTGGATTAATCGTTTTGCTCATATGATAAATCAAAAATCTAAAAAACCCATTTTTAATTTCAACTTTCAAATCAGTTATTATTATTATTATTATTATTATTATATCATAATTCCTTGTGAAACAATTTGAGTTATTATGTCTATTTACAGTTTATCAAATGTATTTGACCTGTGGGCGACAACGGATCAAATTGGCGTCGTTGTTGGGGGACTCTCTATTAACAATATTAACCAATTTTAGAGTATTACTAACAATCCCAACAATTGTTCTTTGTGTTTTGTTGCAATTACTAACTCGGATTTCAGGCGATTATCTCGGATTACCCCGAAATTTCACCAGAAAATCAGAAGAAAAAAAATATCAAGGAATAGGACTTATTATGGGACATAATGCTCAAAATCCCAAATTTGTTCGTTTAGACCCTTTTTTCAAATTTTTAAATTTTTCATATTCCCCAAGAATTCCAAAAAAAAAAAAATCAGCGTTTATTTGATTTTTAGAAAATTGTGGTGGTATTTTTATATTTTTTGGATTTTATTTGATAGGATTTTCTATTTTTTACTTCAATTTTAGCAATAAGGACATTGTTGAAATTTTTAGAATTGTGATTTTGCATTGCATTGTTATGATGATGCATGACTAGGGCTAGCTATGTGAATTTGCATTTCCTTGAACCTGAAATAGATAGGACATTTCATTTATGTCGTAGACTTAATAGAGCTGCTAGTGTTAATGAGTCAGAGTCAGATAGTGAAAGTGATAACTTGCTGCAAAATATGGCTGATGCGAATAACAGAATCTTAAGTCAACTTGCTGCAACTAATATCAATTATAATGCATTGTGTATCACATATCCTGAAGTTACTGTACCATTTCAACTTAAATCTTGTTTAATACACTTTCTTCCAAAGTTTAATGGTCTTGCAGGTGAGGATCCCCACAAACACTTGAAGGAATTCCTTGTTGTGTGTTCTACCATGAAGCCTCAAGGAGTCACAAAATACCACATTGAGTTGAGAACCTTCCCATTTTTACTCCAAGATGTTGCCAAGGACTGGTTATACTACCTTCAACCGGGTTTTGTTACAAGTTGGAATGATCTCAAGATATTGTTTCCAGCAAAATTCTTCCCTACCTCAAGAGCTGCTTCAATCATAAACGAAATATGTGGCATCAAGCAAATTGACATGGAATCATTACATGAGTATTGGGGGAAATTCAAGAAATTAGTGCCTAGTTGTCCTCATCACAGGATTTTTGAATAATTGCTCATCCAGTATTTTTATAACGGCTTGCTACCTATGGATAAAAGCATTTTGGATGCTACTAGTAGGAGAGCACTTGTCGATAAGACCCTAGAAGTGGAAAAAAATTTTATTGAGAACATTTCCATTAATTCTCAACAGGTTACAACTAGAAGAAATTCAGCAGTGTTGACAAGGGGCATGAATGAAATTCAAGTAGTAGTGTGTGTCATTTGCATTTCTCTATAGCCTCCTTCAGATTCATGTAACAGGTACAATCCTGGTTGGAGAAACCATCCCAACCTGAGATGGGGGAATTCATCTACACAACAACAACCTAGGCAGCAACAACAACAAAATATTTCTTAACAGCAAAACAATGCACCTTCATTAGAAGACCTCGTTAAGCAGATGGCTGTCCAGAATCTCCAATTTCAACAAAGAACAAATTCTACCATTCACAATTTGGAAACAAAGATTGGTTAGCTAGCCACTTCAATTAATCAACTGCAGACTATGGGGTAAAATCCATTGCTTACACAATCAGTAGTAAATCTTGTAACACCCGAATATTTTCATATATATTATATACGTATCTTTTAGTAATTTTCATAATGTAAAAAAAATAAATTAAAAGTTATCACTCTCTATTTTACTTGAATAATTATAACTTTTATTTTTATTTAATTATTTTGGTGTGACAATTACATGCGACTAATTTATGATGTGATTATTTTCTAAATGGACTATTGTGCATTTTTTTTATTTGATTAATTCCGATAATAATGAAATTGATGTGTTACATATGTTTGTTTTATTTTGTTATGTGTGAGTGGTATTTTTGTCTTGTTTGATTTATTTTAGTTGATAAAATACTAGTTGAATTATTTAATTAAATTAGAATTTATAAAGTTATAATGTTTGTTAGTTTTATTGACGACCAAATAAGTATTCATTTTAGGAGATATTATAGAGTTAGTGAAACTCAACCTTTATATATATAAGTGTTTTGAAAATATTTTTGGTCCATCCGAAAAAATAATAACTTAGTGATTTGACTCATTCTTACTAGATTTTATGACAATTTATGGTGTTTTCTTGACATAATGTGCATTAACTCATTTTTAACACATTTAATTTATTTTTTAAAGGAAGAGTGTAAATTTAATTATGAGTTTCTTTTTGGTGCAATTAAGAGATGACTAGTCTCCTTTTGGTATCTCATGCATTCACCTCTTTTAAACTAAAATTATAATTTTATTTTAATTGTCTACAAAAGTAATTTTATATTATTCTTGGTATCCTAACTATTAGATAAAAAATTAAAAGAGTGATGTGACATCCTCTAATTTATTTATTTAATTAAAATGAATAGTGTGACACCCTGCAATATATGGTGAACTTTATTACTTAATCCTAATTAATTCATACACATGATTTCAACTGACTTTGTAACAACCTAATAAAATTAAATAAATAGTAATTACTGGTAGCATAATTTTGGAATTAAGTGCACTTCAATTTTAGACAATAACTCAATCGTAATATTGCAACGTAAATAACTATTATGTTCATAAATTTTCATTAGGCCTCTTGCTGTCACACCTATTTGTCATTCTTACACTCCTAAAATAATTTTCTTAGTCATAAATCCCAATATCTATCTGTGTTGAATTCATCATTGCCTCATAAGATATTTCTCATGCAAATTTAGAGATGTTAAGAAAGAAAGTGATATTAGTGCAAATTGTAAGGGATTTTCCCCATGTAGAGTTAGGCTAGATATTAAATTAGCGGTTCGTAGGATATTGATATGATGTCCGGATGTCTTAAAAGAAAAAGGTTGGTTTTATTTTTGTCGTAAAGAAATTAACTATAATGTTTTGATTGTCTCTTTTGAGTAATACATCTATCTTGATAAACTTAATTATAGAGTTATATTTTATTATTATCCCTTGATAAATATGTTCTTAGTGAAAATATTTAGTACTTTACGTGTTTTAGAGTATTTAATTATGAAGTTATAATTTATATAATGCTATGATTCATAATATGTTTATTATAATGTATTTGATTTTAAGTCTTGACCTTTGAGTATTTTGAATTTAAAAAACTTGACTTTTATGAACAATATATGTGTCTTGAGAAAATTGATGAAAATTTTATATTTTGATTTTAACGATATGAGAAAATTGATTGTTGACGTGCATATTTAATGTGTTGAATTTATTGAGTTCTAACTATGAACATCCATGATAATGTAAATTTGAGGTTGCCTAAGTGGCTGGTGATCTGTGGTTTGAATAGTTTTTCTTTGTGGTGCCTAAGTGACTGTTCATTTTTCAAAAACATATTTGTGTTATGATTTTCTTTCTTTGTGGTTGCCTAAGTGGCTAGTGATTTGTACATTTCGGATATCATTATCATTGTCATGACATATCATATGCATCTTTGTGGATGACTTAGTGGTTGGTTTAATTTTCCCCATTGGTATGGGTGACTTCTGTGTGGATGCAGTAGTGGCTGGCTATATCCGGATCATATATGCTTAGGAGCATGCATAACTTATATACATTTTATTGTTATTTCTATTTTGATTTAATTATTTGCTCTACGGTTGTTACTTATTTAGAAACATTTTATGACTTTTCATATATCTTTGAGAACTATTAAATAATCAATTTCTTTAAATCTTTTATTACAAAAAGATTTTATATTCATATTTTATGGTTGTTATTTTATTATTTGGTTTAATTTTTGTTGTGGGATTAACTGACCCCTTACACCAACATTTAGGTACTAATGATCTCAAAGAGTTGAGTTGCATGAATGATGTTTGATTGGTGCACGCGCGTGGGAAAATGGAACTTTTACTTAAAAATAGTGTTTTATATTACTAAAAATTTTGTGGTACATTGTAAAGTTATTTACTCGTCCTCATCAACTTTTAATAGAAATGTGGAAGTGAGATTTTATTGCTATTAAATAATTAAATGTCCTTAATTTCAGTCAGCATTGCTTCTTTTGAATTTCACTTAAAGAGAATTTATTTTATTTTGGAACATAAATAAATATTGATCTAACAACTATAATATTAATTTTGCAAATGAATAAATAAATAATATTTTAGTAAATTACATTACGTTATTTTACAGAAAAATATAAATTAAGTTATTTTTAGGCATTTTCAATTTATTACCTGATGAACTACTCCTAAGAAAAAATATGAGTTGTTTCTAAAACAAAAAAAAAATTTAAGTAATAATTGGATCAAAAATTTGGGGGGTTACAAATCTAAATGCTCCCAATATTAGTGCAATCACATTGAGGTTTGGGAAAGCTGTTGAAATACCAAGGTACCTGAAACTACAGTGAAAAATAACAAGGTTGCTAAGGACACTTTGATACCTAAAACTCTTGATGTTGAGAAAAATATACCACCTTCAAGAGGCATATAAGGACAAGGAGATCCTGGATACATTTAGGAAGGTGGAAGTGAACATTCCCCTCCTTGAAGCAATTAAACACATTCCAAGATATGCAAAATTTCTAAAAGATTTGTGCACACACAAGAGAAGGTTAAAAGGTAATGAAAGGGTAAACATGAGGAAAAATGTTTCATTCCCCATTCAACCCATGCCTCAGAAATGCAAATATCTAGGAAATTTTTCTATTCCATGTATCATAGGCAATATTCAATTTGAAAATGCTATGTTAGATTTAGGATCTTCCATTAATGTTATGCCTCTTGAGCCAAAATCTCAATTTAATGATTTGATGAAAACAAACAAAATGCTAATTAAAAATATTAACTATGATTCTAAATGTTATGTCAATTTAACTTGTGCTTTTGAGTGTATTAATTTAAAGATAGGATTAAAAAAAAGCACAGAAATCAGCAGAAAAAGGCAAGAAACTAAACAGACAAGAATGGAGAACTTTCTTAATAAAATCTGGAAAACGGAGAATGTTCTCCAGTTTCAAGAAGGATCATCACATCCAAAATCAATCAATCTCCACTACTCGAATCATGCTAATTTTATCAGTACTTGCCAAGGAACAAACTGAGATGATCGGATTCAAAGAAACTACTCGAATCACAAAGAGAAAAGATCATGAATTAACAAGACCAAAGAGATTCGAGCATTCTTGACAACATTCTGATCATTCTGAATAGGAGTGTAACATCAGCCTCCAGACTGATAATCATTCTCCAGCATGTTAACATTAATCTCCAACATGCTAACTTCATTCTCCAGCATGTTAAACATCAATCTCTAGAATGATAACATCAATCTGCAGAAAGTTCTCATCAGTATCCAGAGTGATTGGATCTTTCTCCAGAATTATCATACCAGTCTCTAGAATAATCATCAATCTGTAGAAAGTTCAAAAATTGACAGTCAAGATTGATTATCAATCTCCGTTTATGCAGAAGTTCAGTATCGATCTCCATATTTCTACAAAAGTTCATCATCTTTCTCCAAACTGTTATGGACATGATCAAGTCTCCAGATCAAAGATATAACATCAGCAAACACATCTAAAGCATAAATGATCATTAAACACAAAGGCAATCTGATCAAGAACGAATAAACCAGCCCAGTCAAACATGTTTCAAAAATGTTCAAAGGCTGGAATATTTTTATTCATATATATTGGTTTTGTTCAAATCTGACATAGCACTACCAATAACTCTTTTGACCATTATTAAATGTCCTAAAAGCCTATAAAAGGAAGGCCAATGCTCAAGAAAAAACAAGAGCTTCAAGTATTAAGCAATTCATTACTCATTTCAATCTTACTTGAATTTCTATCACTCACATACATTGAATCAATTCTGATTTTTCCCATTTGATTCCTACAATCATTCTCGTGTATTTCTCTATCAAAGAATCAGAACTCAAATAAGTGTTGAGCCTTCTTAGATTCTAACAAAACAATCTCATCATTATTATAACTCAAACTATAAGAGTTTAGTATATTTTGGGTACATTGTAAAAAATCCTATCAAGGTTGATAGGTGACTTGATTGGACTCCGTTCTGGTTGGAAAGGTTTTAACTTTGCAACAGATCAAGGTTGATTTGAACTAGGTGTTGTAAAAGCAAGAAGAATCTTTGTTTTAAACATTTAGTGGAAAATCTCATGGTTGTGAGGACAGGACGTAACTCGGGTTGGGTGAATCGGAATATATCGTTATGTGGTATCTCTTCCCTTATCTATTTACTTTCAGTTTGATTGATTATCAAGTTAAATACATAAACTAAATTGCTAATTTTAACTAACCAAGAACGTTCTCCATTTTCTGGTTAAAACAAAGAACATTCTCCGTTTTCTGTTTTCACAACCAAGATCAATCTTGAGTTATTTTCTTAAATTTTTAACAGGAATTTTGAAAATGGTGAATTTGCAATTCAAACCCCCTTTCTTGTAAATTGACATTGCTACTTCAATGCCTACATCTATATTTAACTCTCTTGCGCTTGGACCTTTACAGAGTACATGTGTTATCCTTATATTGGCAAACATAAGCAATGCTCGTCCTATTGGACTTGTGAAGGATGTACTTGTTCCAATTAATGAATTGATAATTCCTGCAGATTTTTACATTCTGGACATGGAGGGAGATAAAATGTCCAATAGGGCGCCTATCATCTTAGGAAGACCATTCTTGAAAACTGCTAGAACAAAAATTGATGTGCATGTTGGAACTCTATCCATGGAATTTGGTGATAACATTGTAAAATTTAACATCTTTAATGCTATCAAATACCCCATGAAAGACAATTCTATTTTCCAAATTGAATTGTATGCTGGTTTGGTTGATGACACTTACCCCAATATGTTTAATATTGATTTTCCTTCATTGTCTGGTATTGATGATACTTATACTGGTGAATTCTATTCATATACTAAATTGTGCTCTATTTGTGCTGAGATCGAAGCTGCCTTGCAGGTTGAACATTATGCTGATATTGATATTTCTAATATAACATATTTGATTTTGCAGACTTAGCTTTGGCCACCGGTGTTGTATCTTCCATTGAACAACCACCGACTATAGAGCTTAAACCACTTCCTAAAAATTTGAAATATGCATATTTAGAAAGAAGTGGCAACTTACCTGTTATTATTTCCACCAAACTTGAAGATGAACATGAAGAAAAGTTGTTGCAGATTTTAAGCAAACACAGGAAGGCAATCTGATGGACCTTGGCTAATATTCTTGGTATTAGCTCATCCATGTGTATGCATAGAATACTACTTAAGGATAAGGTAAAATAAGTCAGGCAACCCCAAAGGCGACTTAACCCATTAATTCTAGATGTTGTAAAAAAGGAAGTGACCAAGCTCTTGCAAGCAGACATTATATACCCCGTCTCTAATAGTCAATGGGTAAGTCTGGTGTAGGTATTCCCTAAGAAAATTGGACACATAATGGTTAAAAATGAAAATAATGAACTTACCCCCATACGAGTGCAGAAGAGCTGGAGGGTATCCATCGATTACATGAGACTAAACTAGGAAACTAGAAAGGATCATTTTCCCGTACAATTCATTGATTAGATGCTTGAACGATTGACTAGTAAGTCACATTATTGTTTTCTTGATGGTTTTTCTAGTTATTTTCATATCTATATTGCACCAGAGGACAAAGAGAAGACCACTTTCACTTGCCCTTTCGGCACATTTTCCTATACTATGATGCCTTTTGGCCTATGCAATGCTCCTAGCACTTTCCAATGCTGCATGATTAGTATTTTCTCTAACTTGATAGAAAATTGTATTGAAGTCTTCATGGAAGATTTTACTGTGTATGAATCCTCATTTGATGCATGCTCAATCAATTTAGATAGTTTTTTGCATACATGTATTGAAACTAACCTTGTGCTGAATTCTAAAAAATGTCATTGTATGGTTGAACAGGGCATAGTTTTGGGCCACTCGATTGGACCCTCCAATAATTCAGCCACCCAATTAGACCCACGCTTTTTGAAATTATGTGAGATGCATCTAACTATGTAGTGGGAGCAGTCCTTGTACACAGGGTTGGTAAGTCTGCCCATGTTATTTATTATGCTTCTAGGAATTTAGATTCTACACATGCTAATTATACTACCATTGAGGAGGAACTTTTAGCTATTGTTTTCGCACTTGATAAGTTTATATCATATTTTCTAGGTTCGAAGGTAGTTTTTTTTACTGACCATGCAACTTTGAAGTTCTTACTGAAGAAAACAAAAGACAAATCGAGATTAATCCAGTGGATATTGTTACTCCAAGAATTTGATTTAGAGATTAAAGATAAGAGTGGAGCTGAAAATTTGGTATTAGATCATTTGAGCAGAATAGAAATGGCTGAGGACCCCATCCCCATTCAAGATGACTTCCCGGATGAGCAACTGCTACAGTTGCGTGAGGTAACTCCTTGGTTTGCTGATTTAGTTAATTATATAGTTGTTGGAGTTTTTGCTATAGATGCATGCAGAATACAAATACACGAACTTAAAAGTGATGCAAAATACTATGTGTGGGATGATCCATATTTGTGGAAATTATGTACTGACTAGGTGATTAGGCGATGTGTTTCCCAGCATGAGGCACAATCTATTCTTCATTTTTGTCACGCCTCTCAAACTGGAGGACATTTTTGTCCTCAACACATAGCAAGAAAAGTATTAGACACGGGTTTCTTTTGGCCCACCTTGTTTAAAAATGCATTTCAGACTTACAAAATTTGTGAGTAGTGCCAAATAGCAAGAACAACAATCACTCGTAGGAGTGAGATGCCTCAACAACCTATGTTTTGCTGTGAAGTATTTGATGTGTGGGGCATTGACTTTTTAGGCCATTTTCTTGTATCTTTTGGTTATATCTATATTTTACTAGCTGTTGATTATGTTTCGAAGTGGGTGGAACCAATACCCACTAGGCACTCATTTTTGCAACCGCACCATGGACATTTTGCTTCAGAAGTATGGGGCTGTACACAGAGTTTCTACACCTTATCATCCCCAGACTAATGGGCAAGCTGAAGTCTCAAATAGGGAAATCAAATATATCTTAGAAAAGATGGTGCAGCCAAACAGGAAAGACTGGATCCACCGACTTGAAGAAGCTCTTTGGGCTCATAGAACAGCCTAAATAAAACCAATATCGATGTCCCCTTATCGACTTGTGTTGGTAAGGCATACCACCTCCTAGTGGAAATAGAGCACCGTGCTTATTCGGCGGTCAAGAGTTGTAACCTTGAGATGGAGAAACCAGGTTTGGAGAGAAAGCTTCAATTGCAACAACTTGAAAAGCTTAGACCATTAACTTACGAGAACTCTCACATCTATAAGGAGAAATATAAGTACTTTCATGATAAGATGATTTCTAGGAAGAAATTTTCCGTTGGCCAAAAAGTTTTATTGTTCAATTCCCGTTTGAAAATTATGGGTGGGTAACTTCGATCGAAGTGGATTGGCCCTTTTGTTGTTACTAACATTTTCCATCATGGAGATATTATTTCCCAATAATGTGTATTTAATAATTAAATTCATTCAATTGATATAAGCAATGAACATGTTTTTTTAACTATATAAAATAAAATTAAAAGGTTCTTCTAACAAAATAATGAGTTATCGTTGTCTCTTTTATTGACAATGAGTCATCGGTGTAGCTAGTCCCTCCTACTCATGTAGTCAATTACTTAAGGAACTATAAATATAGTCATTCAAATTCAAATATGGATAATTAAAAGTATCTTTAACGTGGCTCAGGAGTGCGAAGACGGCGCTACAACTCCTACTCCTTACTTCAAATTAAAAACCCACTTAATTACACATTTCCAATAATTTATTTGTAATTTAAAACTAGGTATAACAACAAAAGAAATGACACTTGCATC
This sequence comes from Cicer judaicum, assembly GCA_037974835.1. NCBI lineage: Eukaryota > Viridiplantae > Streptophyta > Magnoliopsida > Fabales > Fabaceae > Cicer > Cicer judaicum. The sequence goes on along the minus strand of JBBPBS010001045.1, from coordinate 7,665,232 downwards.
AATATGAATCGCCAACTAAAATAAAAAAATATAGCATTATTTTACTTTAAAACACCCTCAATTTCTCTAAAAATTATTCACAAATTCCCAACACTTACAACGTCTGAAACACACACTTTCACATTCACCTAATCACATATACAAGCATATAAGTAATTCAATAATTGGCATCATGATGTAAAATATTCTCATAGTAATCCAACAACAAGAAATTTATCACAACTAAATTAATAATTCACTTTTTTTTTAATCAATCTGCATCATTTAACAATAATTGAAACAAAGATTTTTCAATTAGCGAGTATAATAAGCAATTATTTTTACTCAAAGTTAATATGACAATCATAAATCTAAAATAAATTTCTTAATACATAAATCATTTTAGTGGTTAATCAATACTCTAAAATTTGATTTCGAACACTTAAATTATTTTAAAAGGATCACTAATCTTTTAATACCATAAAATCATTTTTCTTCCTAATTTCAAACTTTTCCTTGGATTATGTCTTAATAAATTTTATGATTTTTTTTTTGACTACTTTTAAAATCAATAAAATTACTAAAATTTCACCAATATCTTAACAATCAAAATAACTCTCAAGATATTTAAGCATTCTTAAAATCATTTTTTTTCAACCTATATTTTGAAATCAAATCAAATCATGTATATAAAATTAGATACAAAATTTTCTAATTCATCAAGAC
>JBBPBS010001045.1:7642594-7653397 GCA_037974835.1 Cicer judaicum | reverse complement strand
AAAAAAAAAAAAAAAAAAAAAAATTCACACCTTCAAGAATTATAAACTAAACTGCATAACAACTCAATAACATGTAGTCACTTTAAAACAAGAACAAATTTACAAAACCATATTGGGAGACGTAGATTATTTTTCATGTATTCCTAACACAATTTTTTTTTTTTAACTAATCAACATTTATAGTGTATGCTATTTGTAATTTATAATTAAAATAATTTAGAACAACATACATTATAACCAAATAAGCATAGGCAATAAAAAGTCAATGATAAGCATATTGCCTCATGAGAACATACACATAAACATTGAAATAACTAATAATATAACGGTGGACATTTCGTCTAATTAATCAAAATAAAATCAACAAGTATCCATAATAATAATAATGAGTTATTCTCGCCTACTAGTACTGACAATGTGTCGTCGGGTTGATCAATCCCTTCTACTCATGTAGTCAAGTACTCAAGGTAAGAATAACTAAAATATTGGGTCCAAACGTAGATGATTAAAAGACTTTTAACATGGTCGTAGTGTGGGAAGACGTCGTCACATCTCCCACCTCTCAACACAGTTAAACTCCTTTTAACTTCACAAGTTTTTTTTTTCTATATAAAAAATTAGTAACTAGTACATGGACAAAAATACTTATAATGAACATACAATTCAACAATTAAAACTTATTGTTGTTTAATCATATTCATCAAACAATAAAAATAATACGTTGCGCTCAACTCAACAGCTAAAATATAAGGCAATAATTTAAAAATAGCATCAATAAGAACTCAATCGCAATTTTATGTGAATTATTATTATTCCTATGCCAAAATAGCTACCAGTCATGTTTATTTCACTTAGAAAACCAATTAAGTATAATTCATAATTCAATTTGTTTATTTCAACTCAATTAAATAGTCAAAATAATATTTCAAAGTAAATGAAAGATAGTCAAATCAACTAGTGATGATGTAATTAATTTACTTAATTGCCTAATACAATCAATAACAACAATAGAAATGACAAATTAAACTTAATCAATAGACAAAAGAAATATTAAATTATCTCACTTTTAAACACTCCTAACAACTCTAAACTCTATACACACATTCCCTTAAAAACCATTTAGAGCACCTAAACCACAAGCAATTTTATATTCACAAAATCCAAACACAAGTTAGAGCTCAACCACAAGAGAGCAATATAACGAGAAACAAAAGCAAGCTTTTCCTATATCAAAAGCCAAATATAAATATGCAATACATTCCTTTCAAAACTTGTAAAATAAATTTTAAAAACAAAAAAAATACTCTAGTTTTGTAAGAATCTTATTTCAATGAATTAGGTCTCCAAAGAGAAAGTTATGCTTGCTTAATGTAAGTCACACATACACACCATATATGCAGGCCTTTGTCTGGCTTGTAAAATTTTCAAGAATAACTCTATCTAAATTTATTCAAAATACTCCTATTTGCTAAGAAGTCTCCAAGTAAAAAAAACTCACTTACCCTAAAGGTTACCAACATCACTTATTCTTACCAACATCACATATTATGTTTGATGTTGTGCTACCACATCAGTTCTACAGCAGTGCTACGTTAACTATTTCAGTAAACGCTAATCAATAAATATCCCTTCAGCATGAAATATACAAGGTATAATGTTAAATCAGATTAGTTGATCTGAGTAGTACCAGTGTTTGTTGGCTAACCCATTAAGTTAGTGGTATAAAAGAAAAGGAAAGTATACTTTCTTCTCTGGTAAAAAGTCATGAAGTCAACAATCACCTAGACAAATATTAGCTTTTGACATCGCATGCAAATTTAATTTTCCTCAAAGACAATAAATGGCACACTTCAGTATTTCACTTCAATACCCATGTAACCCATCATTATATATTAATAAGCCCCTGATATAATCCACCCATATAAACAATAATCATTAGTGTATCCTCATGGTCAAGGGAGAAATGTTACTGCCAAAAATTAACGAAAGTGGGATTGTTAATTGTTATAAAATAAAATCCAGAAAATCTATAGCAACCATCAGTGGACATTTTTCTTCACAGATAATATATACACACATAGCAGAAAATATCAATAATTTTGTTCCCACGACTATCTCAAAAAAAGGACCAATTTTCAAAAGTTTATTTTTTGTTTCACGACATTTTTGTACATTCCCATAGTTAAAAATAAGATTGTCTAAACAGAACGTAAATAATCATTACTTAATTTGCACGCAACACTTGAGAAAATCTTTATTACCATATCCATTATCACGACATGATGAAAGTGCCTCATTAAGAACAATTCAGCATCTTTCAACAGATTGTAAAAGGGCCAGCTATTAAGGGTAAACCAACAAGCTTTTTAGTTTTGAGTGGTCTATATACATTTGGTCTAACAAAAAAAAAAACAAAGCAGCATAAATAATCAAACAACTACTATAAAAATCATACCCGATTATGGATATAACAACAATTTAGATATGAAACCGGCTACCAAAATACACGGATAACTCAACTATAAAAACTAGTGATACAAAAGTAAGATTAAGCCTTTCTATAACAAACCCATATCTTAATCAACAACCAACCCAATTTTCAGTTAATCGGCAAAGCTTAACCATTTTCAAACTAACTATCAGTGAGCAGTAAGGGGAAATAAAATACAAAAAACATAATAACAAATAACAAGAAACAAAAAGGAAACAACAAAACTGACTAACATTATATAATGGATAATAGCTAACACTCATTGGTATGAAAACATTTCATAACTTTTGTACAAACATTTAGTTACTAAGAAATTTCCAACCTTGCGAGTCTCTCTTCCATTTTTTCCTACACCTTAATCTCAGTTTTTCTCTCTTCTCACACATTTGTGATTCATGTCTACTAAATAACAAAAATTACGAAACTAAGAAATATGATAAATTGTTGTTTTCATATTTTAATATTAAAATAAATAATAACATAAAATTTAATTTAAATTATAGGGTTGAAAAACATTTGCAAGCAAACAAGAAGGTCCGAAACACTCTGTTAACCAAAGCATTTATCAATTATTCATTCAAACAAGGAAACACAAAAAAATAATTCTTCAATATGACAGAAGTTTTAGCTAATATCCTGCATTTGTGTTTGGGAGATGTTTTAATGAATACATGTATATCAAAACTCCTCAAAGAGTTAAAACAGGGAATGAGAAGTGGTGATGTTGGAATATAGTAATGTTTTTATATGAGTTAAACCCCAAGACATTTTGTCTCCATTTTATAATTACAAATAATAATTTTGCATGTGGTGGAAATAGGAATAAAAATATAAAAATGCAAGCCACCATAACATTAACAACACAAATCATTCATGAGTGCAAATTCAACTATTTATTTGATACAGGGGAACAAGACTGCAAGGTCACCAATCTTGGCGGACAACAGACTCAATAACATTGGAAAAAGCACACGAATTTGCTTACATGTAATTTAAACAAAAACTAAAACACATAGCAAAATCAAGAACGAAAAGGGATAAACAAGAAGCAAAAGAAACCACAAGAAGTAAGGAATTTTTGTAGTTTGCAGAATTTGAAATATATATATAGTAAAAGCACACAATCTTTAAACTCAAACATAAAATTTCCATATAATACTACATAAACATACTCATCTTTATCTCAATCTACTACAAACAAGTTATTCAATTTTTTCTTTGATATATGCACATTACAAAATCGTTTCAAGTCAAAAAGTTCTAAGAAATTTCAAATTTTTAGTGTCTAAATACTTCACATGAAAAATACTATGGTGGACCACCTTTGTGGACATGTGTTTAAAATTCACTTGAACCACTAATGATGATGGCAAGTATAATTATAGATTTCTTCCCAAATTTTACGGCCTAGGCAAGAAAAGTGAGTATGTCCTTCAAAACTTAACAAACATCAATCAAGTCAACATCTTAGCCGTCAAATCATACTTCTAAAGAGTGTAATTCATCATCATTAGAGTTTCAAATGTCTTTTAAGCAATGGTTCACAATAGTAAAATTTCCCTACTAGACATGTATATCCAACAAACTTTACAAAACAAAATAATAATAACACAAGAAAATCTCAAATAATCACAAGCATAAATAAACATAACTAAGAGCAAGAATTACTAGTGGATTATCAAAATATTATAATGATAATAATAGTACAAAAGAATAACAAGAATCATCTAGGTAACACAATAAAAATGTAAATAACGAGTAACTATCCACACATAATCAAATAGCAGAGTTACCAGAATCAAATTTAAACATGTATGAACACGCCAAAAATAAACTCTTTATAAATCAGCATGTCTTTAAACTACATTGCAATTTTTAAACTAACTATTTTTATACTTGCAATCTTTAAACTAACTATTTTTAACTACAAATGCACATACTTAATTTGAAACACAACACGACAATTCTAACATAAAGATTTCACTTTAACATGACAAAACTCGGTGCTTGTACAACAGAAAAATGTATGATAATCTATAAAGGGAGCTCGATCCATAAGGAGGGAAAATATGCTCTTCTAATAGACACACATTATGGCATTACTTAATTAAAACTCAGGATGATAAAACTATACAATGAATCCCACAAGGCTCAAAAAAACAAAATATAGCTGGTTGAATATATAATAATTTAAATATAAACTATTAAAATAAAATAAGATAGATTAACAATCACAATAAAAAAGGAAAAGCCATACATTCAAGTATCATCATCAATTTAACCTTCAACAGAATAGTGTCATATTATTTGCCCAATGCAAAATAGTCAAAACAATAGACGTATGAGATTCTTTCACAACCAATAGGAGGCTACTAAAAGGAAAAGAAACAGGATTGTATAAAAGTTAACAGCCCATAAATTGCTAAAACATTGGTTGAATTTTACTGCCTTCGTCTTTCTATGCGAATAACAAATCTTTAAAGGCTTGTCAATTGTGATTGGTATTTTATTATCAGACATATGATAGACATCTTTCTATCTAATTATGCCTAAGCTTCACTTATGATACTACATGGCATTTAATGTAAACTAGCAGAAGTATAAGCCAGAAGCTATTCATGATTTCAAATAAATGAAATTTTCACAAAATAACAGAACAATGTTAGTAACATACATAACAACTATATTCATACAACTACAAAACAAGTTAGAATTTTATGTCAATGGTTTGTATAGTTATCTTAACCCTTTTAAGTTTGATTAAACTTCACTAATGCAAATTGGAAACATGCCAAGATGATATAATGTACAATCCAATGAAAGTCACACCACCTAGCGCGTGTTCAATTTAATTTCACAATATTATCACATATCATACAACAGAAGTTCAATAAACACCTAATGAATAACAGTAAAAAAAGTAACACAATTGACAAGGACGCAAAAAAAAAATCAATAGACACCTCACCCACACGGCCTGATTGGACATACCTGCTCTGATACCACTAATATAACACCCTAAACCCAAATTGAAATAAAAAGTAAAATGCACTAGTTTTTGAAGAGATTCGCAGCGGTTCCAAAACACAGTATATATTTTTTTTATTAAATCGTATATAGTTGACATTTATTAAATAAATATTTTTTGATATAAAAATAAGTTCGAAACTTAGAGACAATTAATTTATACCTTTGAATAACCGATAAAATAACAAAATTGATCAATCAAATTTACAAAAATCCAAATGGTTCATAACTCCAGAAAATATGACGAATTACTCCCACCCAATATCACCTATTCAGAGCGTGGATCCCAAATCGATAACCTGAAATAACTGCGCTCTCGCAAGCGCCAAACACAAGCAACGAGGGGTGAGCTTCGAAAACATGTACTAGTATAAATTAATTGATAAGAACACGAAAATATATTAAACACCGTATCATATCAAATCACAACCAAAAAAAATGACCAAGGTAAAACATTGATACAATCCACAACATCAAGTAAGTAAATACACAAATCAAGTAATGTTATGCATGCTCTTATACTCTAGACTCCTCCTCTTTCTTTGGTACCATTCTAACTCTGAAGTACTTGGTTAGGAGGCTTGATACTATGCCACCACACAAGTGGACGGACAATTCAATTTGGCCGTGTCCTCATAGATCCCCTCAACTCAACCCGAGACACATATACGCGACAGTCGAGGTAAAAGTGTATTGCATGGTAGCTCCCGACATTTGGAGTGCTACCTCCAAGTCACCTAGGAGTTCCCCACCCGAATACCCCCAAGGTCTAACAATCTTGCCCTAAGGCTCAACAGCAGACCGCCACGATCAGGCTCATTCAGTTGTACTTCCTTAGAATCACTAGGCTTGTCAGGCCCTACCTATATGATGACCAAATAATCTCCACTTCAAAAATTATCAACATCTATGTTCTCCCCTCGTTGGCCTAGGTTACTCACTCCATTAGGAGAACCATCATTGGCACGGGTCGAATTCATCACAATTCAATATGCATTTCGTGATATTCATCAAGGTGGTAACATCATAATTCAACAAGTAATCATCAATGCATATTTTCATAGTCACATATCACATTCAAAATTTATCATTATAATACACACACTCCAACAATATATAATTTGCACTCACATATAATAATACTAAATCATTCACACACTACTTCAATTGAAATTGAATTAATAACAATTCATCACATTTTATATCATATAGCAATATCCAGGTAGATATAAACAAAACACAAAATACATCAAATACGCAATTCTACAATAATTCAACTACCACACAATCTTCAAAATTAAATCAAACAACACCCTATAAAAGTTTCTAACTCGTATTTTAATCTCACAAAATTTAAGTTTTCTCATTAGTCAATTATTACTCAAAGGACTTCAGCCTTACGCAGCGAGTCCCGAATGAATTATGGGAAATCTGGTTTTCCCGTTCATCTCACTTAATTTACACTCATGAATTCGAACTCTCTCTCACCCCGTACCTGAATTTGACGCTTTCATAAGATATAAGGACCATAATGATTTTCAGCAACTAGAGATGTCGACAACAAGCAACGAACAACTCCAAAAGCATCGACGAATTTACAGAGTCAATGAAATATGGCTGATAATTTATGCGGACTATACAAATCAATGTTACATAATTAATAAAAATATTAAGAGAATAAACATATTCGAAACGAAGTGAAACAAGTTATCAGAAAAGGCCTCACCGACGTATTGGAGCACCGATAGGGTCCGACTTCAACTTCCCCGAAACAGACAAACGAGTAGTGCTTCTTGAAGGTTTCGACGAGAGGAATTCAAAAACGATATCAGTTTTTCAAGATGATGAACGTGTTGTTCGGAATTCAAGAAAACAGCCGCGACAATGGTGGAAACCCATTTTTTAAAATACAACGGTTGATAATTTTGAGCATAGGTAATGAAAGAGGGTGTTTCGTGGAGTCCATATATGGTCTCGGTTTTGCTTGGTGATAATCGTGATGGCTAAAATCTTGGTCAAAACTTGGAGGCGTGATTTTTGACAAAGAGAAATATGACGTTTCAATTTGCGATTCAAGTTGAGAATGGAAGAGAAGGTCACAACGATCACGAATGTGGTCTCAGTTTTCTAAGACAACCATTGTAACGATCGTGGTCGAGGAGAGAAGAAGGAAGGGAAAATGGTTGTTCGCGGCGGTGTATACGAAGAAGAAGGAAGAATGTGATCCGTGTATTTGTTCTCATTTTTTTTTTAATATTATTATTATTATTATTATTATTAATTAATTAATAAATTGATTAAAATTTACTCTTGCATAGAAAGCCCAATTCATAAAACAAATCTTTCTCTTTTTTTTTTTTTTTTGTAAATACAATTTAATTTCTAAAATATTACTAATATTTCAAACCTAATATTTTATAAAATAAAGTAATTAATCTTTTTAAAAAAAAACATTAATAATTAAGAATCTCATATTCAAAATAATCACTATAATTATACTTATATTTTTTAAATACCCACATTAAAATACTATCATTATTAGAGTATATTTGAAATTATAAAATAAATAAATATAACATCAAATTATTTATCTACAATAATATTTAATTAAAAAAAATAATTTATTATAAAATTTGGGGTGTTACATCAACAGCAGACTGCCACGATCAGGCTCATTAAGTTGTACTTCCCTAGAATCATTAGGCTTGTCATGCCCTACCTATATGTTGACAAAATAATCTCCACTTCACATATTATCAATATATTTTCTCCCCTTGTTAGCTTAGACTACTCCATTAAGAGCATAATTTTTAGGAATCTTCACTATCTCAACAACCATGTGGTACTTCAATATTCTCATCACAATTTTATAACATCATTAATCATATGTAATCATGATCATGATATAAACTCATCATAATTTCATAACATCACTATCATCAATCAAACATCATCATTATTATCACATAAACATATGTCATACAATGCATCCATCTTTTATTATCACATTACATAAATTCGTCTAATCAAACATGTGCACATAATTTCATTCAACATCCAACATCACAACAATATCAAATATCAAATATCAAATACCACGAAATTATTTAAAATTAAATCAATTAACATGTTTTATAAACATTTCTATTTAACATTTTAATCTCACAATCCCAATATTTTCACATTAATTAATTTATCTCTCAAACGGCAACTGCTGTACGTAGCGAGCCCCAGATGAATTGTCGGGAAATACAGTCCCTTTCATCTCACAATATATTATTATGCTCATGAATTCCAATGCTCTGTTACCCCTGACCTTATTTAGACGCTTTATCAAACACATAAATCAATGGAAATTTTCGACAGCAATTGTAGATCGACCCTAAATTTTCTAATTTATAATTTATGAGATTTTAGGAATTTTTGCCTTAAATTGCAGATGTACAGAGTACAAGAGTAAAATTGTAAGGCCCAACATAGTAAAGTCTGAGGCAGAAATAGAGGTGTCATGAGTAACTCGCAGGTGTAGAAAGGAAACGTCCAATCAATAATAGCCCAAATTAATATGCAGAAGTAAAAAAAGGAGTACAAATAGTCGTCTGGTCCAAAATTCATTTTCTAGTATTAATAAAAACCTTTAAAAAATAAATAATTTATTTTACTTTTTTAGAAACTTTTCTCTAAAATACTCATTTTAACATAATATTATTTATCCTTAATATAGATAAACTAAAACGCTCATATTCAAAATAATAAATATAATTATTACTATAACATTTTTCAAAATAATCACATAAAAATACATCATCTTAATAGAATAGTCAAAATGATAAAATAAATAAATATAACATCAATAATTTATATTAATTACTAAATCAAAATAAATATGTATAAAATCCTTATACGAAAGCAACTATATAAAAATAAAGAAAATCAATATCAAAATTACTAATATATCAAGATAATTATTTGTAAAATAAATACTTAAATAACATATATTTATAAATAATTAAATATAATAATGTGCACCCTTAACATCAGTCAAACATACAAGAAAATATCACATTAATTACAAACACACGTATACATGTAGAGTCGCCTAAAATCTTATTCTTTAAAATATTTACACTTAAATACTATTATTTATAGAAAAATATATAAAATAATAAAATATAATATTTATTATTTATATCACTTATTTAGTCAAATATATACAAAATTAGCATATCATAGAAAAAACTCATATAACAAAACTTAGTCACAAGATTTATCCACATATATTCTAAAACAGTTTTAACACCAAATTAATTATCCAAAATCCTATTTCATAAAGAAATATTTATTATAAAATTTGGAGTGTTACAATAACAAAACTATTCATGATTGTCTTAAGCTAGCAATGATTTTTTTTTCTCTCACCACTTTGCATTCATAAGAATATTTAGAATCGGATGCATTGTTTAGCTTGGAGTGCAAAAGTTTACGCGTGGGGGAATTTTATCATAGCATTTGGGCACATATTTCTAGCTTTTTAGTTTGGTATTCATAGCTTAGATTCATTATTTGTATTTTGACTCTTTCTCGCTCTGTTTGTCATTACTTGAGCTCTGGATATCGGTGTGGCCCATATGAGCAGGCGTTGAAAAGCTAAAAATTAGAGCTATAACATGTATGTAGGAACAAAATACCAATTCCGAACTTTACTAGGCCTAAATTGCATATTTCCTAATTTGGACTTTTGTATTAATTTTAAATAGTGAGACACTTGTTTTTAAACCTTAAATTCTAAATTCCTATATTAAGTACTATATATTGGCCGTTTTGTTCTTTTCTACGGACGGAAGATTACTACAAGAAATAAATAGTTTATATTTTAATTTCATGAAATGCTAATTTTATAAGATTAATCCACGAGTTTAGAGTTTCATCAACACCTTGAGATTCGAGTTACATTGTCAATTTGGATTCATGATTATATTCTTGTTTATTTGATTATATTGATATTTTGGTTGCTTAATTTGAATTTCAATAGGACCAGTTAAATTTATTTGACAGAATTTGAATTCGATTTATATGTTGATTGAATTATAATTTTGCAACGCTTGATCGTTAATTGTAATATTTTGATGATTGTGATGCTTAATCGAATCAAAGAAACCAAATTTATATAGGATTGATTACGCTTGTTTGATCAATTCTATAGTCAAATAAGGATAGATTCTAAAACTTAAATAAGTGGATTAATCGTTTTGCTCATCTGTTAAATAAAAAATCTAACAAACCCC
>JBBPBS010001045.1:7623004-7642527 GCA_037974835.1 Cicer judaicum | reverse complement strand
CCCCCCTTTTTTAATTTTAACTTTCAATTCAGTTATTACAGTTATTATTTGTATTTGACTCGTGTGCGACAGCGAATCAGTCATTCGTTATCTTTGTAAAGAAAAAGATAAGTAACTAAAAATTACCGGAAAATTAACTAAGAAACAAAGGTCTTTTTGTCTTTATTGACTCAAAATGTCCACAATTGTGTTAAGTTTTACTTGAGTATTTTAAAGGTTAATGATCAAATTAAACTTTGGTAAATGTTTCACCTTAGAATAGGGATAAATCAGGCTGCCAAAAAAGAGTATATAGCTCAACCTTTGAAAAGTTTGGATCGGGCGGTCTTGAGTTCTATTAAAAATCTGTTAGACTGAACATGTCGACCATATATATATATATATATATATATAATAGTAAAATAAAAGACTTTCATGTTTTTTTTTAAATCTCTTTATGTTCTCTCTTTAAAAAAAATTCTTTATATTTTTGTAATAAAACACCCTATATTAGAAATTTGAATCATAATTTTCTGTCCCCACTTCTTGCGTTCATACTTATTATTCTTTCTCTTAACCGTTATATTATAAATTTAACATATTTTGTTTATAACTATTGTTCATATATACACGAAATCTATTACGAAAAGTTATATGATTGTAAGGGTGAACAAAAGTGATGTTTTTTACTACCGTATTATTGGTAGACAAAATGTCATGTTTTAAAGCCTTAACACAAAATAGACTTTTTAATAGGATAATAGGCCATACTTTGTTAAAAGTTCATATCAAGACTTAAAATAAAACCTTTGACATGTTATACCACGCCTAGATTCACCTTCTTTAACAGGAAGCTACAACAACAAAACATACACAAATACATAGCACCCAAATTAGCTTTTACCCTTGTGTTCCACACGAGATTTATGTTCTCGTTGAGCTCATCTTAGGACACCTGTGTTATCTTTTAACAAATGTGTCGCCCCAACCAAACTCCCCACCTGACAATGTCTTCCGCCAGGATTGGCCAACCGTTGTCAGCCTTGGATCCAGAAAGAGGGGTAGCGCTCCGCCTCCGATTCATGGAATAAGTAAAATAACGTTAAAAGCAGTGGTATTTCACTTTCTCTGTTTCCACCTCCCACTTATCCTACACCTCTCAAGTCATTTCATAAAGCTGAACTATAGTCAAGCTCAACAGAGTCTTATTTCCCCACTGATTCCGCCAAGCTAGTTCCCTTGGTTGTGGTTTCAATGGATAGTAGACAGGGACAATGGGAATCTCATTAATCCATTAATGCACGTCACTAATTAGATGACGAGGCATTTGGCTACCTTAAGAGAGACATAGTTACTCCTGTCGTTTACCCACGCTTGGTTGAATTTCTTCACTTTGACATTCAGAGCACTCGGCAGAAATCACATTGCGTCAACGTCCGCAGGGACCATCATTTTAGAAATCACATTACTGTGTATGGTTCCTCATTTGATGCATGCTTGATCAATTTAAATAGATTTTTGCATAGATGTATTGAAACAAACCTTGTGCTGAATTATTAAAAAAGTCATTGTATGGTTGAACAGGACATAGTTTTTGGCCACCCAATTAGACCCTCCCATAATTCAGCCACCCAACTAGACCCTCCCTTTTTGAAATTATGTGTAATGCATCACACTATGTAGTGGGAGAAGTCCTTGTACAAAGGGTTGGTAAGGATGCCCATGTTATTTATTATGCTTCTAGGACTTTAGATTCTTCACATACTAATTATACTACCATTGAAAAGGAACTTTTAGCTATTGTTTTCGCACTTTATAAGTTTATATCTTATTTTCTAGGTTCGAAAGTAGATTTTTTTACTGACCATGCAGCTTTGAAGTTCTTGGTGAAGAAAACAGAAGCAAAATTAAGATTAATCCGGTGGACGTTATTACTCCAAGAATTTGATTTAGAGATTAAAGATGAGAGTGGAGCTAAAAATTTGGTATTAGATCATTTGAGCAGAATAGAAATGGCTGAGGACCCCATTCCCATTCAAGATGACTTCCCTGATGTTTCAAATGGCTGATGACTTCCCTAATTCTCGGTATCACCTATTAGGGCGGAGTTTCTCTCAAACTTGAACTTCAACACTCATTAACCTGCAACAACACGCAGGGCCAAGCTTATTGATCATAACAGGTGGACACATGTTTCTAGCTTTTTAGTTTGGTATTTTAAAAGCTCTTTACAGTTTAGAATAATATTTTAAACTTGTTTCTACATTTTGGGTCGAATTTGAATTTGAATTTTTTATTTGTATTTTGACTCTTGTTCGCTCTTTAGGCCATCACATGAGCTCTAGATATCGGATTGACGCATGCGAGCAGGTGTTGGGAAGCTAAAAATCAGAGCTACAACTTTTGTGTTGGAAGAAAGACCAATTTCGAACTTTACTGGGTCTAAATTGCATATTTTGTAATCTAGACTTTTAAATAGTGGGTCACTTTTTTTTTTTAAACTCTAACCCCTAAAGCCCAATATTGAGTACTATATATTGTCAGCTTTGTTTCTTCTCTAAAAAAACGAAATATTAGGATTTAAATTGCTACAACAAATAAATAATTTTTATTTTTATTTCATGGAAGACTAATTTTTAATAGATAATCTACGAGTTCAGAGTTTCATCAACACTTTGAGATTCAGGATACACTATCAATTTCGAATTCATTATTCTATTCTTGTTTATCTGATTATATTGATATTTTGATTGCTTAAATTGAATTTTAATAGGATCGATTAGCCACTCTTGATTGTTGATTGTAATATTTGGATGATTTTGATACTTAATCCAATCAATGAAACCGAAATCACATAGGATTGATTACACTTGTGATAGGTCTGAAACGTGAATAAGGGGATTAATAGTTTTGCTTAAATGATAAATCAATAATCTAAAAACCCCTATTTAATTTCAACTTTCAATTCGATTATTATTATTATATTAGAAGTTCTTGAGAAACGATTTGAGTTATTATATTAATTTACATTTTATCAATCGTATTGACCCGTGTGCGACATCGGATCAAATTGGCGCCGCTGCCGAGGGACTCTCTATTAACAACATTAACCAATTTTAAAGTATTATTAATAATCCTAACAATTGTTTATTGTGTTTGGTTGCTCAACAGGTCGGATAGGCTTGTTTCCGAGCTCTTAGGAAAGTTGCTAGTAAAAAAAAAAACCCGGTTGTCAGGCAACTGTCTCGGATTACCCTGAAATATCACCAGAAAATCAGGAAAAAAAATCAAGGAATAGGACTTATTATGGGACATAATGCTCAAAATCCCAAATTTCTTCGTTTAGACCCTTTTTTCGAATTTTTGAATTTTTCATATTCTCCAAAAATTCCAAAAAAATTTGGTTTGTGTTTATTTGATTTTTAGAAATTTGTGGTGGTATTTGTATATTTTTTGGATTTTATTTGATAGGGATTTTTATTTTTCACTTCAATTTTAGCAATAGGGACATTGTTGGAATTTTTAGAATTGTGATCTTGCATTCTATTGTTATGATGATGCATGACTAGAGCTACTTACGTGAATCTGCATTTCCTTGAACCTGAAATAGATAGGACTTTTCATTTACGCCGTAGACTTAATAGAGTTGCTAGTGTTAATGAGTCATAGTCAGATAGTGAAAGTGATAACTTGCTGCAAAATACGGCTGATGCGAATAATAGAATCTTAAGGCAACTTGTTGCACCTAATATCAATTATAATGCATTGTGTATCACATATCCTGAAGTTATTGTACCCTTTCAGCTTAAATCTTGTTTAATACACTTTCTTCTAAAGTTTAATGGTCTTGCAGGTGAGGATCCCCACAAACACTTGAAGGAATTCCTTGTTGTGTGTTCTACCATGAAGCCTTAAGGAGTCATAAAAGACCACATTAAGTTGAGAGCCTTACCATTTTCACTCCAAGATATTGCGAAGGACTCGTTATACTACCTTCAACCAGGTTTTGTTACAAGTGGTAATGATCTCAAGATATTGTTTTAGAAAAATTATTCCCTACCTCAAGAGCTGCATCAATCAGAATAGAAATGTATGGCATCAGGCAGATTGACATGGAATCATTACATGAGTATTGGGTGAAATTCATGAAATTAGTGTCTAGTTGTCCTCATCACCAGATTTTTGAACAATTGCTCGTCCAATATTTTAATGATGGCTTGCTACCTATGGAAAAAAGGATTTTGGATGCTTCTAGTAGGGGAGCACTTGTCGATAAGATCCCTAGAAGCGGCAAAAGTTTTAATTGAGAACATGTCCATTAATTCTCAGCAGTTTACAACTAGAAGAATTTAGAAGTCAGACTTGACGAGCTTACATCTTTGGTAAAAAACTTCGCAATAGGTAAAACTCAAGTAGTGGTGTGTGTGATTTGCACTTCTCTAGAGCATCCTTCAAATTCAGGTCCTACATTGCAAGAAGAACCAATTGTTGATGCTCCTTAAGCATATGCAGAAAATATATACAATCCTCAAGGCAACTATGATATGTCATCTAACAGGTACAATCCTGGTTGAAGAAACCATCCCAACCTGAGATGGGGGAATTCATCTGCACAACAACAACCTAGACAGCAACAACAACAAAATATTTCTCAACAGCAAAACAATGCACCTTCATTAGAAGACCTTGTTAAGCAGATGGCTGTCAAGAATCTCCAATTTCAACAAAGAAAAAATTCCACCATTCACAATTTGGAAACAAAGATTGGCCAGCTAGCCACTTCAATTAATCAATTGCAGACTCTGGGGGTAATTACATTGAGGTCTGGGAAAGCTATTGAAATACCAATAATCAATTACAGACTCTGGGGGTAAAATCAATTGCCTGCATAATCAATAGTAAATCTAAATGCTCCCAATGTTAGTGCAATTACATTGAGATTTGAGAAAGCTATTGAAATACCAAAGGTACCTAAAAAATAACAAGGTTGCTTAAGACACTTTGATACCTAAAACTGTTGATGTTCAGAAAAATATACCACTTCCTTTTCCTTAAAGGGTAGTGAAGACTAAGAAAATGGACGAGGCATATAAGGAAAAGGAGTTCCTAGATACATTTAGGAAGGTGGAAGCAAACATTCCCCTCCTTGAAGCAATTAAACAGATTCCAAGATATGCAAAAAATTTCTAAAAGATTTGTGCACACACAAGAGAAGATTAAAAGGTAATTAAAGGGTAAACATGAGGCGAAATGTTTCTGCCCTCATTCAACCCATTCCACAAAAATGAAAAGATCCATGAACTTTTTCCATTTCATGTATCATAGGAAATATTCAATTTAAAATGCTATTTTAGATTTAGGTTCTTCCATTAATTTTATGCCTGTTGAGACAAAATCTCAATTTAATGATTTGATGAAAACAAACAAAAAGCTAATTAAGAATGTTAATTATGACTCTAAATGTTATGTTAATTTAACTTGTGCTTTTGAGTGTATTAATTTAAAGATAGGATTTGAACAAAGAAAAGAAATCAACAGAAAAAGGCAAGAAACTGAACAGACAAGAATGGATAACATTCTTTATAAAATCTGGAAAATGGAGAATGTTCTCCAATTTCCAGAATGATCATCACAACTCCAAAATCAATCAATCTCCACTACTCGAATCAGGCTAATGTTATCAGTACTTGGCAAGGAACCAATTGAGATGATTGGATTCAAAGGAACAACTCGAATCACAAAAAGAGAAGATCATGAATTAGCAAGACCAAAGAGATTATGATCATTCTGGACAACAGTGTAACATCAGCCTCCAGACTAATAATCATTCTCCAACATGTTAACATTAATCTCCAACATGCTAACTTCATTCTCCAGCATGTTAAACATCAATATCTAGAATGATAACATCAATCTGCAGAAAGTTCTCATCAGTATCCAGAATGATCAAATCTTTCTCCAGAATTATCATACCAATCTCTAAAATGATCATCAATCTGCAGAAAGTTCAAAAACTGACAGTCAAGATTGATTATTAGTCTCCGTTTCTGCAGAAGTTTAATATCAATCTCCATATTTCTACGAAATGATATAACATCAACAAACATATCTAAGATATAATATCAACAAACATATCTAAAGCATAAAGGATCATTAAACACAAAGCCAATCTGATCAAGAACGAATAAACCAGCCCAGTCAAACAGGTTTCAAAAATGTTCAAAGGCTGAAATATTTTTATTCATATATATTGGATTTGTTCAAAACTGACATAGAACTACCAACAACTCTTTTGACCATTATTAAATGTCCTAAAAGCTTATAAAAGGAAGTCCAATGCTCAAGAAAAAACAAGAGCTTCAAGTACTAAGCAATTCATTACTCATTTCAATCATACTTGAATTTCTGTCACTCACATACATTGAATCAATTCTGATTTTTCCCATTTGATTCCTACAATCATTCTCATGTATTTCTCTATCAAAGAATCAAAACTCAAACAAGTGTTGAGCCTTCTAAGATTCTAACAAAACAATCTCATCATTATTGTAAAACTCAAACTATAAGAGTTTAGTATAGTTTGGGTAGATTGTACAAAATCCTATCAAGGTTGATAGGTGACTTGATGGTACTCCTTTTTGGGTGGAAAGGTTTTAATTTTGTAATAGATCAAGGTTGATTTGAACTAGGTGCTTTAAAACCAAGAAGGTTATGCGTGTGAACCAGGATATGTCGTTGTGTGGTATCTCTTCCCTTATCTATTTACTTTCAATCTGATTGATTATCAAGTTAAATAGATAAACTAAATTACTGATTTTAACTATCCAATGATATTCTCCGTTTTCTAGATAAAATAAAGAACGATCTCTGTTTTCTATTTCACAACCAAATATACTAAATTGGTGAATTCTATTCATATACTAAATTATGCTCTCTGTGTGCTGAGATCAAAATTGCCTTGCAGGTTGATCATTATGCTGATATTGATATTTCTATTAACATATTTGATTTTGCGGACGTAGCTTTGGTTGCTAGTGTTATATCTTCCATTGAACAACCACCGACTATAGAGATTAAACCACTGCCTAAAAATTTTAAATATGAATATTTAGAAGGAAGTGGCAACTTAACTGTTATTATTTCCACCAAACTTGAAGATGAACACGAAGAAAAGTTGTTGCAGATTTTAAGAAAACACACGAAGGCAGTCAGATGGACCTTGGCTAATATTCTTGGTATTAGCCCATCCATGTGTATGCATAGAATACTACTAAAGGATGGGGGTAAAATAAGTCAGGCAGCCCCAAAGGCGACTTAACCCATTAATTCTATATGTTGTAAAACAGGAAGTGACCAAGCTCTTGCAAGCAGACATCATATACCCCATCTCTGATAGTCAATGGGTGAGTCTGGTGCAGATAATCCCTAAGAAAATTGGACTCACAATGGTTAAAAATGAAAATAATGAACGTATCCCCACACAAGTGCATAAGAGCTGAAGGGTATGCATCAATTATACGAGACTAAACCAGGCAAATATAAAGGATTGTTTTCCTATAGAATTCATTGATCATATGCTTGAACGATTGGCTGGTAAGTCACATTATTGTTTTCTTGATGGTTTTTCTAGTTATTTTCATATCTATATTGCACCAGAGGACAAAGAGAAGACCACTTTCACTTGCCCTTTCGGCACATTTTCCTATACTATGATGCCTTTTGGCCTATGCAATGCTCCTAGCACTTTCCAACACTGCATGATTAGTATTTTCTCTGACTTGATAGAAAATTGTATTGAAGTTTTCATGGATGATTTTACTATGTATGGTTCCTCATTTGATGCATGTTTGATCAATTTAGTTAGAGTTTTGCATAGATGTATTGAAACAAACTTTGCGCTGAATTAATAAAAAAATTCATTGTATGGTTGAATAGGGCATAGTTTTGGGCCACCCGATTGGACCCTCCCATAATTCAGCCACCCAATTGGACCCTTCCTTTTTGAAATTAATTGTGATGCATCTAACTATGTAGTGGGAGCAGTCCTTGTACAAAGGGTTTGTAAGGTTGTCCGTGTTATTTACTATGCTTCTAGGACTTTAGACTC
The DNA here is from genome assembly GCA_037974835.1 of Cicer judaicum. Lineage (NCBI taxonomy): Eukaryota > Viridiplantae > Streptophyta > Magnoliopsida > Fabales > Fabaceae > Cicer > Cicer judaicum. The sequence goes on along the minus strand of JBBPBS010001045.1, from coordinate 7,634,441 downwards.
TGCACATGCTAATTATACTACCATTGAAAAGGAACTTTTAGCTATTGTTTTTGCACTTCATAAGTATATATCATATTTGCTAGGTTCGAAGGTAATTGTTTTTACTGATCATGCAGCTTTGAAGTTCTTGCTAAAGAAACCAGAAGCAAAATCGAGATTAATCTAGTGGATGTTGTTACTCCAAGAATTTGATTTTGAGATTTAATATAAGAGTGGAATTGAAAATTTGGTAGCATTTCATTTGAGCAGAATAGAAATTGATGTGGACCCCATCCCCATTCAAGATGACTTCCCTTATGAGCAATTGCTACAGTTGCGTGAGGTAACTCCTTGGTTTGCTGATTTAGTTAATTATATAGTTGTTGGAGTCTTTGCTGCAGATGCATCCAAAACACAAATACATGAACTTAAAAGTGATGCAAATACATGTGTGGGATGATCCATATATGTGGAAATTATGTACTAACCAGGTGATTAGGCGATGTGTTTCCCACCTTGAGGCTCAATCCATTCTTCATTTTTGTCATGCCTTTCAAACTGGAGGACATTTTCGTCCTCAACGGACAATAAGAAAAGTATTAGACTCGGGTTTCGTTTGGCCCACTTTGTTTAAAGATGCTTTTCAGACTTACAAAATTTGTGAGTAGTGCCAAATAGCAAGAATAGAAATCACTCGTAGGAGTAAGATGCCTCAATAACCTATGTTTTTTTGTGAAGTATTTGATGTGATGGACATTGACTTTATAGGCCATTTTCCTGTATCTTTTGGTTTCGTCTATATTTTACTAGTTGTAGATTATGTTTCGAAGTGGGTGGAAGCAATACCCACTAGGACTAATGATTCTAAAGTTGTTGTAGGTTTTATCAGATAAAATATTTTTTGTAGGTTTGGAATACCGCGGGCCATCATAAGTGATCAAGACACTCATTTTTGTAGCCGCACCATGGACACTTTGTTTTGGAAGTATGGGGTTATGCACAAAGTTTCTACACCTTATCATCCCCAGACTAATTGGCAAGCTGAAATCTCAAATAGGGAAATCGAACACATCTTAGAAAAGATGGTGCAACCAAATAGGAAATATTGGAGCCACTAACTTGAAGAAGGTCTTTGGGCTCATAGAACAACCTACAAAACACCAAAAGAGATGTCCCTTTATTGACATGTGTTTGGTAAGGCATGTCACCTCCTGATGGAAATAGAGCATCGTGCTTATTTGGCGGTCAAGAGTTGTAACCTCAAGATGGAGAAAGTAGGTGTGGAGAGAAAGCTTCAATTGCAACAACTTAAAAAGCTTAGAGTTGATGTGACACCCTAAACCCCAAATAATTTTTTTTTTTTTTTTTTTTTTAGATAAAGAATATCACATAATCACAGACATGTCACATAAATCCAAAATTCCCATCAAACGTAATGACATTGAAATCATAATATCAAACAACAGGATCCCATTTGAAGTACACATACTTATGTTTTAAATTCAGTGCAAATATAGTCCCAACCCGATGTCACTATCAGAGCGGGAGTTCCCAAAAATAAAAATACTCAAAATAACATCAATACAATTCATATAGATAGAATCTCCAAGATGTGACGGCTTCCGCCTCTCCAATGGTATTAGTCATCACCTGCAACTTACAACTCGTCTGCGTCCGTCGCAAACGCCAAACACAAACAACGAGGGGTGAGTATCGAAATTATGTAACAGTATAAATACGTGAGGGGAACACGCAAGAAATCAATTATCACAATCAAGGAAAACAATCAATTGTATAATATCAACGATTTATCAACTTCATTCACAATAGGATAATCACCATAATGAAATGCTATGCATGTCCTATACTCTACACTTCATCATTTGGTACCATTCTACTCTGAAGTACTTGGTTAGGAGGCCTGATACTATGCTACTGCAAGAGTGGACGGACAATTCATGAATGGCCAAGTCCTCATAGATCCCCTCAACTCAACCCGAGACACATATACGCGACAGTCGGGGTACTCTTGTGTTGCACGGTAGGTCTCGGCCTTAGGGAATAACCCACTAATCCACTTAGGAATTCCCCACTAGGTGTACCCCCAAGGTCTATCAGTCTTACCTTACAGTTCGACTGTAGCCTTCCACGATCAGGCTCATTCAGTTGTACTTCCCCGAATCACTAGGTTTGTCAAACCCTCCCTATATGATGACAAAATAATCCTAACTCCAAAATCTACAACATGTATCTCAGACTTACTCGATCATCACAACTCAATAAGTTTCAATATCACTTCATAATATTTCATCATTATATATCTTTATCAGTCAATCACAATAAAATCACAATATTTGGTTTACACTACTCACAATACACAATCCAATTGCATCAATCACATAATAAGGAATTCAATAGGTGACACATTCTAGTAATATCACAAATTCAATCAAGTAACAAAAACATTCGAGTACACATCATTCATACATTAACAATCCGCATAAGATTTCATAAAATCAGACAGCATACAATCTTGATATAAATAAATTCACGGCAATTCTATAGGTTACTAGATTATATTTTAATCCTCACTATTACCATTCACATTTTATTAATTAATTATTATTACTCAATAGGGCTCAACCGTACGTAGTAAGCCCCGAATGAACATTTGGGAATTTCAACATTCCCGTTCATCTCACGTTATTTTATACTCATAAAATCGAACCTCATCTCACCCCTTACCTCGATTGAAGATTTCGTCCAATGAATCTGATCTGCTAACGGGTCGTTTCTTTGTCGTTCGTCGTATCTAATAGTCCGCAAAGGAATTATAGTCACACCACCACCAAATACAAATAAATTACTTACTATGAATAAATGAATAAATAAAGAAATAATAAATAAATAAGTAAATAAATAAATTAATAAGTAAATACATTAATAAGTAAATAATTAAATAATAAAATATATAATGGCTTATGATAAATATAGAATTAGGAAAAGCTACAGCTGGGTATAATGGCTTATGATCTGAAAATTCTTAAATAAATAAGTACGTATATTAATAAATAAACAATAAATAAGTAAATAAATAAATAACAAAATAAATAATAAATAATTAAGTAAGTAAATGAATAAATAAATAATAAAATAAATAATAAATAAATAAATAAGTAAATGAATAATTAAATAATAAAATGAATTAATAAAAATTTACTAATAAATAAATACGTAAATTAATAAATAAATAATAAATAAATATTAATTAAATAAACAAAATAAATAAGTAATTGAGTAAATAAATAATAAAATAAATGATAAATAAATAAATAAATACATAATTTAGTAATTGAATAAATAAATAGTAAATAAATAAGTAAATTAAGTTAATTTTGAATATACATTCAGTAACATAGTTCAGTGGTATGTCTAATCCTAAAATTTAGAATAAAGGGACATATACTTAGTGTTACGATGATCTGATCATACACTTAGATATTACTAAAAATTGAAATAACGGCATATATGTTATGTACTCGTATAATTCGTTATAATAACTAGGACCCTGTACATACTATTCAATATTACCATGCTTTGATCAACAGCCCTATATTGATATAAGTGCCTTATTTTAAAATAATTGATAGAATTGGGAAGGTGTACCTAATATTTGGTTAATGAAACAAGTCTGGAGGCAATACGGCAACAACAAATCCTTCTTTCTTCTTTTTTTTGGAAATTAGCAATGTATAAGGCTTGTTTTTGGTAATTACCAATGTGTGTGCACAACACTGTGCTTGGAAGGGAAAGTACGCTTGGGAATTGGAATGGAAAGCACGGCAGAATATTTTTTAAAACCTATTTAGCCTATCACTTCTACATATATATATATATATATATATATATATATATATATATATATATGTGGGTAACTTAGGGTTGGTGATCAAGGCCTGCTAGAAAACATGGGCTTTTTGTGGCCATTGCCCATTCTCACTACTAGAGTTATTATTATTATTATTATTATTATTATTAATTGTAATGGTTACTATTATTATTATTATTATTATTTATTATTATTATGACTATAGTTATTCTTATCATTAACCCATTTTATTAGTGTTAAAGATACCAATTAAAACACATATTAACACTCATATATAAAAATAAAATAAAAATATAGTATTGTATCATTATACTATTTAAAATAAGGTAAAGAGAAATTGGGGTGTTACAGTTGAAGCTTATGAGAACTATCAGATCTATAAGGAGTAAACTAAGTACTTTCATGATAAGATGATTTCAAGGAAGGAATTTTCCATTGGCCAAAAAGATTTATTGTTCAACTCCCATTTGAAAATTATGGTTGGGAAACTTCGATTGAAGTGGATTGACCCTTTTGTTGTTACTAACATTTTTCCTCATGGTGCAGTGGAAATAAAAAGTGAAAACACCGAGAAAGTGTTCAAAGTAAATGAACAACGCCTCAAGATATTCCATGAGCGCTATGTGCTTGAAGATGCTACCATAGAAGAACTCTCCTTGGAAAAGCCCACTTGCACTGAAGTTTGAACAGGGATCTCACTTTCCTTACTCTTATTTTATACTTGTTACTTTCAATGAGGATAATGTGTAATTTAAGTGTGGGGGTACTATTTAGGATTGCACTGCATGCTTTTTCATCAAATTTTGTGGTGGTAAATGTTGAGAGTTTGTTTGGACTGCCATGATTGGATAATATCTTTGCAATCTTGCTAAAATAATTTGGATTAAAATTCTAAATTGTGTATCATTTGTGATAGGTCATTAACCTTTGTGAGACTTTTGAGCCTTATTATGAATGAAGTACATTATTCCATCTTTTCTTTCTTGTGTGTTATCGTACTCATGATTGCTAGTTACACCAGAATTTAACTTGACTCTTATCTGCATGCATATATTGAAATGATCTAGGCATTTGTTTCTTGATTAAGCTACTAGCAAAATAAGTGTACCCTACAATTATCCATTTGTTTAAGCCCCTTTGAGCCTAATTATCCCATTCTTTGTTATATAGCTCATTACAAGCCTAAAATTGAAAAACAATGCATTGACCAAATATTGGGGGATAAAGGAGTCTTCCCTTAAATAAGTGTGAGCAAAGAGAGTGTGAAAATTAAAGTAAATGATGTTTTGTTGAGTTACATCTTAATGTTGTTTTTCTCTCTTAATCATAACTCCTTTATCCTCTTTGATTTTCAGTCCTAGTCTCCTTAGGATTATTTCAACCTTACCTTAGCCACGTGACAACCTGAATAAAGACTTTTTGATTATTATGTGCATGTGTTTCAAATATATATTATAGACGCTTGTCAAGCCGATGGCAATGCTAGCTTTCATGATGTGCTTTGAGTGTAAACAGTAGCCTACACACTTTGAGGGTAAACACTTTGAGAGAATTTAATATCTTGGGAGGACTCTATCACTTATGATGCATTCTTTAGTTAACTTGTCTGCTTGTTTACCTTGATTGTAATAATAAAGTATTCATGATTGCTTTAATCTTTTTTTTTCTCTCACCACTTTGCATTCATAAGAATATTTGGAATCACATGCATTGTTTTGCTCGGAGTGCAAAAGTTTAAGTGTGGGGGAATTTGATCATAGCATTTGGGCACATGTTTCTAGCTTTTTAGTTTGGTAATTTAAAAGCTCTTTATAGCTTAGAATAATACTTTTAGCTTGTTTCTAAACTTTGGGTCGAATTTGAATTATAATGTTATTATATGCATTATGACTCTGGTTCTCTCTTTAGGCCATAACATGAACTCCGGATATCGAATTGGCGCATACGAGCTAGCGTTGGAAAGCTAAAAATCAAAGCTAGCGTTTGAAAGAAAAGACCAAGTCTGAACTTTGCTAATCCTAAATTGCAGATTTCGTAATCTGAATTTTGTAATAATTACACTTCTTTGATCAATTCTATAGTCAAATAAGAATAGAATCACAAATTAGAAATTAAACGCATTGATAAAATCTTTGATAGATCTGAAACTTGAATAAGTGGATTAACCGTTTTGCTCATCTATTAAATAAAAAATCTAAAAATCCCCTTTTTAATTTCAACTTTCAATTATGTTATTATTATTACTATTATTATATCAGAAGTCCTTGGAAAACGATTCGAGTTATTACCTATATTTATATTTTATCAATTGTATTTGACCTGTGTGCGATAACAGATCACCAATCAAACACAAACAGCGAAGCAGGTAAATTTTGAAATCAAGTTAATAGTATAATATAAGTAAGAAGAACTTGTAGTCAATCATAAATAAACTGTATCATTATACAAATATTCTTCAAAGAAAAATATTACATTATAAAGTCAAAATCACTCATGAAAAATCAATACATTTCACTATAACATCAAATCTTCTAAGAGAAATCATTATTGCACACAATACCTTTAATCAAAACAAAACAATCACAAGAAAATGAAATGTGTAAAATACATGTTTTTGATGAAGACAAAGACCAACGATTGTGATCAAGGCAACAAGCTCAAAAAGAAGTCCAAATATCTTTTGATAAACTTTAAATTCAAACGTATTAGATGTTTAAATGTAAAGGTAAATGATACAACCAATAGCTCAAATACATGAGAACCATTAATCTTTACATATGCATATAAAGAATTTTCAAAAGTCAAAATTGCATTAGCAAAGTCTTAAAACTAATCTTTTTGACAAAATACAAAGTTGTATTCGAATACAACATAGTGTATTCGAATACAGATGCTAAGTCAGTAGCAAAAGCTTTGCATCTGTATTTGACTACGACCTACTGTTGTCGAATACAAACAGCAAGTCAGTGGCAAAAATCACAAATATGTATTTGACTACATGACTGTGTATTCAAATACAAGGTGCACATTTTGAATAAAATTGAAATTTTTCATATCTAAAATGGCTCTAGATCATTGTATTTGTTCATCAAACCTCTTGGATAAATGGACAAGAATATGAAGAGATGTTAATGGAGTATAAATCACCATAACTTCAGATTAATCGATACACAATCCTTCAATCAAACTTTGAACAAATTTATGTTTTTTTTACAAGTACTTACATCTCATTTTCTTATCATTCATAAAGGTTCTCAAAGTACTTGAAGTAATATTGGATTGATATCATTATACCTCTCTTATATTCTTATTCCAAATCAAACTATATCATTTGTAGAAGAAAGTAGTACTTTCTTAAAGTAGTCTAATCTAAGATCCTAGGGTGGGTTTTGTACATTTTCTAACAATAGTGGAGAAATCTCTTGTAGTGTGCAAGAGGACTGGATGTACCCTTGTTCATAAGGGGAACCAGGATAATATTATTGTGTTCATTAAATTACTGCCATTTACTTATCGCTCTATGTTGTCCAAATCAGAAAAATCGATCACTAATCTTCTGAAAACAATCGATTTATCAATTAATTAACTAATCAATTTATCAATTGATTTACTAGTTGATTGATTAATGCACTTATTTTATGATTTCAGTTTTAATTGGCAAATGTTAGATATGTGAAATCATAATGATGAATCTACCTAATAAACACTATGACCAATAGAAAAATTTGCACATAATCTTCAAGCCTTGTATGGTATGATCCATCTTTGCTAGATTGATTGAGATCCAAGATTTGTCCAAGTGTAGTGTTTGATTCTTTCACATAATCATCAAGCCTTATGATACGATTAATCCTTGCTGAACTGTATCTCAACTTAAACTACTAGATTAATCAGATAATGCATATACATTGTATGTTTGGAAGTTATATCAAAATCAATGTCAAGGAGGCATATATCTTACAAAATCATTAGGCTTGTGAGGCCCTACCTATATGATGACAAAATAATCTCCACTTCAAAATTCTCAATATTTATTTTCTCCCCTCGTTGGCCTGTGATACTTCATTAAGATCGTCATCTCAAACACAAATTGGAATCACCAATATTTCATCAATGGGGTTACTTCAATATTCTCATCACAAATTTAAAACATCACTATCATTAGTCATACATCATAATTAGCAATTATGGCATGATAACAAACACAAACATATTATGTATATATAAATATCATATTATAACAAACATGAGACATGTGCCAAGCACCCTAATGCAATGTGTATATGCCAATGCACATGATTACTGAATTTCCAAAACAAAACCCTCCTCAAGGGGTGTAAATGATAAATATACCGCCTATCACTGGCCAATATTAATTACTGAGGTGTAGTCTCTCACAGACTAGCATGATTTACTAAAGTGTAGCCAATCACAGGCCTTACACATCAGTTAAATCCCCGTAAGGATGAGATGGGCCAACTATCACATGGAACCATCTCGTGGCCCATCACAATCACCAATTAACTTCGTGACTCATCACGATCACCAGTTAACATTGTGGCCCATTGCGGTCACCACCGACATTGTAGCCCATCACGGTCACCACAAGCTATGGAATGCATGAGCAAACTATGGAATTCCCCTTTTTAATACTCATTTAACACTAATAATTTTTCAAACTTTACACAGAGTATACTCAAAACAGATTTTCCTCAATAAAATTCATTATGCACATATTATCAGTTATGAATACATAATCACATAAAAACTTAATCACCACAAATTCACACCTCAACACACATCAAACACACATATTTCAATTTTCAAAACATAATCACTCAATATATATATATATATACACGTCGAAATTAATTATCACATCACACATTAATCATACATCAATCACACATATAGAGTCCCTATATGCAAACTAAAACTTTGGAAGGAGCTGTTACCTTAGTTATAGCTTTTCCAATGGTTATCACTACCACATTCAAACACAACAAAAAATCTCGTTTATGTCGACACCTTTTATAAAATAGTATTTGACTTAGTCAAATTAATCCCTTAAACTTTAACTACCTTACAAATCCTTTCTTTTACTAAAAGAGTTTACATTAAGTAAGGACTAATAGTACTATTAACCACAACACACTTTCAACATATAAAACATATTTTTAGAAATTAACATCATTTAATTTTTCAGTGAATTCACTAACAATTTTTCAAAATGATTTAAATTTTTTTTCTCAATTTTTTTTTTTTTGTTAAATTTCAACTTATGTTCAAACTCATTTTTTCGAAAATAACTCATTATGTAACTCAAACACATCAAAAATCAATTTATTTTTTATTTTAATCATTACTAACAAAATCAACAACAACAAAAACAACACAACAACAAGGATTTGTTAAGAACTCAAAAATTTCACTCATACCCCCCACGGTATAAAGTTTACGAATTTAAGAAAAAGGAGGAGGGAGTAAATGTCTCATCTTAAATAAATTAGCTCACAAACACGGTAGTGTAGAGATGATCAAATTTCCCTCTTTAGACTTCTTAAATGAAAGCTTCGATCTAGGAGAAAAATGGAGGTTTGTGTTTGAAGTTTTGTTTTCAAACTACCAACACTTCGAAGTAGAGGAAGAAGAAGAATTGTGAGACCGGGAAATGTTTTTCTTTCTGCTTCCTTCTCTTGTTTTCATATATATATATATATATATATATAATAATTAAAACTAAACTAACAAATATTTAACTTTATAGATATTTAAAAAAAAATATATACTCACGTCGCAACTCAATTGACAGATAAATTAAAATTTTGTAACAAGTGATATTTTTTTTAAAAAACTATTTGATATTAAATTATTCGTATTATAATTAAATTATCCTTTGACAGTTAATTTTAATCGAGTCTCAATATATATATATATATACATATATTAAACATATTACAAACTCTAACAAAATATAATTTTGGTACTTAATTCACAAAATGAAATAAAATTAAGCTAAATGCCTAAGCAATTTAACACAAAATACCCTAAAATCACATAAGTTAAAAGTTAGAAAATTTAGGATCTTACCAAAAACAATCCACTCCTAAGCCATAATGGACCACTAGTGATGGCCATTGAAGAAAACCGCCCATTAGTTAAGGAGGTCGAGAAGATTAAAACCCCAACGAGGATTATTTTCTTTGAATTATGCAAATTTGAGTTAATTCGAAGGAACCTTGATTGGAAATAGGATGCAATCCCATCTCAATGAGCATCATTCCATAGAAGAATGTAATGAGTTTAAATATGAGCTCTAAAGACTGATAATCATGTCCACCATTCAAATAGACCATTGGGAAAAAGATCATGGTTTGATCGCAACCTGTGACACCCTAAACCCCAATTAAATTTTTATTTTTATTAAGATAAAGAGTATCACATAATCATAAACATGTCACATAAATCCAAAATTTCCATCAAACATAATGACATCAAAATTACTATATCAAACAACAGAATCCTTTTTGAAGTACACATACTTATGTTTTAAATTCAGTGCAAAAATAATCCCAACACAATGTCACTATCAGAGCGGGAATTCCCAAAATAAAAGTGCTCTGAATAACATCAATACAATGCATATAGATAGAGTCTCCAAGACGTGATGGCTTCCGCCTCTCCAATTGTATTAGTCATCACCTGCAACTTACAACTCGTCTGCGTCCGTCGCAATCGCCAAACACAATCAACGAAGAGTGAGTATCAAAATTATGTAACAGTATAAAATACACGAGGGGAACACGCAAGAAATCAATTATCATAATCTCAAAAACAGTCAAGTGTATAATATCAACGATTTATCAAATTCATTCACAATAAGATAATCACCATAATGAAATGCTATGCATGTCCTATACTCTATACTTCATCATTTGGTACCATTCTACTCTGAAGTACTTGGTTAGGAGGCCTGATACTATGCCACTATAAGACTGGACGGACAATTCATGAATGGCCAAGTCCTCATAGATCCTCATAGTAAGACCCAAATGAACATTTGTGAATTTCAGCATTCTCGTTCATCTCACGTTATTTTATACTCATAAAATTGAACCTCATCCCACCCCTTACCTCGACTGAAGATTTCGTCCATTGAACCTCATTTGCTAACGGGTCGTTTCTTTGTCGGTCGTCATCTCTAATAGTCCGTAAAGGAATTATAGCCACACAACCACCAAATAAAAATAAATTACTTACTATGAATAAATAAAGAAATAATTAAACAACAAAATAAATAAATAAATGAGTAAGTGAAAACTAAAATAAATAAATAAATAAATAAGTAAATAAATAAATAATAAAATAAATAATAAATAAACAAATAAGTAAATGAATAAACAAAATAAATAACAAAACAAATAATAAATAAACAAATAAGTAAATTAATAAATAATAAAATAATAAATAAAATAAATAAATAAGTAAATGAATAAAGAAATAATAAATAAATAAGTAAATCAATAAATAAGTAAATACATTAATAAGTAAATAAATAAATGAATAAAT
>JBBPBS010001045.1:7568633-7600722 GCA_037974835.1 Cicer judaicum | reverse complement strand
AAATATATATATATATATATATATATATATATATATATATTCATTATTATTTTAAGATTTAACACAACTCCAACACAATCTAATTCCCTAAAATAAGTCAACAATAATTCACACATAAAATATTTCCTTTTATAAAATAAATCAAATTTAATCTCTTCAAAATTCTTTGTTTCTAAAAGTCTAACTATAAAATTTTAACTAACCTTGAATATTCAAAAATTACTATTGCTAATAATATGAATATTATACCATTTCAAAATTATGACAAATGTCCTAAATTGATTTCAAAATCAATAAAAAAATATTAATCATTTAGATACAAGCATCAACACTTACAAGTGATTTAAAATTAAAATCCATGCTTCAAAATCATTTTTTTCAACCTTTTTATTTTATTTTATTTTCCTTCTCTTTCTCAATTAGTAGATATTTTATCATGTGACCACCCATTTTTTTGTACCATTATAAATTACTACCGAGTTCTTAAAATCTAAAACTCTAATGTCAAGTTAAACTCTAATGAGTTCATAATATCAGAATCAGTCAATCAATCATTCCAAAAGAAATATCCCGACCCACTCACTATTCAATATTCACATCAACCCCTCTAAACATACATAACAAGAAATCTTTTTGATTTTCTTAAAAATAACACATAGTAAAATATGGTGTAAATTTTCAGCTATTTTAAGTAGTAAATAAAATCAGTAGTATAAAATTATTGTTACTTTATTAACAATAAAAATTCAACTCAATTTAATTTTTTTTTAAACAATCAAGAGTAATTCAAACAAAAGTTATTTTTCATTTTACAAAATAAGTCAACTCTAACTCACGTATTTTTTTTTAACTTCTAAGTTCTTCCACCTCTAATATTCAAGAATAATTATTATTATTAATATGAGTTTTCTAATATCTTAAAATTACTGCTAACTTTCTAAATTGATTTCATTAGCAAACTCAAAATTTTAATAATCATGTAATGACCCTACAGACAAGGTCTATCAATCGATAACTAGTATCACATCGACTAAATTCATAATTTCAAACATATAGTTGCCAATGAAATGAAAAATTTATTTCTAACTATCCACTACGACAAAAGAGCAAAAATATCAAAGTTATAAACACAAGTCCAATCAAAAGGTAATTAACTCAATCAAATGAACTTAAATTATAAAAAATAGTTTCCTAATATATTTAATCACTTAAATAGGAACTTAGAATCCACAACACAACACAATCAGAGTAAGAAGATAGTAAATAGTTAATTAAAAACTTCAAAAATATGTACAATTATACAAAAGCATATATCATATAACATAATAATATAACGAGAACAACCATGATAATGAAAATAATTAATACACAAGAAAACACAATTGATACGACTCGCATTTGACTCACATTGAACCGACACTCAACCCACTCGGTTTGATTGGAAAAACTAGGCTCTGATACCACTAACGTGACATGCTAAACCTCAAAATAATATATATAATATTCCTATAAAATTTGCAGCAGATAAATAAAAATCTATTTACAATAAAATAAAAACTTTTATTTTTAATTTAGGATATCATGTTTCTCAAAAATAAAATATAACACTTTAAACTTAATTTTTTCATTAGAATAGTGCAATCTCGATAAGCTTGATTTAAGTATAATTACTTGATTTAATTATAAAAACTAACTAGTACTTCTAAGGTTTTTATACAAAAATTCGTTTCAAATTAAATAAGTAAAATTCAAATTACAACCTTTATTCCCTACATCACATATCAGAGCAGGGTTCCTCCCAAACTTGAACTTCAAGACTCATTAACCTGTAACAAATGCGATTTTGCAAACGCAGGGCCAAGCTTGTCAAACACAAACAACGAAGGAAGTGAGTTTTGAAATCCTATTAATAATATAATATAAATAAGAAGAACATGTAATTAATCATAAATGAACTGTATCATTACACACATTCTTCATGGAAAAACATAACATTATAAAGTCAAAACCACTCAAGGAAAATCAATAAATTCCACTATAACACCAAATCGTCTAAGAAAATTATTATCGCTTTTTAAACACACCAATCACAACAAAACAATCACAAGGAAATGCAATGTTATGCATAAGCTTAGACTCTACTTCACAATATTACTACTATCTCAAGATAACTATTTATAAAATAAATAATTAAAATAAGATATCTTTAGAAATAATTAAATACAATTAAGTGCACATTTAATATTAGTCAAATACACAAGAAAATATGATATTAATTATCAACTCTCATATACACGTAAAATTGCCTAAATCTTATTCTTTAAAATATTTACACTAATATACTATTAATTTTGTGGAAAATATATAAAATAATAAAATATAACATATTTGGTCAAATATGTACAAGATTAACACGTCATAGAAAACTCACCTATAAAGAAAATTAATCATAAACTAATCAACATGTATTTTAAAATAATTTTATTACCAAACTAATTATTTAAAATCTTAATTTATTAATAAAATAGTTTATTATCAAATTTGCGGTGTTACATAAGCAAAAATTAGGGTAGAAAAAAAGTATTCGCTAGGTTGACAACTAGAAAGGGCAACTTAGAAAAAAATTAGGGTATAAAAAATATAATAAATATCTACTGGGTGGAAAACTTGAAACGGCAACCTGGGAGAAGAGTAAAACAACAACAACAACAACAAAAACAAAGAATATATATTCAAAAGGATAGGATCAATAATATGCATCGGACTATGGCACGACAAGTTAGTATAGTCTACCTTTGAATTACTAGTATCCAAGTCGGGTCTTCCACCCATTTTTTTGTGTTATCTTATGTATATTCTTTTTTTTACGATGAATATTGAAACTCAATACATTGATATATACTTTTATCAGCTTTATAATTAATCCATTTTCCCGAATGCATCTTATGATTATCATGTACTGGAAAGTAAAACATTTACCATACTCAATATAATGAATTGCAATAAAGTCGGATATAGTAGAGGTTGTTTACAATACAAGACAGACCGCAACATGAGATCTAACTTAAGATCACAATATTAGTTCTTCAAAAAAAAAAAATAGAAAGAAAGAAAAGGCAAAAAAAGAGAAGAGGACAAAAGAGAGATCAAATATATCAAATTCAAGAAAAATGTATAAGTTCTTTTCTCATTCATGATTTGAATGGTCGTGTCCAATAAAAATATTAATAAAAACCAACATATTCTTTTATTCATTGATTCATGATATTTCATGAATTTAAAGCCAATAAAACAACTCGTATGTTGAAGCCGGGAAAATGACTCGCACCCAAAGTCTAGAAAGTAACTTGCACCCAAAGCCAAGAAAACGACCCATATGTTGAAGTCGGGAAAACAACTCGCACCTGAAGCCGAGAAAATGACCCGCATCTTAAAGCTGGGAAAATAACTCGCACCTGAAGTCGAGAAAATGACCCGTATCTTGAATTCAGGAAAGCAACTCACACCCGAACCCGAGAAAACAACATGCATGTTGAACAAAAATGAATCGCACTCGAAGCCGAGAAAACGACCCGAAAAATGACTTACACTGTCCTCAAACAAACTCTCTTTTTCTGAACAAAAATAGTGTAAGCAAAGAGGAACAGTTGTTGACACCTAATTTTGTCCACTCTTCTTTTTTATTTGAAAAAAATATAATAATAAACATTAAGGATATTTTGGATTATTCATTAATAAAATAAAAAAAAATCAATTATTACGATTATGATTTAATTTATTGTTTCTTAGAAAGAGTAAAAAAATATCATACCTTAAGTAATTATGGTAGGTTTTTGAAAACGCTAAAAATGACTTTAATGATCATCAATGAGAATTATTGTCTTCCAAAAAATTTAAACCTAATTTCTAACAATAAATAAGAGGAAAAGAAAATTGAAGGAAGAAGAGGCAGAAAAGTAGAAAATAAAGATTGGAAACACGAGCTAATAAGAAACTTCTCATGTGCGGTAAACTTTTTTTTTTCACGTCTATTTTTTGACATTGTTGTTGTTATAGTGGTTTTTTTTATACTATGCACGCATGATAAAAATAAGAGATTTTTATGGTCTCACGATTAAAGTTTGAAATTAATTATTAAGAATTAAGTCGATTGTTGTATGATCGTCTATGTCTTTCTCAAATTTGTGATATCTCCTCTTTATTTTGTTTTCTTTCTTGCGTATTAGATCTTAAACTCTTTTGTTATTATCGTCGTTGATCTGTGCCACATACTCGCTGCCGACTCATGAATCTGCTCTTAGCTTTTTATCATTTACAGTTTGTAAAAGTCAAAAAATCATAAAAGTAATTCGTTAAAATAAAACGATACACAAATTAATATACAATTCATCACTCCTACTATTATTATTATTATTATTATTATTATTATTATTATTATTATCGTTACTACTATTATTATCAATATCCTGTTGTTATTTATTTTGATATATATATATATATATAGTTAAATCGGTCAACACAAATATTGTTCATCCAAGAACTACATGCGTTTTGATTTCCTTATTGCACCTGGGGATACGTAATTAACAACAATATATTTTCCTTCTTTTTGTTAAAGTAAATAATTTATTTTCTTTTTTATTATTCCTTTTGGGGAAAAAATAAATACTTAAATAAATAAATAGTTTGTATACGATTAATTATAGGGTAACCATTTTATCGAACGTTGTAGGGATATAATACTTTCTCCACTCATAATCGACTCCCGAATCTAAATTTTTTGTTCAAAAATCATCATTTTAGGTTTTGTCCAATTTTTCCTTTTATAAAATAAAATTGGTGGCGACTACTTTTTCGCATATAAATCGAACGCAATAGTTAAAAATTTGGGAAAGTGTGTTTAATTGACATACTAAATGAATGAAATAACATACTAAGATTTGAGCAAAAACAGAGAAAGTCTTCTGGAACAATTATCGATCAATGATGCCAAACGATAGTCTATTTTGTTGTGTTTCCTAATTTCCTCCTCCTTCCAAGCCGCTGTCGAAGTATCTATGCAGCTCTCCTTCAAATTTATTTTACTTTATTTTATTAACACTTAAACCCTTTACACACATGGGCCAAGCCCATTAGTCTCCTCATTTACCTTTGTTTCACTATTAGTATTTTTATTTTGCTAAAACAATATTAATAATTATTTAATCTTAAAATACCCTTAATATTTCAGAACTAATATATTCTAAATTAGAGTACTTAAAATATTTAACCTTTAAATATATATATATATATATATATATATATATATATATATATATATATATTACTAATAAATGAAATTATCATATTTAAAAAATCCCTATAATTATACTTATATTTTTTAAAATACTCACCTAAAAATACTACCATAGTTAGATAATAGTCGAAATCATAAAAATAAATAAATATAACATGAACACTTTATATTCATTACTAAATCATAATAAATATATATAAAATCACATTGTCATAACAAGTATATAAAAAGAAAGGAAATCAAACACGTTAAAACTACTATCTCAAGATAAGCATGTATAAAATAAATAATTAAAATAAGATATATTTAAAATTAATTAAGTGTAAATTTAATATTAATCAAAAGCACAAGAAAATGTCACATTAATTAACAACTCACGTATAAATGTAAAATCGCCTAAATCGTATTCTTTAAAATATCTACACTACATTACTATTGTTTTAAGGAAAATATATAAAATAATACAATATAGTATTTTTATTTATATCCCTCATTTATTCAAATATATAAAAGATTAACACATTATAGAAAATACACATATAAAGAAAATTAATCATAAAAATAATGTACATATATTCTAAAATAATTTTAACATTAAATTAATTATTTAAAATTCTATTTAATTACTAAAATGATTTATTATAAAATCTGAGGTGTTACAAATGGCATTGTTAATTATGACCTCACCTTCATGCCCACTACCAATTGAGAGAATGAAAAGACAATGATATTTATCTCTTAGGTATAGGGTTAGTAAGAGCGGAGTTGTTACAAAAAAGTCCAAATATTTGAAAACACTTTGTTACAAAAAGTTCCGTAAATTAAAACACTGTAAACACTTTGATCAAAACCATATGAGCTACTATTCTAAAAAATATAAGTATTTAGTTAGTAGTTATGCCAATATATAAGTATTCAATTTTATAAATGTCATGGAATATCTACATACTTATCATAATTCTAATCATCTTCTTCGTTGATTTTCAATTTTGTTTTTAAATTAAAATTTGTTTAAAACATAATACCCAAATGTATAGAGTATAAACTACAAAGTTGTTTTGTTTTGGTTCAAATCATCACTTTGTTTTAAAGATACTTACGACTCATGGTTCATAAGTTTTGTTGCTACATTCACGACTAATATGGTTCATAAACTAATATTAAAGATAGTACGAAAGAGAAGAAAAGTTTTTAAAAAGCTTGTGAAGTTGCTTTTGGGGCCAAAATTAATTAATAATAATTTTGGTGTCCTCCTCCAATTTATTTTAAAACCTTAACATTAGAGTCTTTACAAATATTTAACATAAGAGTTGAAACTCAAGTTTTGCACACATTTTTGTATATTACTTATAAATTACTTTCTTCATTTTAGACGTATTGAGTTTAAATTTTCTGAAAGACAGTTAAAAATAGACCACTAGAGCCATTTTTATTAATTAAAGTTTATCCGTTACAAAAAAAACTGACTAATTGAATTCATTATTTATAATAATATCATTTCCAAATTATTATAATTTTTATTTCATATATTAATTCCATAGACAATTTTTATAGTCAAGATATCAAAAATATTGAAAATATTCAAATAGCATCATCAATGAAACAATATCGTTTTTATACTTAATTTCAATAATATTTTTTTGAATTATTGTTAAACCAAAAGAATACGCCCTTCATGTTATATGTTTTGGTTTAGTGTATTTATAAATTTATATCAAATAAACAACCAAATTTTTTGTAAAAGCTCAGCCCTTGCGTTAATGGCATAGTTAATTATGGCTGCCCTTTCATGCCCACAACCAATTGAGAGAATCAAGAGACGGTGATACTTATCTATTAAGTACTAGATTGATAAGTTTGCTATTTTAGTTGGCTATTTTAAAAACTCTTTATAACTTAGATTTATATTTTTAGCTTGCTTCTAAACTTTGGGTCGAATTTGAATTATAATTTTATTATTTGCATTTTAATTTTATTATTTGTATTTTGACTATTTTTCGCTCTATAGGTCATGACTTGAGCTCTGGATATTGGATTGGCGCAAATCAGTAGGCATTGGAAAACTAAATATCCGAGCTACAATATTTATGTTGGAAGAAAAGACCAATTCTGAAATTTACTAGACCTAAATTGCAGATTTCGTAATTTGAACTTTTGTAATAATTTTAATTAGCGGGTCACTTGTTTTTAAACTGCAAAGCCCAATATGAAGTACTATATATTGGCAATTTTGTTTCTTTTCTAAAGACAAAAAAAAAAATTAGTATTCTAATTGCAACTAGAAATAAACAGTTTTTATTTTAATTTCATGGAAGGCTAATTTTCTAAGATTAATCCACGAGTTCAGAGTTTTATCAACACCTTGAGATTCAGGTTACAACGTCAATTTTGATTCATGATTTTATTCTTGTTTATTTGATTATATTGATATTTTGATTGCTTAAATTGAACTTCAATAAGATTGATTAAATTTATTGGTTAGAATTTGGTTTCCGTTTCTAATTTAATTGAACTATAATTTTGTGACGCTTGATCGTTAATTGTAATATTTTGATGATTGTGATGCTTAATCCAATCAAAGAAACTAAATTCACATAGGATTGATTACACTTATTTGATCAATTCTATATTCAAATAAGAATAGAATCATAAATTAGAAAGTAAATTCATTGATAGAATTTGTGATAGGTCTGAAACTCGAATAACTAGATTAATCGTTTTGCTCATCTGTTAAATCAAAAATCTAAAAAATCCCTTTTTAATTTTAATTTTCAATTTGATTATTATTATTATTATATTAGTAGTTCTTGTGAAAAGATTTGAGTTGATACCTCTATTTACATTTGTCAATTGTATTTGACCCGTGTGCAACAACGGATCAAATTGGTGCACACCGTTGCGACGGACTCTCTAATAACAATATTAACCCTATTTCCATTTTTTTTTTAATTTTTCATATTCTCCAAAAAATCCACAAAAAGAAAATTGTGTTGCCTTTATTTAGAAATATTTGGTGGTATTTTTATATATTTTGGATTTTATTTGATAGGGTTTTCGATATTTTACTTCAATTTTAGCATTAGGGACATTGTTGGAATTTTTAGAATTGTTATTATGCTTTGCATTGTTATGATAATGCATGACTTGGACTAGTTCTATGAATCTTCATTGTCTTGAACCTGAAATAGATAGGAAATTTCATTTACGTCATATACTTAATAGAATTGCTAGTGTTAACGAGTTAGAGTTAGATACTAAAATTGACAACTTGTAGCAAAATATGGCTGATGCAAATAATAGAACTTTAAGACAACTTGTTGCACCTAATGTCAATTATAATGCATTATGTATCACATATCCTGAAGTTATTGTACCATTTGAACTTAAATATGGTTTAATACACTTGCTTCCAAAGATTAATGGTCTTGCAGGTGAGGATCCCCACAAACACTTGAAGGACTTCCATGTTGTGTGTTCTACCATGAAGCCTCAAGAAGTCATAGAAGACCACATTAAGCTGATAGCCTTCACATTTTCACTCCAAGATGCTGCTAAGGACTAGTTATACTACCTTCAACCAGGTTCTGTTACAAGTTGGAATGATCTCAAGATATTGTTTCTAGAAAAATTCTTCGCTGCCTCAAGAGCGGATTCAATCAGAAAAGAAATATGTGGCATCAGGCAGATTGACAGGGAATCATTACATGAGTATTGGAGAGATTCATGAAATTAGTGTCAAGTTGTCCTCATCACCAAATTTCTGAACAATTGTTCATCCAATATTTTTATGAAGGCTTGCAACCTATGGATAAAAGCATTTTGGATTATGCAAGTGGGGGAGAACTTGTTGTTAAGACCCTAGAAGCGACAAGGGATTTGATTTAGAACATGTCCATTGATTCTCATAAATTTACAACTAGAAGCAATTCAACAGTGTTGATAAAGGGTGTGAATGCAATTCAAGTTTCTTCCCACAAGAATTTAGAAGGAAAACTTGATGAGCTTACATCTTTAATAAAAAAAATTGGCAATAGGTAAAACCCAAGCAATAGTTTGTGGTATTTGTACCTCTTTAGCAAAATATACCACTTCCTTTTCCCCAAAGAGCAGTGAAGACTAAGAAAATGAACGGGGAAGATAAGGGCAAGGAGATCCTGGATACATTTAAGAAGGTGGAAGTGAACATTCCTCTCCATGAAGAAATTAAATAGATTCCAAGATATGCAAAATTTCTAAAAGATTTGTGCACACACAAAAGAAGGTTAAAATGTAATGAAAGAGTAAACATGGGGAAAAATGTTTCAGCCCTCATTCAGCCCATGCCTAAAAAATGCAAAGATCCATCAACGTTTTCCATTCCATGTACCATATGCAATAGTCAATTTGAAAATGCTATATTAGATTTATGAGCTTCCATTAATGTTATATATACATCTATTTTTAACTCTCTTGCTCTTGGACCCTTACAGAGTACATAAGTTACTATTCAATTGGCGAACAAGATCAATGCTCGTCCTGTTGGACTTGTGGAGGATGTACTTGTTCGAGTTCATGAATTAGTATTTCCTGCATATTTTTACATTATGGACATGGAGGGAGATAATAAGTCCAACAGGGCGCCTATCATCTTAGGCAGACCATTTTTGAAAACTGCTAGAACAGAAATTGATGTGCATGTTGGAACTCTATCCATGGGATTTGGTGATAGCATTGTAAAATTTAACATCTTTGATGCTATGAAACTCCCCATGGAAGAGCCTTTTGTCTTTCAAATTGAATTGCTGCTGATTTGATTGATGACACATATCCTGATATGTTTGGTGCTAATTTTCCTTCATTGTCTGGTTTTGATCATGCTTATACTTGTGAATTTTGTATAGATACTCAATTATTCTCTATGTGTGCTGAGATGAAGCTGTCTTGCAGGTTGACCATTGTGCTGATATTGATAATTCTACTAACATAATTGATTTTGTAAACTTAGGTTCGGCCACTACAACACCTCAAATTTTAAAATAAATTATTTTATTAATAAAATATTATTTTAAATAATTAATTGGGTGGTAAATGTATTTTAGAATACATGTTGATAAATTTTGTGATTAATTTTTGTTATATAAGTGATTTTTATGATGTGCTAGTTTTATAAATATTAGATTGAATGAGCGATATATATATAATAAATATTATATTTTATTATTTGATATATTTTTTAAAAATAATAGTATTTTATTGTAATATATATTTTTTTTAAAAAAGATTTTATGTGATTTTACATGTATATACGTGTACCTAATTAATGCAATACTTTTAGGTGCGCTTGACTGATGTTAAGTATTCACGTAGTTATATTTCAATTATTTATAACTATTTTCTATTTTTAGTTATTTTTTTTATAAATAATTATCTTGAGATATTAGTGATATTGTGTTTGATTTCCTTTATTTTTATAAACTTGTTATAACATTTTGATTTTATATATATTTATTAAAATTTAATAATTAATATAAAGTGTTGATGTTATATTTATTTATTTTATAATTTTGATTATTCTCTAATGATGGTAATATTTTTATTTGAGTATTTGGAAAAATAAGTATTATTATAGGGATTAATTTGAATATGAGAGTTTTGGTTATTAATGTTGTAACACCCCGTTTTTCAAAGCGAGGGTGTATTTTTTTTTCCAAAAGAAATTAAAATAAAACAGGGAAATAAATAAGGTAACACCTTTGGATAAGTAATTAAGTCATTATAATTTACAAGCAGCGGAAAAAGTTCTCTAAATATGAATTCAAAATATTTACATAACAAAAGTGGTACAGTCTTCCATTTTAAAAATAAAAGCAACCCAAAGAAAGACATATGTTCCCTCTGTGTCAACCTAGTCTGATCATTTTACAAAACAACTAAACACCCTGAGTGATCTCCACGCGCCCCGTGAGATCCTCCTAACGTAGCTCCAATCAAGCATTCCCATCTACATTCCCATCTGTAGGGTACGAACCGGTAGGATCATCCTGGCTCTCATCTGAGGGCAAAGCCCAGATTTCTACAATAGTTGTAAAGGGTCACCAACCGAAATTAACAGTTAACACATAACATTTAAGTTTTTAAATGCATAAAATATCCTCTCAACTAAGCATGCACCTTAAAAGGATTTTCCATATGCGAAAAGTTCATATAATGCTTGCTAAATGTAAATGAAATCAAATAAAGTTCTCAATCCATCAAGTAATATATAACTGACCAAAACATTGATAAATCAATTGAGCAATCAATTATCTAACTCAAAATAAGATTTTTCACTGAGCCAATCGATTGGGCCAATCGATTTCCTGAAAGTTTTTAGTGAAAATTGAACTCTGAACTTACATCAATCGATTGGGGCAATCGATTTTGAGAAAGACTGAGCCCCTATATTGGCCAATCGATTTGGCAAATCGATTTCGTGGAAGACAGAGCCCCTGTAATGAATCCAATCGATTTGGTAAATCGATTTCTTAAATGGTTTTGAAAAACATACTACAAAATCGATTGGGTAAATCGATTTCCCTGTGTATTCTTTCAAAAATTCATAAACTAACTCAATCACATTCATACATAATCCCAAATCTTAACACTTAGCACTGATAACGCAATCGCTACAACTTCATGAGTTTCAAAATGGTATTGCAATCAAACATGTTATAACCAAATTCCAAAACATAACACTTAACACTTATAACACAATACTACAACCTCCTGAGTTTCGAAATGGTATTGCAATCAGACATGTTATCACCAAATTCCAAAACATAACACTTAACACTTATAACACAATACTACAACATCATGAGTTTCGAAATGGTATTGCAATCAAACATGTTATCACCAAATTCCAAAACATAACACTTAACACTTATAACACAATACCCACACGGACAAGATGAACCAACAAACCACATGGAATCATCTTGACGCGACAATCCCCACACAGACAAAATGAACCAACAATTCACAATTTAACAGGGTGTAGTCTCTCACGGACAAACACCTGTGCAGTCTCTCACGGACAAACACAATTCACCAGGGCGTAGTCTCTCACGGACAAACACCTGTGCAGTCTCTCACGGACAAACACAATTTTCCCAAAAACGTAAGTCGTAAACGTACCACCTATCACGGGTCAGTACTGTTTACCGAGGTGCCACCTATCACGGGTCAACACAACTTACCAAAAAGCGTAAACCATAAACGTACTGCCTATCACGGGCCCGTACCGTTTACCAAGGTGCCACCTATCACAGGTCTGCACGGTTTACAAAAACAAACATTAAGTAAACAAGATATTAAGAGATTCCCCATTCTTAATACTTATTTAACTTAAACGATTTTCAAAACAAATATTAAGTAAAATAGACATTAAGAGATTCCCCATTCTTAATTCTCATTTAACTTAAACGATTTTCCAAAACAAACATTAAGTAACCAAGACATTAAGAGATTCCCCATTCTTAACACCCAGTTAACTTAAACAATTTTCAAAACAACATTGAGTAACCAAGACATTAAGAGATTCCCCATTCTTAACGCCCAGTTAACTTAAACGATTTTCAAAACAACAATAAGTAAATAAGTCATTAAGAGATTCCCCATTCTTGATACTTATTTAACTTAAACGATTTTCAAAATAAATATTAAGTAAACGAGACATTAAGAGATTCCCTATTCTTAATTCCCATTTAACTTAAACAATTTTCACAAACGAACACACATTAAGTAAACAAGACATTAAGAGATTCCCCATTCTTAATACTCGTTTAACTTAATGGTTTTCAAATTCCACACAATACAGACTCAAACATATTCACAAATTTATTACACTATTCACGCCAAAACACGACAATTCATTTCTCCACAAAATCATTTTCACGACGACATTAAGTAAACGCAGATATCAAGAGATTCCCCATTCTTAATGCTCATTTAACTTAACGATTTTCACAACAACCATAAGCAAACAGACATATTAAGAGATTCCCCATTCTTAATATACTTTTGACTTAAACGATTTCCACAACAAGACATTCAGTAAACAAGTCATTAAGAGATTCCCCATTCTTAATACTCATTTAACTGAAACGATTTTTCAAAAACAAACGTTAAGTAACCAAGACATTAAGAGATTCCCCATTCTTAACGCCCAGTTAACTTAAACGATTTTTAAATAACATTAAGTAAACGAGACATTAAGAGATTCCCCATTCTTAATTCTCATTTAACTTAAACAATTTTCACAAACTCACATTAAGTAAACAAGACATTAAGAGATTCCCCATTCTTAATACTCGTTTCACTTAATGGTTTTCAAATTCCAAACAAAACAAACTCAAACATACTTTCACATTCAATCCATAATTCACAAAAAAACACATCAATTAACAAACATCAAGTATGAACACGCCAAATACGACAACACAAATTAACACAATCCATCACTCAAACACAACAAGTTTCATATACTCGAAATCATACATAAATAGGTTTAAAATTCATTCTCCACAAAACATTACTTTAACCCTAACCAAATTCTTTTCCACACAACCACAAGTAAGTCCCTAAATGCAAACTAAAAGTTTGGAACGAGCCCTTACCTTCACGTTAGCTTTAACGTGCGACTACCGTACCGCGAGCAAATCTGGTAAAATCTCCGCTCGCAACGCCGCTTCCAAAGTTGGTCCCCTAGCACCGTAGCGTGGTAGTGAGAAACTTTCCCTTCTATCTCTTTGCGAAAAGAAGCTTAGATCTAGGTGAAACGGGAAGGTTTGTGTTTGACGGTTTTGAAATCCCTAAACCGTTTTTCTTCGTTTTCGGATTAAAGAGGAAGAGTGAAGTTGAGTAATCCTTGTCCTATCACCCACTAAGCCTAGGGTTTCTATTCTTGAGTAAAAGGAAGCAAAGAAAAGCAAAAATGGAAGAAGAGGGGTAAGGGTTGTTTAACGTGAGCAGAGGAAGAAGATGGAAATTTTTTTTGCTTTCTCTCCTTTCTTTTTCTTTCCTTTCTATTTCTTTCCTTTCTATTTCCTTCCTTTCCTTTTCTTTATATATAAACATATATATATATATATATTAATAATAATTAACAAATATCTCCAAATCTTTAGATATTTATCAAATTACCCTTTCACCCATAACGCATTAAACTCTTTGCAAAAGATTCACCGCAGTTAATTTAATTTATTTATCGATGAGCAATTCTCATCAGGCATCAAAATATCTTTTTGGTCATATAAACTCCAAATATTAATAACTTGGCTAAAAAGCCCCGGAGTTCAATACCAAAATCCATTAAAATACATAAGGTATAATTTAAAATTACGGATCTTACAAATGTATTTTAAAAGATTAATTATTTTATTTATAAATTATTAGTTTTAAATATTAATAATGTTTCATTAATGAAATTGTGTTTTAAAAAAATAATAAAATAAAACTAGTAATAGTAAAACCGAAAAGGAGACTAATGGGTTTGACCCATTTGTCTAAAGAATTTAAATTGTAAATAAAATAAAATAAAAGAAGAAGGAAGGATCAACCAGCCATAGAACCAAAGAGTAAACACAACAACAATCTATCGTTTGACACCGGTGATTGATAACTGTCCCAGAAAAGTATCTTTGTTTTCATCCAAATTTCAGTATGTTGTTTTACTCATTTATCTAGTTAATTAAACACACTCTTCCAAATTTTTAACAACCCCAATTTCTCTCTAAAATACCCGACTTCTCTGTTTGTAGAATTTGTTATTTTGCACCGTTCTCCTTCACCCTAAGTCCGATTTGAGTGAAACCAACACCAAAACGACCGTGTGAAAAGTGGCTATATTATCCACTGATTGGTTTTCTGATTTATGGTAATTTTACTTGATCGAATTTCGAATTTAGTTTTTAAAGTATCTTCTCATAATTTATATATCACGTTTATCCTTAAACTATAAAGTTAGATCGATTCGGGGCTCGCTATGTACGGCAGTAGCCCTTTTATTGATAAATTGATTAATGTAAAAATATGGGAATTGTGAGATTAAAGTATGGAATAGAAATATTTATAAGGTGTTGATTGATTTAACTTCCTTAAATATGTGGTATTTGATATTATTGTGATGTTTGATTTATTTTTATTAAATGTGAGATATTATATTTTATTGTGACATTGGATGTCCAATGAAATTTATGTATATGTTTGATTAGACGTGTTTTATGTGATGTGATGATAAAAGGTAAATTTATTTTGATACCTTTATGCGATTATGATGATGTATAATTAATAATAAATATGTTATAAATTTGTGACAAGCCTATGTGATGATGTATGCTTGATGATAGTGATGCTATAAATTTGTGATGAGTTTATGTGATGAGATATGATTAATGATAGTGATGTTGTGATTTGTGATGAGAATATTGAAGTAACCCCAAAGTTGGTGAAATAATTGTGATTTCAATTTGTGTTTGAGATGACGGTCTTAATGGAGTATCATAGACCAACGAGGGGAGAAAATAAATATTGAGAAATTGTGAAGTGAAGATTATTTTGTCATCATATAGGTAGGGTCTGACAAGCCTAGTGATTCTAGGGAAGTACAACTGAATGAGCCTGATCCTTGCGGTCTACTGTTGAGCCTTAAGGCAAGATTGTTAGACCTTGGAGGTATTCGGGTGGGGAATTCCTAGGTGACTTAGAGGTAACACTCCAAATGTTAGGAGCTACCACACAACACACGTTTACCTCGACTATCACGTATATGTGTCTCGGGTTGACTTGAGGCGATCTATGAGGACAGGGCCAATTTGAATTGTCCGTCCACCGGTATGGTAGCATAGTATCAACCCCTTCGTTGTTAGTGTTTGACTGGCTGGGCCCTGCATTTACAAAATCGCAGTTATTATAGGTTAATGAGTCTGGAAGTTCAAGTTTGGGAGGAACCCTGCTCTGATAGGTGATATCGGGAATAAGGGTTTTAATTTGTATTTTACTTATTTAATTTGAATCAAATTTTTTTATGCAAACCTTAGAAGAACTAGTAAGTTTTTAGAATTACATCAAGTAATTATACTTAAATCAAGCTTATCGAGATTTCACTATTGGAGGATGGATTAAAATCACTCAGGCAGCCCCAAAGGAGACTTCACACATTAATTTTGGATGTTGTACGAAAATAATTGACCAAGCTATTGCAAGCAGGCATTATATACCCCATCTCTGATAGTCAATGGGTGAGTCTGGTGCAGGTAGTCCCTAAGAAAACTAGACTCATAATGGTTAAAAATGAAAATAATGAACTTATCCCCACACGAGTACAAAATAGCTGGAGGGTAAGCATCGATTACAGTAGACTAAATGAGACAATTACAAAGGATTATTTTCCTTTACCATTCCTTGATCAAATGCTTTAGCGGTTGGCTGGTAAGTCATATTATTGTTTTCTTGATGGTTTTTATGGTTATTCTCATATCCATATTGCACTAGAGGTCCAAGAAAAGACCACATTCACTTGTCCTTTGGAACATTTGCCTATAGGAGGATGCCCTTTGGCATATGCAATGGTCTTGGTACTTTTTAGCGCTACATGATTAGTATTTTCTCTAATTTGATAGAAAATTGTATTGAAGTTTTCATGAATGATTTTACTGTGTATGGTTCCTCATTTGATGCATGCGTGAAAAATTTAGATAGAGTTTTGCATAGATGTAATGAAACTGACCTTGTGCTGAATTATGAAAAATGTGATTTTATGGACAAACAAGGCATAATTTTGGGACATGTGATCTCTAAAAATGGAATAGAAATGGATCCTGCCAAGATTGATGTAATTTCAAATTTGCCTTACCCATCTTGCATCCACGAGATTCGTTCTTTTCTTGGCCATGAATGTTTTTACAAGCGCTTTATCAAGGATTTCAGCAAGATAGTTCTTTCACTGTCAAATTTGTTGTAAAAAGTTGTAAGTTTCACCTTCGACGACAAATGCAAGAAGGCGTTTGATTGGTTAAGGGCACCATTGACCTCTACTCCCATGATTTAGCCATCATTTTGAACCCTCCCTTTTGAAATTATGTGTAATGCATCTAACTATGCAGTGGGAGCAGTCCACGCACAAAGGGTTGGTAAGGCTGTCCATGTTATTTATTATGCTTCTAGGACTTTAGATTCTACAGAGGCTAATTATAGTACCACTGAAAAGGAACTTTTAGCTATTGTTTTTGTACTTTGATAAGTTTAGATCATATTTGTTAGGTTCGAAGGTAGTTGTTTTTACTAACCATGCACCTTTGAAGTTCTTGTTGAAGAAACCAGAAGAAAAAATTGAGATTGATCGGGTGGATGTTGTTACTCCAAGTATTTGATTTAGAGATTAAAGATAAGAGTGGAGCTGAAAAATTTGTGTCATAACTCCTTGTTTGCTAATTTAGTTTATTATCTAGTTGATGGAATCCTTCTTGCAGATGCATCCTGAACTCAGATACACAAACTTAAAAGTGATTCCAAATACTATGTGCGGGATGATCCATATATGTGGAAATTATGTAGTGACCAGGTGATTAGGCGACGTCTTTCCCACCAAGAGGCACAATCCATTCTTCATTTTTGTCGTGCCTCTCAAACTAGAGGACTTTTGGTCCTCAACAGATAGCAAGAAAAGTCTTAGACTCGGGTTTCTTTTGGCTCACTTTGTATAAAGATGCTTTTGAGACTTACAAAACTTGTGAACAGTGCCAAATAGCAGCAACAACAATCACTCGTAGGAGTGAGATGCCTCAATAACCGATGCTTTTCTGTGAAGTATTTGATGAGTGGGCCATTGATTTTATGGGCCCTTTTCCTATATCTAATGGTTATATCTATATTTTACTAGTTGTTGATTATGTTTCACAGAGGGTGGAAGCAATACCTACTACGACTAATGATTCTAAAGTTGTTGCATGTTTTATGGGATCAAATATTTTTTGCAGGTTTAGAATACCCCGAGCCATGATAAGTGATCAAGGCACTCATTTTTGCAACCGTGCCATGGATGCTTTGCTTCGGAAGTATGGGGTTGTGCACAGAGTTTCTACACCTTATCATCCCAAGACTAATGGGCAAGCTAAAGTCTCAAATAGGGAAATCAAATAGATTTTAGAAAAGATGGTGCAACCAAACAGGAAATACTGGAGCCACCGACTTGAAGAAGCTCTTTGGGATCACAGAACAGCCTAAAAAACACCAATAGGGTTGTCCCCTTATTGACTTGTGTTTCGTAAGGCACGACACCTCCCAAATGAAATAGGGCACCGTGCTTATTGGGTGGTCAAGAGTTGTAACCTTGAGATGGATAAACTAGGTTTTGAGAGAAAGCTTCAATTGCAACACATGGAAAAAGTTTTTTGTTCAACTCCCATTTGAAAATTATGGCTGGGAAACTTCGATCAAAGTGGATTGGCCTTTTGTTGTTACTAACATTTTCCCTCTAGGTGTAGTGGAAATAAACATTCAAAACACTGAGAAAATGTTCAAAGTAAATGGACAGCGCCTCAAGCTATTCTATGAGAGCTATGTGCTTGAAGATGCTACCATAGAAGAACTCTCCTTGGAAAAGCCCACCTACACAAAAGTTTAAAAAGGGAGCTACGTACTTACTCTTATTTTATAATTGTTACTTTCAGTGAGGATAATGTATAATTTAATTGTGGGGGTATTATTTAGGATTTTAGTATTTGGGATTTTAGTATTTGGGATTTTATTGTTATATTTCAAAATAAAAAATAAAAAATAATAAATACAAATGGACATTGCACTGCATG
The DNA here is from genome assembly GCA_037974835.1 of Cicer judaicum. Classification (NCBI taxonomy): domain Eukaryota; kingdom Viridiplantae; phylum Streptophyta; class Magnoliopsida; order Fabales; family Fabaceae; genus Cicer; species Cicer judaicum. The sequence goes on along the minus strand of JBBPBS010001045.1, from coordinate 7,581,600 downwards.
CTTTTTCATTAGATTTTGTGGTTGTAAACATGGAGAGTTTGTTTGGACAAGCATTATTGGATAGTATCTTTGGGTTCTTGGTAAAATAAATTGGACTAACATATTTACATCTTTTTTTTTCTTATGTGTTATATCACTCATGATTGCTAGTTACGACAGAACTTGACTTGACTCTTGTCTGCATGCATACTGTAACAACCCAATATTTTTATATATATTATATATGCGTCTTTTAGTAATTTTTTAATTTATTATTTAATTAATAATTTATTCTACATGTAAATAAATTAAATTAAAATTTACCACTCCCTATTTTACTTGAATAATTATAACCTTTCTTTTTACTTAGTTATTTTGGTGTGACAATTACATTAGAATAGTTTATGGCATAATTAATTTTTACATGGACAATTGTGTATTTTGCTTATTTGATTAGTTTCGATAATGACGAAATTGATGTGTTACATATGTATGTTTTATTTTGCTATGTGTGAGTGGTATTTTTGTCTTGCTTGATTTATTTAAGCTGATAAAATATTAGTTAAATTATTAAATTAAATTAAAATTTATAAAATTTCTATTGTTTGTTAATGACCAAATAAGTACTCATTTTAGAGATATTATAGAGTTAGTAAAATCATTTTACTCTCCTTTATGACAAGATTTTATGACGATTCATTGTGTGACATAATGTGCATTAACTCATTTTTAACACCTTTAATTTATTTTGTAAAGGATGATTATAAATTTAATTATGAGTTTTTGTGCAATTAAGAGGGGACTATTCTCCTTTTTGTATCTCATGCATTCATCTCTTTTAAACTAAAATTATGATTTTATTTTAATTGTCTATAAAAATAACTTTATGATATTTTGGTTTCGTAACTATTAAATAAAAAAAATTAAAAGGGTGAAGTGACCCTCTATATTATTATTTAATTAAAATAAATGGTGTGACACCCTGTAATATATGGTTAACTTTATTAGTTAATCCTAATTAACTAATACACATAAATACACTTGATTTCAATTGACTTTGTAACAATCTAATAAAATTAAATAAATAGTAATTATTGGTAGCATAATTTTGGAATTAAGTGCACTTAAATTTTAGACCAGAAATCAATCGTATTATTGCAACGTAATTAGCTACATTTCCATTAGGCCTTTTGCTGTCACACCTATTTGTCATTCCTACACTCCTAAAATAATTTTCTAAGTCATAAATCTCAATATCTATCGGTGTTGAATTCATCATTGCCTCATGAGCTATTTCTCGTGCAAATTTAGAGATGTTATGAAAGAAAGCGCCTAAGGTAAGGGCTTTTCCCCATGCTGAGTTAGACTAGATATTAAATTAGCAATTCTAAGATATTGATATGATGTCTGGATGTCTTAAAAGAAAAAGATTGATTTTTATTTTCGCCGTAAAGAAATTAACTATAATTCTTTTATTGTTTTATTTTTATTTTTATATACCTCTATCTTGATTAAATTAAATATAGAGTATTATTTTTATTATTATACCTTGATAGATATGTTGTAGTGAAAATATTTAGTGTCTTACATGTTTTAGAGTATTTAATTATAAAGTTATAATTTTTATAATGATGTAATTAGTAATATCTTTATTATGATGTGTATTTGATTTTAAGTGTGGACTTTTGAGTATTTTAAAATTAAAACTTGACTTTTATGAACAATATATGTGTCTTGAAGAAATTGATGAGAATTTTATATTTCTTTAATTTTCATAATATGAGAAAATTGATTATTAAATGCGTTAATGAATAGTCCATTTTTAGAATGCGGAAAACTTTACAGTGGAGGGAATGAAATTTATGTTGCTATTGTAGTCTTGTGATATGAGTTTTAATTGTTATCAATAATACGTAGTCAAATCGAATCTTATGGATTATTAAAATGAAAGTGGTGATTTTGAGATACTTGTTCACATGCATATTTGATGTGTTGAAGTTATTGAGCTATAACTATGAATCGCCATGAGAATATAAATTTGATGTCTTGTGTGATTAAAAAGTTTATTCTAAAATATTTTGTCTTTGTGGTTGCCTAAGTGACTGGTGATTTGTGTTTTAAATATTATCTTTGTGGTTGCCTAAGTGGCTGGTGACTTGTGTTTTAAATATTATTATCTTTGTGGTTGCCTAGGTGGCTGGTGATTTGTGTTTTAAAAATTGTTATCTTTGTGGATGCCTAAGTGGCGGGTGATTTGTGTTTTAAATATTGTTATCTTTGTGGTTGCTGATGTGGTTGATGATTTGTGTGATTGTTTAAGTGAGTGGTGTCATGTACTTTTTGAGCATCATTATCATTTCATAACATATCATATGCATCTTTGTGGACGCCTGTGTGGCTGGTTTAATTTTCCCCATTGGTATGGGTGACTTCTGTGTGGACGCCTGTGTGGCTGGTTATATCCGGATCATATATGTTTAGGAGCATGCATAACTTATATACATTTTATTGTTATTTTTATTTTTATTTAACTATTTTCTCTACGGTTGTTACTTATTTAGATACATTTTATAATGTTTTGATATATCTTTGAGAACTATTAAATAATCAATTTCTTTAAATCTTTTATTACAAAAGGATTTTATATTCATATTTCATGGTTGTTATTTTATTATTTGGTTTAATTTTTGCTGTGGGATGAACTGACCCCTTACACCAACATTTAGGTACTAATGATCTCAAAGAGTTGACTTGCATGAATGATGTTTGATTGGTGCACGCGCGTGGGAAAATGAGACTTTTATTTAAAAATAATATTTTATATTACTAAAAATTTTGTGGTGCATTGTAAAGTTACTTACTCGTCATAATTAACTTTTAATAAAAATGTGGAAATGAGATTTTATTCCAATTGAATGTCCTTAAGTTTCAGTCAACATTGCTTCTTTTGAATTTCACTTAAAGAGAATTTATTTTATTTTTGGAACATAAATGTATATCGATCTAACAATTATAATATTAATTTTGTAAATGAATAAATCAACAATATTTTAGTAAATTACATCACGTTCTTTTACAAAAAAAAAATATATATATATTTTTAAGTAATAATTAGATTAAAAAAATTTGGGGCGTTACACATACATTGAAAAGATCTAGACATTTGTTTCTTGATAAGGCTATTAGCCAAATAATCCTACCATACAATTATCCATTGGTTTAAGCCCCTTTGAGCCTAATTATCCTATTCTTTTTTATATAGCTCATTACAAGCCTAAGAGTAAAAAACCAATGAACTGACTCAATCATGGGGGATAAATGAGTCTTTCCTTAAATAAGTGTAGGGGTACTCAACATGTTTATTTAAATTTGAGGGTTATAAATTATATATGTATATATATATATATATATATATATATATATATATATATATATATGTGAAGAAAAATGGTTGTGTTGTGAGCAAAGAGAGTATGAAAATCAAAGTCAATGATGTCTTGTTGAGTTACTTCTTAATGTTGTTTTGCTCTCTTAATCATTACTCATTTATCCTATTTCATTTTCAACCCTAATCTCCTTAGGATTATCTCACCCTTACCTTGGCCATGTTACAACCTAAATAAAGAACTTTTGATCCTTATATGCATATGTTTCAAATACAGATTATAGAGGCTTGTCAAGCCTATGGTAGTGCTAGATTTCATGACGTGCTTTGAGTTTAAATAGTAGCTCAAACACTTTGAGTATAAACACTTTGAGAGAATTTTATATCCTGGGAGGACTTTATCACTTATGATGCATTATTTAGTTAGCTTGTCCTCTTGTTTGCCTTGATTGTAATAACAAAACTATTCATGATTGTCTTAAGCTAGAAATATTTATTTTTCACTCACCACTTTGCATTTCTAAGAATATTTGGAATCGCATGCATTGTTTTGCTCGGATTGCAATAGTTTAAGTGTGGGGGAATTTGATCATAGCATTTGGGCACATGTTTCTAGCTTTTTAGTTTGATATTTTTAAAAGCTCTTTATAGCTTCAATTAATATTTTTAGCTTGTTTCTAAACTTTGAGTCGAATTTGAATTATAATTTTATTATTTATATTTTAATTTTAGTATACAAATTTTGACTCTTTCTTGCTATGTAGGTCATAACTTGAGTTCTGGATATAGGTTGGGCACATATGAGCAGACGTTGAAAAGCTAAAAATTAGAGCTATAACTTTTATGGTGGAACCAAAGACCAATTCCGAACTTTACTAGGCTTAAATTGCAGATTTCATAATCTGAACTTTTGTAATAATTTTAAATAGCAGGTAACTTGTTTTTAAACCCTAAACCCTAAAGCCCAATATTAAGTACTATATATTGGCAATTTTGTTTCTTTTCTACGGATGAAAAAATTAGGATTCAGATTGCTACAAGAAATAAATAGTTTTTATTTTAATTTCGTGGAAGGCTGATTTTATAAGATTAATTCACGAGTTCAGAGTTTCATCAATAACTTGAGATTCTAGTTACACTGTCAATTTAGATTCATGATTATATTCTTGTTTATTTGATTATATTGATATTTTTATCGCTTAAATTGAATTTTAATAGGATCGTTAAAATTTATTTGACAGAATTTGGTTTCGATTTTGAATTTAATTGAATTATAATTTTGTGACACTTGATCATTAATTGTAATATTTTGATGATTGTGATGCTTAATCCAATCAAAGAAACTAAATTCACATAGGATTGATTATGCTGGTTTGATCAATTCTATAGTCAAATAAGGATAGATTCATGAATTAGAAATTAAATTCATTGATAGAATCTGTGATAGGCCTGAAACTCGAATAAGTGGATTAATTGTTTTGCTCATCTGTTAAAAAAAAAATCTAAACCACCCCCCCCCCCCTTTTTTAATTTTAACTTTCAATTCGATTATTATTATTATTATTATTATTATTATTATTATTATTATTATATTAGAAGTCCTTGCAAAACTATTCGACCGATGTACGGCAGCGGATCACTCATTCATTATCTTTGTAAAGAAAAAGATACGTAACTAAAAATTACCGAAAAATGTCTTTTTCTCTTTATTGACTCAAAATGTCCACAATTAAGTTAAGTTTTACTTGAGTATTTTAATGGTTGATACTCAAATTTAACTTTGGTAAATGATTCAGCTTGGAATATGAATAAGTCAGGCCGCAGAAAAAGAGTATATAGCTCAGCCTTTGAAAAGTTTGGATCGGCCAGTCTCGAGTTCTATTAAAAATCTGTTAGTCTAGACATGTCGACCGATATATATATAATAGTAGTAAAATAAAAAACTTTTCATGTTTTTTTGTTAAATCTCTTTATGTTCTCTCTTTTAAAAATATTCCTTATATTTTTGTAACAAAACATCCTTTATTAGAAATTTGAATCCTAATTTTCTGTTCCCACTTCTTGCGTTCATATTTATTATTCTTTCTCTTAACCGTTATATTATAAATTTAACATATTTTGTTTATAATTGTTGTTCATATATATACGAAATATATTTCGAAAAGTTTTATGATTGTAAGGGTGAACAAAAGTCATGTTTTTTGTTGACCTATTATTTGTAGACAAAATGTCATTGTTAAAAATCATTAACACAAAATAGACTTTTTAATAGGCTCATAGACCAAACTTTGTTAAAAGTTCATACCAAGACTTAAAATAAAACATTTGACATGTAATAGCCCAAACTCAAAGGATAATATCACGCCTAGATTAACTGCCTTTGACATGAAGCTACAACAACAAAACATACACAAATTAGTTGTGCGATACAAAATGAAATCAATAAAATTAGAATTTTTCATAATATGAACCAAATAAATAGAATATAAACGAGCTAAAAGAGACATTTATCAAATTGAAAAAACTACAAATGTGAAAATAGAATCGAACACAAATACATAGCACCCAAATTACTAACTCCTTTTCTTAGAAAAGTATGGGATAAAGATTTTTTAAGTATGAAATTCATATTCATATCACTAAGATTTTTATCACCCCATATTTTTTATGTATTATAGCATATAAAAGGGGATAAGGCTAGACCTAGACCAGAGTATACAAACCTGCATCAATGAAAATGTTTATGAACTTATGTATTTTGTTATTTTGGTATATCAGAGGATAATTGTAAACTCTATAATTTGTAGTTACAATTTATTTCAATGATTTTACGCTCAATATTAAAAATGATTGCCTCTATTAATTAAAAAAAAAATATTAACATATTCTAGATACATGGTGATTGTTTTTACATCTGGTTGAAACCATTGGAATTTGGGTAGTGTGTTAAATTTAGGATTCTTTTCTTTTTGCTATATGCTCTAAGAAATCATTTCACAAAATATTAAATCGGATCAATTTAATATTTTGTGTTCGGTATATAGAACTATGGCAAAAAGACATGTAATATGTTGGGGGATATGAATTGTCTTTACATGAGTGACACCTATTCTAAAAAGATGATAAAGTCTTTCTTTTGGTTGTTTAGGGTGGTGTTGAGAAGAATTGTAGGAATCCTTGTAAGAAAGGAAAATTAGACGAAGGATGTTTCAATAGTCAAAACTTGAGGGAAATCAAGGAAACTCTTGTTGGGTGGGCTCACTCCCCAAGTGGAACCCACCAATTTTACTAATATTATTATTATTATTGAAATAAAAAGAAAAAGAAAAAAAGTTTTAGTGGGCTTGGTCCACTTGAAGGTAATAAAAGGGATTTAGAAATTCCTAAGGAGACATAGAAGACAGAAAGACAACGGAAGAAGAACAGTTGCCAGAGAAGAAAAATAAGGGTTTGGTTCCAGTGGTGGTAACAGGTGTGTAGCAAACTTGCTCCGTTTGATCTACCAATTTAGTATGTTATTCCTAGCACTGAGTTTGTTACTTTAATATATAATTTGAGTAGTTTTATCTTCTTTGAGAGTTACTTTGGCATACCCACTTTAGTGGAAGGTTGTTATAAGGTTGTTATAGAGTTGTTATTGTTGATTGATATTCCCTATTGTTATTAGGAAGACTCTTGGTGTACCCATTAATTATTATAGTGGAAGTTTTTACTGGACTAGGTCTCGTGGTTTTTATTCTCTCAATTTGAGGGAAGTTTTCCACGTTAAAATTGCGTTTGTCTCATATTTAATTTTCTGCCAAATTATTATTGCTCTTGGAATTGTATTTTCTGTTTGGCCATTTATCTGCACAGGTGGGGGAAAAATTATTCCGCATTATTGAGATATAGTTATCGCTAATTATCTCTGGTTTTTCCCAACAAAGTGGTATCAAGAGCTCGGTTATTTGATTTGTGAATTTAAATGGAGGAGGAAAATAAAGGTCCCAATATGATTAAACTCAACTCTTCTAATTACACACTTTGGAAGACTCTCATGATCCTATTGAGGGTAACACTGCTAAACCTGCAGATCAATCTGACGCTGACTGGAAGAAGATGAATAGAAAGGCAGTGGCGTTAATTAGGCAGTGGTTGGATCTTAGTGTATATCCACATGTTGAAACTGAAATTGATGTTAACAAGATGTGGGAAAAATTAAAAGAGTTGTATGAACGAAAGAATGTGTAAAATAAAGCATTCTTAATTCGGAAGCTGGTGAATATGAAATATAAACATGGGGATTCAATGGCAGAGCATATGAGTATTTTTCAGAATACAGTAAATCAGTTGACAACTGCGGAAATTAAATTAGATGATGAGTTGCAAGCGCTGTTATTATTGAGTTCCTTGCCTGATAATTGGGAAATCCTTGTTGTGACGTTGACAAATTCAGCTCCAAGTGGAAAGTTGAAAATATCAACAATTAAAGAGAGCATGTTGAATGAAGAAGCTCGAATAAAGGAACGTGGTTTGGTTGGTTCTTCCTCAAAGTTAGAAGCACTAGTTACAGAGTCACGGGGAAGAAGTCAATCTAGAAACTTCCATAGACGCGACAACTCTGTAAGTCGTAGCAAGTCAAGAAGCAAGTCAAGGACTAGAAAAGAAGTGATATGCTATCATTGTGGCAAAGCGGGTCACATAAAAAGAAATTGCAGGTTCCTTAAGAGAGATCAATCAAGGGAAAGAGATGAAGACAAAGAGAAGAAAAATGATAAAGATACAACAGCAGTTGCATCTGTTAATAATGTCTACATTGTTTGTGATGATAATTCCATAAACCTTGCATGTCAGGATTCAACTTGGATTATTGATTCGGGTGCCTCATATCATGTTACTCCTAGGCGTGATTTCTTCTCATCTTACAGTGCTGGTGATTTTGGCATGGTAAAAATGGGAGATGAAGGAGTATGTAAAATTATCGGTATGGGAGATGTTTGGGTTGAAACTGGGATTGGTTGCAAGCTTCAATTGAAGAATGTTAGACATATTCCTGATATTCGTCTCAATTTGATTTCGATGAAAGCTTTGGATATTGATGGTTATCACACTTACTTTGGTGGTGGTGGTATATGTAAAGTCACCAAAGGGTCCCTAGTGGTTGCAAAGGAGCAAAGTTCCACTTCTCTCTATAGGATGCCTACGAAGCTATGCAAGGAAGAAGTGAATGCAATTGAAGATGCATCTTTTGATTTATGGCATATGTGCGTTGGTCACTTGAGCGAGAAAGGACTCAACATACTTGCGAAGAAAAATTTTCTTCCTGTGAAAGGTACGTCTCTAAAAACTTGCACTCATTGTTTTGCTGGAAAACAACATAGAGTTTCTTTTCATAACACTGGTCCTCATAGGAGACAAAATATTATTGATTTAGTTCATACTGATGTTTGTATGATGGATAGTAAATCTCTTGGTGGTGCATCATATTTTGTTACATTTATTGACGACCACTCTAGAAAAGTGTGGGCTTTTCCTTTGAAATCTAAAGACCGGGTATTTAGAGTCTTCAAGCACTTTCATGCAAGTGTTGGAAGAGAAAAAGGAAGAAAATTGAAATGTGTTCGATCTGATAATGGTGGTGAATATATAGGTCCTTTTGAAGAGTATTGTAGAGAACATGGAATTAGGTTTGAGAAAACAGTTCCAAAGACACCTCAACATAATGGTGTTGCAGAGAGAATGAATCGTACGATTAATGACAGAATCAGATGTATGCTCTCTCATGCAAAATTATCGAAATCCTTTTGGGGTGATCAATCTTTCTCCTTTTATTCCACTTGATGGTGATGTTCCAAATAGAGTGTGGACAAGGAAAGATGTCTCTTACCGTCATTTGAGAGTTTTTGGCTGTAGATGTTTTGTTCACGTTCCAAGAGACGAGAGGTCCAAGCTTGATAGTAAATCCAAACAGTGTATATTCTTCAGTTATGGTGATGAAGAATTTGGTTATAGATTGTGGGATCTGGTTGACAAGAAAATTATCAGAAGTCGAGATGTGATATTTCTTGAAGATCAGACTGTTGAAGATTTTGATAAAGCTGAAAAACAGAAACCAAACCTCAGAAGTTACATTGATGTTGCGCCTAAGCCTCCTACGAAAACTCTTGTTGATGGGGGAGATATACAGGTAGATGATGAGAATGTAACTGATGATCATGTGCCTCACCATGATGAGCAGGTTCCAATTGAGCCACCAGTCGAGTTTGATTTGAGAAGATCTACTAGAGAACGTCAACCTTCTCCAAGATATTCTCCACACGAGTATGTGATGATCACTGATAGTGGAGAGCCAGAGTACTATTAAGAAGCTATTACAAATGCTGATAAAGAAAAGTGGTTGAAGGCCATGCAAGAAGAGATGAATTCCTTGCATGAGAATCACACATTTGATTTGGTAAAGTTACCTAATGGTAGAAAAGCACTTAAGAACAAATGGGTATACAAGATAAAGACAGAAGAGAATAATTCTCAACCATGATACAAAGCAAGATTGGTTGTGAAAGGTTTTAATCAAAGAAAAGGTATTGACTTTGATGAAATTTTTTCACCTGTGGTGAAAATGTCCTCTATCCGAGTTGTGCTTGGGTTAGCAGCTAGTTTGAACCTAGAAGTTGAACAACTTGATGTGAAAACTGCATTCCTTCATGGTGATTTGGAGGAAGAGATCTATATGGAGCAACCATAGGGTTTCGAAGTCAAAGGTAAAGAGCAACTTGTGTGTAAATTGAAGAAAAGCTTGTATGGGCTCAAACAAGCACCTCGACAGTGGTACAAGAAATTTGATTCTTTCATGGAGAAACATGGGTATGGAAAAACTACTTATGACCGTTGTGTGTTTTTCAAGAAATTCTCTGATGGTGATTATATTATTCTCTTGTTATATGTGGATGACATGTTGATTGTTGGTCATGATACTAAGAAGATTCAGTCTTTAAAGAAAGATTTGAACAAGTCCTTTGCAATGAAAGACTTGGGTTCTGCAAAGCAAATTCTGGGCATGTGAATTACTCGTGACATGAAGAATAATAAATTATGGTTATCTCAACACAACTATATTGAGAAGGTGTTAGAGAGATTTAACATGAGCAATTGCAAACCTATTAGTACTCCACTTGCTACTCATTTTAAATTAAATTCTGATAAATGTCCTACAAGTGAGAAAGACAAAGAAGAGATGAAGAAGGTTCCTTATGCATCCGTAGTTGGTAGTTTGATGTATGTTATGGTATGCACAAGGCCAGATATTGCTCATGCAGTTGGAGTTGTTAGTCGGTTTCTCTTTAATCCTGGTAAAGATCATTGGCAAGCAGTGAAGTGGATTCTCAGATACCTTAGATGCACTTCCAAAGTGTGTTTATGCTATGGAGGTGGTGAACCTGTGTTGGATGGCTACACAGATGCAGATATGGCAGGTGATCTTGATTCTAGAAAATCTACTTCTGGTTATATGATGACTTTTGCAGGGGGAGCTGTGTCTTGGCAATCAAGGCTACAAAAGTGTGTTGCTTTATCTACTATTGAAGCTGAGTATATTGCAACTGTAACACCCTAATTTATTATTATACCTTAATTTATTATTATTATTATTATTATTATTATAAAGTAGTGATATTTTTTTATACATGTGTTTCTTGTTATATAATAATCTTTTTACGTGTATTTTGTTGTTTTTGTAGTTATGTAAATTAAAATAATTGATAATTGATATTAGACCTATTTATTTTATTTAAAATAATAATAATATATATGGATTGCTATCATATTAAGCCTCGTATTTTAGTATTGTTGTTGTTATCTAGACCTTTATTATTTAAATTTCTTTTTATGTAAGTATATAAATATAAAATAACTATATTAATTATTTATTAAATACAATAATGATGATGATCCCGTCATTAAATTTAATACTCCATATAATAGCCTAATAATTTATATTAATAGCCTAAGTAATAAAATTGAATCCACCATAAACGAAATTAATGGATTTAAATTAATTCTGAATTCGTAACACCCTAAATATTTAATTAATAGATAATAGTAAATTATAATAAATTATATTATATGTGTATTCTATGTGGTGTGATAATTTCCTATGTATTTTTTTTTATCCTAATAATTTATTTAAATTATTAATATTAACTATAATTTACTTACAAAAAAATAAATAAATTAAAATAAATAAATAAATAAATATATATATATATATATATAATAATATAAGGAGTGAATTTACGTTGTTACATTAGTTGTTACTTTTAGCTCTAATAAAATAGGATAATAATAATAATAATAATTATAATAATAATAATTATATAATAATTATAATTATAATTATAATTATTATCATAGTAGTAATAATCTAGGCTAAAACTAGGTAAATATATATATAGAGGAACAAGGTTAACGGAGCTGCTTTAGGAATGATTAGTAGCCGCCTTGCATCATCACAAAAGTCATAAAATAATTCTTCCACTTTATACCTTGATCAAAAGCCATCTTGCATCATCACTAAAAGCATAAAGCATTCTTCCTCTCTGCACCTTGAACACATGCCGCCTAGCATCATCACCATAACCATAAGGTATTATTCCTCTCTATATATTGATCAAAACATGTAGTAATGATAGGCAGATTTTTTATAGTGCCAATATGAATATTCCCATTTAATTATAATAACAATTTCCTTCCATTTAAACTATATTTCTGAAACAATGTTTTCACAAATTTAGCGACAGTAACAAGCAGCATTTGGATTTTTGTAATAGTTTATCATATATCCAAGTTTAAGCATGATTGTGATTATTGTATTTTGATTGCCTTGACACATCTTAACTCACTAATGTATTACTCAATAATTTCCTTAAATAATGAGTTACCATCCTTTCCATATTTTATTTGATAATTTAGGTTCGTGATTAAAATAAAATATTAACTATATTTTATTTATTAATTATATTTTGTTTGAATACCAATTATTTATAGAAATAGGAGAAATGCATTGGTACTAATTATTTTCCTCTATAAAGTGAGTATATTTTATGTACCTATTTAGATTTTTCTGCGGTAATTTGAAATTAAGTTTGAATTATAAAATTGGGCATGTGTCCTTTTTATTTTAATTATTTTGTAATGATAAAGTTGCTGATGATATTGCACAAAATAGTCCAAATACCAATTAATTCTTTCTGATTTCTTAATCAAAGAACTTGCACATGTCACTTTTTTTTAAAATTATTCTTTTACATGGTTGTTTTACTATTTCATAGTTCATGTTATTAACATTCCTTAATACTATTTACAATATTATTACTAGCATACTTGTTTTAGCATATTACGTTGAAATTAAATAAATAAAGTTAAATTAATGATTGAATCAAATAATATGAGCTCTTGTTGAATACAACTTCTCTAGACATTTTTCTATTGTTATCTCTAAATTCCCTTTTAGATAAACATGTGCAATTGTATTCTCTATCTTATATACATCTACATATAAATAAATAATCTCAATTTGTTTAACATCCAAAGACTTATTTATTTAGATAATTTAATTATTTATTTATT
>JBBPBS010001045.1:7554662-7568375 GCA_037974835.1 Cicer judaicum | reverse complement strand
ATTATTTATTCATTTATTTATTGTTTATTTTATTTTATTTTTTTATTTATTAATTTATTATTTTATTATTTATTTATTCATTTACTTATTTATTTATTTATTTATTATTTTATTATTCATTTACTTATTTATTTATTATTTATTTTATCATTTATTTATTTATTTTATTATTTATTCATTCATTTACTTATTTATTTATTTATTATTTATTTTATTATGTATTTATTCATTTACTTACTTATTTATTATTTATTTTGTTATTTATTTATTCATTTATTCATAGTAAGTAATTTATTTGTATTGTGTGGTTGTGTGGTTTTAATTCCCTCGCGGACTATTAGAGACGACGACCGATAAAGAAACGACTCGTTAGCATATCAGATTCATTGGACGGAATCTTCAGTCGAGGTAAGGGGTGAGATGAGGTTCGATTTTATGAGTATAAAATAACGTGAGATGAACGGGAATGCTGAAATTCCCAAATGTTCATTCGGGGCTTACTACGTATGGTTGAGCCCTATTGAATAGTAATAATTAATTAATAAAATGTGAATGGTAATAGTGAGGATTAAAATATAATCTAGTAACCTATAGAATTGCCGTGAATTTATTTATATCAAGATTGTATGCTGTCTGATTTTATGAAATCTTATGCTGATTGTTAATGTATGAATGATGTGTACTCGAATGTTTTTGTTACTTGATTGAATTTATGATATTACTAGAATGTGTCACCTATTGAATTCCTTATTATGCGATTGATGCAATTGGATTGTGTATTGTGAGTAGTGTAAACCAAATATTGTGATTTTATTGTGATTGACTGATAAAGATATATAATGATGAAATATTATGAAGTGATATTGAAACTTATTGAGTTGTGATGATCGAGTAAGTCTGAGATACGTGTTGCAGATTTTGGAGTTAGGATTATTTTGTCATCATATAGGGAGGGTCTGACAAACCTAGTGATTCGGGGAAGTACAACTGAATGAGCCTGATCGTGGAGGGCTACAGTCGAACTGTAAGGTAAGACTGATAGACCTTGGGGGTACACCTAGTGGGGAATTCCTAAGTGGATTAGTGGGTTATTCCCTAAGGCCGGGAACTACCGTGCAACACAAGAGTACCCCGACCGTCGCGTATATGTGTCTCGGGTTGAGTTGAGGGGATCTATGAGGACTTGGCCATTCATGAATTGTCTGTCCACTTTTGTAGTGGCATAGTATCAGGCCTCCTAACCAAGTACTTCAGAGTAGAATGGTACCAAATGATGAAGAAGTATAGAGTATAGGACATGCATAGCATTTCATCCTTGTGACTGTTTGATTGTGATTGAATTAGATTAACCTTTGATACTATGTTTTTGGATGTTTCTCTTTATTTGTGTTGTTTTGACTACTTGCGTGTTCTCCTCGTTTATCTTATACTGTTACATAATTTCGAAACTCACCCCTCGTTGCTTGTGTGTGGCGCTTGCGAGAGCGCAGTTATTTCAGGTTATCGATTGGTGATCCGCGCTCTGAATAAGTGATACTAGATGGGAGTAATTTTTGTATTTTGTTGAGTTTTGAACTAATTTCGGATTTTGTAAATATGATCGATCAATTGTGTTATTTTTATCTTTTATTTGAAGGTAGAAATTAATTTTCTCTGAGTTTAGAACTTGTTCTATAAGGAAAATATTTATTTAATAAACCTCAACTATAGTTAATATTAAAGGATATTTTTTTTATTGAAAATTTTTATGCAAGCATTTTGTGTAAGATTAAATGTGACATCTTGAACCTTATAGTTTAAAAGAAAAACAAAAAAATTTATACCCTATTACCGCTGTGAATCTCTTTAAAAACTAATGCATTTTACTTTATATTTGAATTTGGGTTTAGGGTGTCATAGCAGCAACTGAAGCTTCCAAAGAACTCTTGTGGATTAAGAAATTCCTACATGAGTTAGGCCTCAAGCAAGACAAGTTTGTGTTATTCTGTGATAGTCAGAGTGCGATTCATCTCAGCAAGAATCCGACTTTTCATGCAAAGTCGAAGCATATTGAAGTGTGATATTATTGGATACGAGATGCACTGGAAATAAAGTCATTTTTAATTGAGAAGATTCATACTGATGAGAATGGTTCAGATATGATGACGAAGACCTTGCCTGTGTCGAAGATGATATGTTGTAGAAAGAAAGCGGGCATGGTTGAGCAGTACCTTCCCACTTGAGTCGTGAGGGGGAGATTTGTTGGATGGGCTCACTCCCGAAGTGGAACCCACCAATTTTACTAATATTATTATTATTATTAAAATAAAAAGAAAAAGAAAAAAAAAGTTCTAGTGGGCTTGGTCCACTTGAAGGTAATAAAAGGGATTTAGAAATCCCTAAGGAGACATAGAAGACAGAAAGATAACGGAAGAAGAACGGTTTCCAGAGAAGAAAAATAAGGGTTTGGTTCCATTAGTGGTAACAGGTGTGTAGCAAACTTGCTCCGTTTGATCTACAAATTTAGTATGTTATTCCTACCACTGAGTTTGTTACTTTAATATATAATTTGAGTAGTTTTATCTTCTCTGAGAGTTACTTTGGCATACCCACTTTAGTGGAAGGTTGTTATAAGGTTGTTATAAAGTTGTTATTGTTGATTGATATTCCCTATTGTTATTAGGAAGACTCTTGGTGTACCCATTAATTATTATAGTGGAAGTTTTTACTAGACTAGGTCCCGTGGTTTTTATTCTCTCAATTTGAGGGAAGTTTTCCACGTTAAAATTGCGTTTGTCTCATATTTAATTTTCTACCAAATTATTATTGCTCTTGGAATTGTATTTTCTGTTTGGCCATTTATCTGCACAGGTGGGGGAAAGTTGTTCCGCATTATTGAGATAGTTATCGCTAATTATCTCTGATTTTTCCCAACAACTCTAAACGAAACTATTAAAGAAGCTTTAGATGGTTGTCAAGAGAAATACATAGAGATAAGCTTTTATAACCAAATGACTTCTATTGAGTTAAAGTAATATAGATTATATTGAATGTAAGGTTAGCATTTTTTGAAGTATCCCTAGCTTATAGGTGAAATTAAGAGGATAAGTGATGGAATTTGTAAGCTGTCGGATTCCAGCATAGTGGGAAAAACGGAGGATAACAATTTGAATGAATAATAAATAAATAAAAAATATTCATTCAAAAGGATTTAAAAACAGTGTAACTAATATGTTAGGCAAATTTTCACAGTATTTTTATCAGCTTTTAAGTTGTTAGAGATTAGTGTAATCATTTGGCAATAATGGAAACTATTTTGTAGTTTTAGTTATGTTATGAATTTATGGATCCTTTGGTTTTGGATTATTGAATCATAAGTGGTTTCTTGGGGTAATGGAACAATGGTTTCCTATAGGTTAGGAGGAATGCTTGATAGTCTCTTGCACCCTATTGTAGATGTAGAAACTTGAAGTGATTAAATTCTAGATTGAGAGTTAGTTATTGAGGAATAACAAGGATAAAAGTTTCTCTGATCAGACTTCTTCAGATACAATTCTTCCTCCAATTAGACTTCCTCTAATACAATTCTTCCTCTGATCAAATTACATATAATATAGATTTTACTCTGATACAAATTTCATTATTTAGTTCTTGACTACTCATGTCTTTAATGGATCCAATAATAATCTTAAGTTCTTAAATGCTAAAACTTATAATCATTTGATAAGCATAATACTTGGGACACATTTTTATCGATCAAATGGTGGGAATGAATTTTAGAGAGGGAGGTTTTCTTTTAGTATGTGTGCGCCTATGCATTCTTTCAATCAGGAAAAAGATGAAGTCTTTGGCAATTTTTTATTTTTTTAAATGTAGATTGAACGGTGCGAAAAACAAAGATTCAAATCTAGGGTTTAGAAAGCAAACAACCCATACAAAAACAATACTAGAAACAAAAAATAATTTGAGGTGCAGAAAGTAGTCTACCCAAAAACTTGTTTATTTTTTGTTTTTAAAGTGTCCAAAAAATTAAGTTAATATCAATTCAATCATAATTAACATGTTATTCTCTAAAATACTCACATTAAAATATGATTACCTAACCACATTATTTCATAATATAAATCACTTTTATTTATTTTTTAAACTCTAACAAAATATTCAACCCTAAAATATTCATACTCATTTATATTTTAAAAGATAAAGAAAATATTAAAAATATAATATTCATAATTTATATTTTATAATTAAATCAAATATCTATAACACTGTCAACATATATTCTAAAACTATTTTAACATCAAATAAATTCTTTAAAATCATCTTTAATTAATAAAACAGTTTATTATAAAATTTGGAATTTTACTGTAACAATTCTCTTCTAAACCTATCTATGCTACTATTAATGATAATTTACACTTATAATTTTTAAGGTGTTTTTAGCATACTTAATGTACTATGGAAAAATCATCGGTAAAATAATTCTTTAAAACTTAACTATAACTGAATAAGACTTATACTTGTATTACTGAAATTAGTAATTTGATCTATATACTTGATTCTATATAAATACAAAAGAAAATACTTTAGCATGTGTACAGGTAGGTTAGACAATGTGGAAGACATTACACAATGAGTAAGGTAGGTTAGACGAGAGTTCACTGTAGGTGGAAGACATTAATACTAGTCCTTCTTTACTAATTAATATTTCCATTTTATGTTACAATATATTGTGAAAAAAAATTATCCTCCTTTGTTGAACGAATTCATCAGCATTATTACATGATTTATTAAAATATTTTTTTTCTATTTAAGAATATATGGTAAATACCACTTTAAA
This sequence comes from Cicer judaicum, assembly GCA_037974835.1. Classification (NCBI taxonomy): domain Eukaryota; kingdom Viridiplantae; phylum Streptophyta; class Magnoliopsida; order Fabales; family Fabaceae; genus Cicer; species Cicer judaicum. Next base: position 7,563,556 of record JBBPBS010001045.1, on the reverse strand, counting down.
TAACTCACATAACTACAAGCTCCCGTGACATATGTCCAAACTAACAATATCAATATTTATGAGATGAATTTAAATTTTAAAACTCAATAAAACAATTTTACTGATCCTTTCACTTATGGTAATATATATTGGCTAAATTTCTCATTAAAATTAGAGACATATAAATCCAAAGTGTTATTACTATTATAACATTTGCATTCATACGACAACTATTGGATGCCATGTCTGTCTTTTTTGTTTTTAGCTTCACATTTACCCCTTTTTTTCATCTTTGATTAAAGATAAGATTGACGAAATTATTAAAAAAAATTTAAATCAAATGTAAAATTGAAAGAAAAAAGTTACACTAAAAGTTGGTATCCTATTTATATATAGATATAAAAAGTTAAGTGTTTCATTTGTTAATGAAGAAAATATTTTAATTAAATGAAGTGTAAAATTATAAGGAAAACTCTACCGAAAAATGTTAGGATTTCCTTTACATATAGTTATAGAAGAAAAATCATTTATTAGTTTAACAAAAAATAATAATATTATAAACAAAACCAAAATAAAGAATTTAGTTATAAAAGATATATACTTGCCACTATTGATTGCTTTTTGATCGGATGATCGAATATGTAATAAATTAATTGTATAAATGCTGAAGTTAAATTTAATAAATATTAAAAAATATATAACTCTTGGTCAAACAAAAACTTAAATTTCTATTACCAATAAACTATTACAAACGGAATTGGAATTATAAATTTGAAATTAAATTCACTTGAATGCCATTATTTAAACATAATTTCCCTGAATGCCATTATTTAAACATAATTTCCCTAGTCATTTTAAATACCCCAATACAAATTGTTTCTTATCAAGCTTTCAAAATATAATGGCAACACACATTCGTCCCCTCCTTTTTACCTTTTTAATTATGTGCATTGGGTCAGTCATGGTTGCAGGTAACAAACTAGTTCCATATCTCAATAGTATTACATTTTCGATGAAAAGATATGATTGGCAAAAAATGAGAGTAGTGTTTGATACACAATTTTTTAATTTAAGTTTTTGAAATGCAAAATGATTCAATATAACCTATGATTATATTTCTAATGGAGTTCTATTGGTTGTAGCAGAAGCTGAAACTGTGACAATTCCCCCAGGCTGCTTTCATTATGAACATTGTGCAGATACAGATGCAGTTTGTGACAATTTTTGTAAAATAACACTTGGTAAACCTAAGGGTGGTTATTGCATTCGAGACTTGGTTGTATGTTGTTGCAAACAGTAGAGGTCATAGAGATTTGTGTGTCAAAATTGTTCTTTTTCATATAAAATAATTAGAAAAGTTATATTTTGTAATAATTATTATATATTATGTTATAATTAAAATAATGTCAAAAATGACATTATAATTTTGACTAATAATTTATTTTTCATGGTACATATATCTATTTATTTGTGGTCTAACTATCAATACAATGACATGAAAGTATTGAAAGTGTGAAAATATAAAAAATAAAAATAAAAAATAGTAAATTTCATAATTCTTTTAAAAACTTAAGATGATTAAATTTATAACATTTGAGTTGCCGGAGGTTAGCCGTAACAACTTAACTCTTTAATCTTATGGAATAGAGTTCAAATCCAACCTAAAACATATGTAAAACGGTTATTAATGGAACCTTTATTAATAATATTTACAACTCCATTTTATTTTAATACCTTAACATTAGAGTTTTTAATTTTTACAAATATTAAACATTTGAGTTGGAACTCAAGTGTTTTGTATATTACTTATAAATTACTCTCTTCATTCTAGACGTACTACTGAGTTTAAATTTTCTGAGAGATAGATGAAAGTTGGCCACTAGAGTCATTTTAATTAATTAAAGTTTATCTGTTACAAAAAATTGACTAATTTAATTAATTATTTATAATAAATATCATTTCTAAATTATCATAATTTTTATTTCAGATTTTAAGTTCAACCAAATTTTTTATTGTCATGATATCCAAAATATTCAAATATCATCATCACATAAACAATATCTTTTTTATACTTTTTGAACAATATTTTTTTGTGAATTATTCTTTAACCGAAAGAATATGCCCTTCATGTTATATGTTTTACTGGGACACCCCAAACCAAAAATAATATATATATAATTCGTTTCAAATTAAATAAGTAAATTACAATTTACAATCTTTATTTTCAGTATCACCTATTAGGGCGGAGTTTCTCTCAAACTTGAACTTCAAGAATCATTAACCTGCAACAACACGTAGGACCAAGCTTATTGATCATAACATTTGGACACATGTTTCTAGCTTTTTAGTTTGGTATTTTAAAAGCTCTTTACAACTTAGAATAACATTTTAAACTTATTTCTACATTTTGGGTTGAATTTGAATTATAATTTTATTATTTGTATTTTGACTCTTGTTCGCTCTTTAGGCCATCACATGAGCTCTAGATATTGGATTGAAGCATACGAGCAGGTGTTGGAAAGCTAATAATCAGAGCTACAACTTTTGTGTTGGAAGAAAGACCAATTTTGAACTTTACTGGGTCTAAATTGCATATTTTGTAATCTAGACTTTTAAATAGTGGGTCACTTTTTTTTAAACTCTAACCCCTAAAGCCCAATATTGAGTACTATATATTGCCAGCTTTGTTTTTTCTCTGAAAAAACGAAATATTAGTATTTAAATTGCTACAACAAATAAACAATTTTTATTTTAATTTCATGGAAGACTAATTTTTAATAGATAATCTACGAGTTCAGAGTTTCATCAACACTTTGAGATTCAAGATACACTATCAATTTCGAATTCATGATTATATTCTTGTTTATTTGATTATATTGATATTTTGATTGCTTAAATTGAATTTCAATGAGTAAACACAACAACAATCTATCGTTTGACACCGGTGATTGATAATTGTCCCATAAAAGTTTCTCTGTTTTCTTCCAAATTTCAGTATGTTTTTTTACTCATTTAGCTAGTTAATTAAACACACTCTTCCAAATTTTTAACAACCCCAATTTCTCTCTAAAATACCCGACTTCTCTGTTTGTAGAATTTGTTATTTTGCACCGTTCTCCTTCACCCTAAGTCCGATTTGAGTGAAACCAACACCAAAACGACCGTGTGAAAAGTGGCTATATTATCCACTGATTGGTTTTCTAATTTTTGGTAATTTTACTTGATCGAATTTCGAATTTAGTTTTTAGAGTATCTTCTCATAATTTATTTATCACGTTTATCCTTAAACTGTAAAGTTAGATCGATTGAAGGACAAAAAGTTAAAGAACAAGTATTGTTTGCTCGTGGAATCGTATTTGTATGTGAAAGCGTCAAAATAAGATAAGGGGTGAGATTGCATTTGAATTCATGAGTATAATATAATGTGAGATGAATGGGAAAATCGTATTTCCCAACGATTCATTCAGGGCTCGCTACGTACGGCAGTAACCCTTTTATTGATAAATTGATTAATGTAAAAATATGGGAATTGTGAGATTAAAGTATGGAATAGAAATATTTATAAGGTGTTGATTGATTTAACTTCGTTAAATATGTGGTATTTGATATTATTGTGATGTTTGATTTATTTTTATTAAATGTCAGATATTATATTTTATTGTGACATTGGATGTCGAATGAAGTTTATGTATATGTTTGATTAGACGTGTTTTATGTGATGTGATGTGATGATAAAAGGTGAAGTTATTTTGATACCTTTATGTGATTAAGATGATGTATAATTAATAATAAATATGTTATAAATTTGTGACAATCCTATGTGATGATGTATGCTTGATGATAGTAATGCTATAAATTTGTGATGAGTTTATGTGATGAGATATAATTAATGATAGTGATGTTGTGATTTGTTATGAGAATATTGAAGTAACCCCAAAGTTGATGAAATAGTAAATAGTAAATTTCATAATTCTTTTAAAAAATTAAGATGATTAAATTTAACATTTGAGTTGCCGGAGGTTAGCTGTAATAACTTCACTCTTTAATCTTATGGAATAGAGTTCAAATCCAACCTAAAACATATTTAAAACGGTTATTAATGGAACCTTTATTAATAATATTTACAACTCCATTTTATTTTAATATCTTAACATTAGAGTTTTTAATTTTTACAAATATTAAACATTTGAGTTGGAACTCAAGTGTTTTGTATATTACTTATAAATTACTCTCTTCGTTCTAGACGTACCGAGTTTAAATTTTCTGAGAGACAATTGAAAGTCCATTAGAGCCATTTTAATTAATTAAATTTTATATGTTACAAAAAAAACTGACAAATTTAATTAATTATTTATATAAATATCATTTCAAAATTATCATAATTCAGATTTTAATTCCAACGAAATTTTTTATTATCATGATATCCAAAATAATAAAAATATTCAAATATCATCATCACATAAACAATATCTTTTTTATACCTTTTGAATAATATTTTTTTGACTAAATTACATTCATGGTCCCTTAACTTAATTTCAGGTAACATTTTAGTCCTTTATCTTATTTTTTTCCGAGTTGATCATTTATTTTAATTTTAAGTGACAATTTGATATTTTATGTTTTAAAATGTCAACAATGTTGTCCTTTTTTTTTTTTACAAAAATTCAAAAAAATGACCAAATTTTTTAAACAAAACTAATTAAACTCATTGTCATCTTCAATAAAATGCAAGTTTAATCAAATTCATAACTTAAATCTTGAAATAAACTCATGTTTTCATTATTTATTTGATGTTGTTGGAGATGAAAATATGAGTGTATTTGAATATTTGAGTTATGAATTTGATAAAATTTGCATTAGATTGAAGATGATTATCAATTTTATGGGTTTTGGTTGAAAAATTTGATGATTTTTTTGAATTTTTGTATAAAAAAGGATAACATTGTTCAAATTTTAAAACAAAAAATATTAAATTGTCACTTAAAACTAAAATAAAGGACCAACTCGGAAAAAGAAAAAAGATAAAGGGCTAAAACGTTACCTGAAATTAAGTTAAGGGACCACTGATGTAATTTAGCCTATTTTTTTTAAATTATTCTTTAACCAAAAGAATATGCCCTTCATGTTATATATATGTTTTGTATATATATATATATATATATAATTTATACTAGATTTTTATAGAATTTTTGGTGCTGATAAATAAAAACTCTTTTAGAGGGAAACTAAATTTGTATAAAATTTAAAATATCACATTTCTAAAAATATAATCGGAAGACTTTAAACTTTTTTTTATTCCTATAAAATAGTTCAATCTTAATAAATTTGATTTAAGTATAGTTATTTAATTTAATTCTAAAAACATATTAGTACTTATAATGTTTTCATACAAAAATGGTTTCAAATTAAATAAGTAAATTACAATTTACAATCCTTATTCCCGGTATCACCTATCCGGACAGAGTTTCTCTCAAACTTGAACTTCAACACTCATTAACCTGTAACAACACGCAGGGCCAAACCAGTTGATAATAACATTTGGACACATGTTTCTAGCTTTTTAGTTTGGTATTTTAAAACTCTTTATAGCTTTGAATAATATTTTAAGCTTGTTTCTAAACTTTGGGTCGAATTTGAATTATTATTTATATTTTGACTCTTGTTCGTTATTTAGGCCATCACTTGTGCTCTAGATATCGCATTGACGTATACGAGCAGGCGTTGGAAAGCTAAAAATCAGAGCTATAACTTTTGTGTTGGAAGAAAGACCAATTCCGAACTTTACTGGGTCTAAATTGCAGATTTTGTAATCTATACTTTTAAATAGTTTGTCACTTGTTTTTTTTAAACTCTAATCCCTAAAACCCAATATCGAGTACTATATATTGGCAGTTTTATTTCTTTTCTGAAAAAACGAAATATTAGGATTTATATTGCTACAACACATAATCAATTTTTATTTTAATTTAATCTTAGAGTTTCATCAACACCTTGAGATTCAGGTTACACTGTCAATTTCGAATTTGTGATTCTATTCTTGTTTATTTGATTATATTGATATTCTAATTGCTTAAATTGAATCTGAATAGGATTGATTAAATTTATTTGACAGTAGATTGTTAATTTAACGACACTTTGATTGTTAATTGTAATATTTTGATATTTTGATGCTTAATCCAATCAAAGAAACCGAATTCACATAGGATTGATTACGCTTGTTTGATCAATTCTATAGTCAAATAAGAATAGAATCACGGATTAGAAATTAAACTCATTGAGAGAATTTGTGATAGGTCTGAAACTTGAATAAGTTGATTAATCGTTTTGCTCATATGATAAATCAAAAATCTAAAAAAAAACCCATTTTTAATTTCAACTTTCAATTCGGTTATTATTATTATTATATCAGAAGTCCTTGCGAAACAATTGGAGTTATTACGTCTATTTACAGTTTATCAAATGTATTTGACCCGTGGGCGACAACGGATCAAATTGGCACCGCTATCGGGGGACTCTCTATTAATAATACTAACCAATTTTAGAGTATTACTAACAATCCTAACAATTGTTCTTTGTGTTTTGTTGCTCTACAGGTCGGATTGGCTCGTTTGCGAGCTCTTAGGAACATTGCTAGTAAGAAAAAAACCCGAATTTCAGGCGACTATCTCGGATTACCCCAAAGTTTCACCAGAAAATCAGAAGAAAAAAAATCAAGGAATAGGACTTATTATGGGACATAATGCTCAAAATCCAAAATTCCTTCGTTTAGACCCTTTTTTTAAATTTTTTAATTTTTCATATTCCCCAAGAATTCCAAAAAGAATTTCAGTGTTTATTTGACTTTTAGAAATTTGTAGTGGTATTTTTATATTTTTTGGATTTTATTTGATAGGATTTTCAATCTTTCACTTCAATTTTAGCAATAGGGACATTGTTGAAATTTTTAGAATTGCGATTTTGCATTGCATTGTTATGATGATGCATGACTAGGGCTACTTCTGTGAATTTGTGTGACACCATAAACACTAATTGAAATAAAAAGTGAAATGCACTAGTTTTGAAAGAGATTTGCAGCGGTTCCAAAAGAGAGTATAAAATTTTTTGTTTTTCTTTTAAACTATAAGGTTCAAGATGTGACATTCACACTTACACAAAATGCTTGCATAAAAATTTTCAATAAAAAAAAATCCTTTAATATTGAATATAGTTGAGGTTTATTAAATAAATATTTCCCTTATAGAACAAGTTCTGAACTCAGAGAAAATTAATTACCACCTTTGAATAAAAGATAAAAATAACACAATTTGATCGATCATATTTACAAAATTCGAAATTAGTTCAAAAATCAACAAAATACAAAAATTACTCCCACCTAGTATCACCTATTCAGAGCGTGGATCACCAATCGATAACCTGAAATAACTGCGCTCTCGCAAGCGCCACACACAAGCAACGAGGGGTGAGTTTCGAAATTATGTAACAGTATAAGATAAACGAGGAGAACACGCAAGTAGTCAAAACAACACAAATAAAGAGAAACATTCAAGAACATAGTATCAAAGGTTAATCTAATTCAATCACAATCAAACAGTCACAAGGATGAAATGCTATGCATGTCCTATACTCTATACTTCTTCATCATTTGGTACCATTCTACTCTGAAGTACTTGGTTAGGAGGCCTGATACTATGCCACTACAAAAGTGGACGGACAATTCATGAATGGCCAAGTCCTCATAGATCCCATCAACTTAACCCGAGACACATATACGCGACGGTCGGGGTACTCTTGTGTTTCATGGTAGTTCCCGGCCTTAGGGAATAACCCACTAATCCACTTAGGAATTCCCCACTAGGTGTACCCCCAAGGTCTATCAGTCTTACCTTACAGTTCGACTGTAGCCCTCCACGATCAGGCTCATTCAGTTGTACTTCCCCGAATCACTAGGTTTGTCAGACCTCCCTATATGATGACAAAATAATCCTAACTCCAAAATCTAAAACACGTATCTCAGACTTACTCGATCATCACAACTGAATAAGTTTCAATATCACTTCATAATATTTCGTCATTATATATCTTTATCAGTCAATCACAATATTTGGTTTACACTACTCACAATACACAATCCAATTGCATCAATCACATAATAAGGAATTCAATAGGTGACACATTCTAGTAATATCACAAATTCAATCAAGTAACAAAAACATTCGAGTACACATCATTCATACAGTAACAATCAGCATAAGATTTCATAAAATCAGACAGCATACAATCTTGATATAAATAAATTCACGGCAATTCTATAGGTTACTAGATTATATTTTAATCCTCACTATTACCATTCACATTTTATTAATTAATTGTTATTACTCAATAGGGCTCAACCGTACGTATTAAGCCCCGAATGAACATTTGGGAATTTCAGCTTTCCCGTTCATCTCACGTTATTTTATACTCATAAAATCGAACCTCATCTCACCCCTTACCTCGACTGAAGATTCCGTCCAATGAATCTGATATGCTAACGAGTCGTTTCTTTATCGGTCGTCGTCTCTAATAGTCCGCGAGGGAGTTAAAACCACACAACCACAAAATACAAATAAATTACTTACTATGAATAAATGAATAAATAAATAACAAAATAAATAATAAATAAGTAAGTAAATGAATAAATACATAATAAAATAAATAATAAATAAATAAATAAGTAAATGAATGAATAAATAATAAAATAAATAAATAAATAAATAAATGATAAAATAAATAATAAATAAATAAGTAAATGAATAATAAAATAATAAATAAATAAATAAATAAGTAAATGAATAAATAAATAATAAAATAATAAATAAATAAATAACAAAATAAAATAAAATAAACAATAAATAAATAATTAATAAAATAAATAA
>JBBPBS010001045.1:7458372-7554251 GCA_037974835.1 Cicer judaicum | reverse complement strand
AATTAATGAGTAAATATATAATAAATTAATTAATAAACGAATAAACAAATAATAATATAAATAATAAATAAATAAGTAAGTAAATGAATAAATTAATAATAAAATAATAAATAAATAATTAAATTATCTAAATAAATAAGTATTTGGATGTTAAACAAATTGAGATTATTTATTCATATGTAGATGTATATAAGATAGAGAATACAATTGCACATGTTTATCTAAAAGGGAATTTAGAGATAACAATAGAAAAATGTCTAGAGAAGTTGTATTCAACAAGAGCTCATATTATTTGATTCAATCATTAATTTAACTTTATTTATTTAATTTCAACGTAATATGCTAAAACAAGTATGCTAGTAATAATATTGTAAATAGTATTAAGGAGTGTTAATAACATGAACTATGAAATAATAAAACAACCATGTAAAAGAATAATTTAATTAAATTAAAAAAAAGTGGCATGTGCAAGTTCTTTGATTAAGAAATCAGCAAGAATTAATTGGTATTTGGACTATTTTGTGCAATATCATCAGCAACTTTATCATTACAAAATAATTAAAATAGAAAGGACACATGTCTAGTTTAATAATTCAAACTTAATTTCAAAGTACTGTAGAGAAATCTGAATAGGTACAGAAAATATACTCAATTCATAGAGGAAAATAAATAGTACCGATGTATTTCTCTTATTTTCATAAGTAAGTGGTATTCAAACATAATATAACTAATAAATAAAATATAGTTAGTATTTTAATTTTAATTACGAACCTAAATTATCAAATAAATATGGAAAGGGCAGTAACTCGTTGTTTAAGGAAATTATTGAGTAATACATTAGTCGGTTAAGATGTGTCAAGGCGATCAAAATACAATAGTCATAATCATGCTTAAACTTGGATATATGATAAACTATTATAAAAATTCAAATGTTGCTTGTTACTGTCGCTAAATTTGTGAAAACATTGTTTCAGAAATATAGTTTAAATGAAAGGAAATTGTTATTATAATTAAAAGGGAATATTCATATTGGCACTATAAAATTCTGCCTATCACTACTACATGTTTTGATCAATGTACAGAGAGGAATAATACCTTATGGTTACTCATCCAATATTTTTATGAATGCTAGCTACCTATGGATAAAAGCATTTTGGATGCTACTGGTAGGAGAGCACTTGTCGATAAGACCTGAGAAGCGGAAAAAGTTTTGATTGAGAACATGTCCAATAACTCTCAGCAGTTTACAACTAGAAGCAATTTAGCAGTGTTGACAAGAGGCGTGAATGAAATTCAAGCTTCTTCCCACAAGAATTTAGATTTCAGACTTGATGAGCTTACATCTTTGGTTAAAAAATGGGCAATAGGTAAAACTCAAGTAGTGGTGTGTAACATTTACATTTCTCTAGAGCATCCTTCAAATTCATGTAACAAGTACAATCCTGGTTGGAGAAACCATCCCAAGCTGAGATGGGGGAACTCATCTACATAAGAACAACCTAGGCAGCAACAACAACAAAATATTCCTTAACAGCAAAACAATGCACCTTCATTAGAAGACCTTGTTAAACATATGGCTGTCTAGAATCTCCAATTTCAACAAAGAAAAAATTCTACCATTCACAATTTGGAAACAAAGATTGGTTAGCTAGCCACTTCAATTAATCAATTGCAGACTACGGGGTAAAATCAATTGACTGCACAATTAGTAGTAAATTTTGTAACACCCCAATATTTTCATATATATTATGTATGTATCTTTTAGTAATTTTCATAATTTATTATTTTATTAATAATTTATTCTATATGTAAAGAAAATAAATTAAAAGTTATCACTCTCTATTTTACCTGAATAATTATAACTTTTATTTTTATTTAATTGTTTTGGCGTGACAATTACATGTGACTGATTTATGATGTGATTATTTTCTAAATGGACTATTGTGCATTTTTTTTATTTGATTAATTTCGATAATAATGAAATTGATGTGTTTGATATGTTTGTTTTATTTTGTTATGTGTGAGTGGTATTTTTGTCTTGCTTGATTGATTTTAGTTGAAAAAATATTAGTTGAATTATTTAATTAAATTAGAATTTAGAAAGTTATAATGTTTGTTAGTTTTATTGACGACCAAATAAGTATTCATTTTAGGAGATATTATAGAGTTAGTGAAACTCAACATTTATATATATAAATGTTTTGGAAATATTTTTGGTCCATCCAAAAAGATAATAAATTAGTGACTTGACTCATTCTTACAAGATTTTATGATGATTTATGTTGTTTTCTTGTTATAATATGCATTAACTCATTTTTAACACATTTAATTTATATTTTAAAGGAAGATTGTAAATTTAATTATGAGTTTCATTTTGGTGAAATTAAGAGATGGCTAGTCTCCTTTTGGTATCTCATGCATTCACCTCTTTTAAACTAAAATTAGAATTTCATTTTAATTGTCTACAAAAATAATTTTATGTTATTCTTGGTTTCGTAACTATTAGATAAAAATTAAAAGAGTGATGTGAAACTCAAACCTTATATTTATAAGTGTTTTGAAAATATTTTTGGTCCATCCAAAAAAATAATAAATTAGTGACTTGACTCATCCTTACAAGATATTATGATAATTAATGGTGTTTACTTGGCATAATGTGCATTAACTCATTTTTAACACATTTAATTTATATTTTAAAGGAAGATTGTACATTTAATTATGAGTTTCTTTTTGGTGCAATTAAGAGATAGCTAGTCTCCTTTTGGTATCTCATGCATTCACCTCTTTTAAACTAAAATTATAATTTCATTTTAATTGTTTACAAAAATAATTTTATGTTATTCTTGATTTCGTAACTATTAGATGAAAAATTAAAAGAGTGATGTGACACCCTCTAATTTATTTATTTAATTAAAATGAATAGTGTAACACCCTGCAATATATGGTTAACTTTATTACTTAATCCTAATTAATTCATACACATGATTTCATTTGACTTTATAACAACCTAATAAAATTAAATAAATAGTAATTACTAGTAGCATAAGTTTGGAATTAAGTCCACTTCAATTTTAGACAATAACTCAATCGTAATATTGTAACGTAAATAGCTATTATGTTCATACATTTTCATTAGGCCTCTTGTTGTCACACTTATTTGTCATTCTTACACTCCTAAAATAGTTTTCTAAGTCATAAATCCCAATATCTAACGGTGTTGAATTCATCATTGCCTCATGAGATATTTCTCGTGCAAATTTAGAGATGTTAAGAAAGAAAGCGCCTAAGGTAAGGGATTTTCCCCATGCAGAGTTAGGCTAGATATTAAATTAGCGGTTCGTAAGATATTGATATGATGTCTAGATGTCTTAAAAGAAAAAAGTTGATTTTATTTTTGTCGTAAAGAAATTAACTATAATGTTTTGATTGTCTCTTTTGAGTAATACATCTATCTTAATGAACTTAATTATAGAGTTATATTTTATTATTATCCCTTGATAAATATGTTCTTAGTGAAAATATTTAGTACTTTACGTGTTTTAGAGTATTTAATTATGAAGTTATAATTTTTATAATGTTATGATTCATAATATGTTTATTATAATGTATTTGATTTTAAGTCTTGACCTTTGAGTATTTTAAATTTAAAAACTTGACTTTTATGAACAATATATGTGTCTTGAGGAAATTATTTTGATTTAATTCATATATATTTAGGAGCATGCATAACTTATATACATTTTATTGTTATTTTTATTTTGATTTAATTATTTGCTCTACGGTTGTTACTTATTTAGATACATTTTATGACTTTTGATATATCTTTGAGAACTATTAAATAATCAATTTTTTTAAATCTTTTATTACAAAAGGATTTTATATTCATATTTTATGGTTATTATTTTATTATTTGGTTTAATTTTTGTTGTGGGATGAACTGACCCTTTACACCAACATTTAGGTACTAATGATCTCAAAGAGTTGAGTTGCATGAATGATGTTTGATTGGTGCACGCGCATGGGAAAATTGGACTTTTACTTAAAAATAGTGTTTTATATTACTAAAATTTTTGTGGTACATTGTAATGTTATTTACTCATCATCATTAACTTTTAATAGAAATGTGGAAGTGAGATTTTATTCCATATTAAATAATTTGATGTCCTTAATTTCAGTCAACATTGTTTCTTTTGAATTTCACTTAAAGAGAATTTATTTTATTTTGGAACATAAATAAATATTGATCTAACAACTGTAATATTAATTTTGCAAATGAATAAATAAATAATATTTTAGTAAATTACATTATGTTCTTTTACAAAAAAAAAATATATTAAGTTATTTTTACGCATTTTCAATATTTACTATTTTTCTAAAAAAAAATATATTTTTAAGTAATAATTGGATCAAAAATTTGGGGCGTTACAAATCTAAATGCTTCGAATGTTAGTGCAATCACATTGAGGTATGGGAAAGCTGTTGAAATACCAAAGGTACCTGAAACTACAGTGAAAAATAACAAGGATGCTTAGGACACTTTGATACCTAAAACTGTTGATGTTGAGAAAAATATACCACTTCCTGGAGGCATATAAGGACAAGGAGATCCTGGATACATTTAGGAAGGTGGAAGTGAACATTCCCCTCCTTGAAGCAATTAAACAGATTCAAAGATATGCAAAAAATTTCTAAAAGATTTGTGCACACACAAGAGAAGGTTAAAAGGTAATGAAAGGGTAAACTTGAGGGAAAATGTTTCAGCCCCCATTCAACCCATGCCTCAGAAATGCAAAGATCTAGGAACTTTTCCCATTCCATATATCATACGCAATATTCATTTTGAAAATGCTATGTTAGATTTAGGATCTTCCATTAATGTTATGCTTGTTGAGCCAAAATCTGAATTTAATGATTTGATGAAAACAAACAAAAAGCTAATTAAGAATATTAATTATGATTCTAAATGTTATGTTAATTTAACTTGTGCTTTTGAGTGTATTAATTTAAAGATAAGATTTAAAAAAAGCATAGAAATCAGTAGAAAAAGGCAAGAAACTAAACATACAAGAATGGAGAACATTCTTAATAAAATCTTGAAAACGGAGAATGTTCTCCAGTTTCAAGAAGGATCATCAGAAATCCAAAATCAACCAATCTCCATTACTCGAATCATGCTAATGTTATCTGTACTTGGCAAGGAACAAACTGAGATGATTGGATTCAAAGAAACTACTCGATTCACAAACTGAGATGATCGGATTCAAAGAAACTACTCGATTCACAAACTGAGATGATCAGATTCAAAGAAACTGACAGTCAAGATTGATTATCAATCTCCGTTTCTGCAGAAGTTCAGTATCAATCTCCATATTTCTACAAAAGTTCATCATCTTTCTCCAAACTGTTATGAATAGGATCAAGTCACCAAATCAAAGATATAACATCAACAAACACATCTAAAGCATAAAGGATCATTAAACACAAAGGCAAACTGATCAACAACGAATAAACCAGCCCAGTCAAGCAGGTTTCAAAAATGTTCAAAGGCTGGAATATTTTTATTCATATAAATTGGTTTTGTTCAAAACTGACATAGCACTACGAATAAATCTTTTGACCATTATTAAATGTCCTAAAAGCCTATAAAAGGAAGGCCAATGCTCAAGAAAAAACAAGAGCTTCAAGTACTTAGCAATTCATTACTCATTTCAATCATACTTGAATTTCTATCACTCACATACATTGAATCAATTCTGATTTTTCCTATTTGATTCCTACAATCATTCTCGTGTATTTCTCTATCAAAGAATTTGAACTCAAACAAGTGTTAAGCCTTCTTATATTCTAACAAAACAATCTCATCATTATTATAACTCAAACTATAAGAGTTTAGTATAGTTTGGGTAGATTGTAAAAAATCCTATCAAGTTTGATAGGTGACTTGATTGGACTCCTTTCTGTGTGGAAAGGTTTTAACTTTGTTACAGATCATGGTTGATTTGAACTAGGTGCTGTAAAAGCAAGAAGAATCTTTGTTTTAAACACTTAGTCGAAAATCTCACGGTTGTGAGGACAAGACATGTCTCGAGTTGGGTGAACCGGGATATATTGTTATGTGGTATCTCTTCCCTTATCTATTTACTTTCAGTCTGATTGATTATCAAGTTAAATACATAAACTAAATTACTGATTTTAACTAACCAAGAACGTTCTCCATTTTCTAGTTAAAACAAAGAACATTCTTCGTTTTCTGTTTTCACAACCAAGATCAATCTTGAGTTATTTTCTTAAATTTTTAACATGAATTTTGAAAATGGTGAATTTACAATTCAAACCCCCTAAATTGTGCTCTGTTTCTGCTGAGATCGAAGCTGCCTTGCAGGTTGAACATTATGCTAATATTGATATTTATAATAACATATTTGATTTTGCAGACTTAGCTTTGGCCACTAGCGTTGTATCTTCCATTTAACAACCACCGACTATAGAGCTTAAACCACTTATTGAAAATTTGATATATGCATATTTAGAAGGAAGTGGAAACTTACCTGTTATTATTTCCACAAAACTTGAAGATGAACATGAAGAAAAGTTGTTGCAGATTTTAAGAAAACACAGGAAGGCAGTCAGATGGACCTTGGCTAATATTCTTGGTATTAGCTCATCCACGTGTATGCATAGAATACTACTGAAGGATGAGGTAAAATAAGTCAGGAAGCCCGAAAGGCGATTTAACCCATTAATTCTAGATGTTGTAAAAAAGGAAGTGACCAAGCTCTTGTAAGCAGACATTATATACCCCATCTCTGATAGTCAATGGGTGAGTCTGGTGTAGGTAGTCCCTAAGAAAATTGGACACATAGTGGTTAAAAATGAAAATAATTAACTTATCCACACACGAGTGCAGAAGAGCTAGAGGGTATGCGTCGATTACATAAGACTAAACCAGGCAACTAGAAAGGATCATTTTCCCGTACAATTCATTGATTAGATGCTTGAACGATTGGTTGGTAAGTCACATTATTGTTTTCTTGATGGTTTTTCAAGTTATTTTCATATCCATATTGCACCAGAGGACAAAGAGAAGACCACTTTCACTTGCCCTTTCGGCACATTTTCCTATACTATGATGCCTTTTGGCCTATGCAATGCTCCTAGCACTTTCCAATGCTGCATGATTAGTATCTTCTCTAACTTGATAGAAAATTGTATTGAAGTTTTCATGGATGATTTTACTGTGTATGGTTCCTCATTTGATTCATGCTTGATCAATTTAGATAGAGTTTTGCATAGATGCATTGAAACTAACCTTGTGCTGAATTCTAAAAAATGTCATTGTATGGTTGAACAGGGCATAGTTTTGTGCCACTCGATTGGACCCTCCCATAATTCAGCCACCCAATTAGACCCTCCCTTTTTGAAATTATGTGTGATGCATCTAACTATTGTTTTCGCACTTAATAAGTTTATATCACATTTTCTAGGTTCGAAGGTAGTTTTTTCTACTGACCATGCAACTTTGAAGTTCTTGCTGAAGAAAATAGAAGCAAAATCGAGATTAATCCGGTGGAGCTGAAAATTTGGTATTAGATCATTTGAGCATAATAGAAATGGCTGAGGACCCCATCCCCATTCAAGATGACTTACCTGATGAGCAACTGCTACAGTTGTGTGAGGTAACTCCTTGGTTTTTTGATTTAGTTAATTATATAGTTGTTGGAGTCTTTGCTGCAGATGCATGCAGAATACAAATACA
Source organism: Cicer judaicum (assembly GCA_037974835.1). Lineage (NCBI taxonomy): Eukaryota > Viridiplantae > Streptophyta > Magnoliopsida > Fabales > Fabaceae > Cicer > Cicer judaicum. The sequence goes on along the minus strand of JBBPBS010001045.1, from coordinate 7,546,495 downwards.
CGAACTTAAAAGTGATGCAAAATACTATGTGTGGGATGATCCATATGTGTGGAAATTATGTACTGACTAGGTGATTAGGCGATGTGTTTCCCAGCATGAGGCACAATCCATTCTTCATTTTTGTCATGCCTCCCAAACTGGAGGACATTTTCATCCTAAATGGACAACAAGAAAAGTATTAGACTCGATTTCTTTTGGCCCACCTTGTTTAAAAATGCATTTCAGACTTAAAAAATTTGTGAGTAGTGCCAAATAGCAAGAACAACAATCACTCGTAGGAGTGAGATGCATCAACAACCTATGCTTTTCTGTGAAGTATTTGATGTGTGGGGCATTGACCTTATAGGCCATTTTCTTTCTATCTTTTGGTTATGTCTATATTTTACTAGTTATTGATTATGTTTCGAAGTGGGTGGAAGCAATACTCACTAGGCACTCATTTTTGCAACCGCACCATGGACGTATTGCTTTAGAAGTATGGGGTTGTGCATAGAGTTTCTACACCTTATCATCCCCAGACTAATGGCCAAGCTGAAGTCTCAAATAGAGAAATCAAACATATCTTAGAAAAGATGGTGCAGCCAAGCAGGAAAGACTGGAGCAACCGACTTGAAGAAGCTCTTTGGGCTCATAGAATAGCCTAAAAAATAGCAATATGGATGTCCCCTTATCGACTTGTGTTGGTAAGGCATACCACCTCCTAGTGGAAATAGAGCACCGTGCTTATTCGGTGGTCAAGAGTTGTAACCTTGAGATGGAGAAACTAGGTTTGGAGAGAAAGCTTCAATTGCAACAACTTGAAAAGCTTAGACTTGAAGCTTACTAGAACTCTTTCATCTATAAGGAGAAATATAAGTACTTTCATGATAACATGATTTCTAGGAAGAAATTTTTCGTTGGCCAAAAAGTTTTATTGTTCAGCTCCCATTTGAAAATTATGGCTGGGAAACTTCAATCGAAGTGGATTGGCCCTTTTGTTGTTACTAACATTTTCCATCATGGTGTAGTGGAAATAAACAGTGATAACACTAAGAAAATGTTCAAAGTAAATGGACAACGCCTTAAGCTATTCCATGAGAGCTATGTGCTTGAAGATGCTACCATAGAAGAACACTCCTTGGAAAAGCCCACCTACACTGAAGTTTAAACAAGGAGCTCCGTTTCATTACTCTTATTTTATAATTGTTACTTTCATTGAGGACAATGTGTAATTTAAGTGTGGCGGTATTATTTAAGATTTTAGTATTTAGTATTTTATTTGTTTTGTTTTATTGTTGTATTTCAAAAAAAAATTATAAGAAAAATAAATAAATAAATAAATAATAAATAAAAATGGACATTGGAATACATGCTTTTTCATTAGGTTTTGAGGCTGTAAATGTTGAGAGTTTGTTTGGACTAGCATGATTGGATAGTATCTTTGCATTCTTGGTAAAATAAATTGGACTAACATATTTACATCTTTTTTTTTTCTTGTGTGTTGTATCGGCATGCATATATTGAAATGATCTAGACATTTGTTTCTTGATTAAGCTATTAGCCAAATAAGCCTACCATATAATTATCCATTTGTTTAAGCCCCTTTGAGCATAACTATCCTATTCTTTTTTATATAGCTCATTACAAGCCTAAAAGTGATAAACAATGAATTGACCCAATCATGGGGGATAAAGGAGTCTTTCCTTAAATAAGTGTAGGGGTGCTCAACATGTTTGTTTAAATTTGAGGGTTATAATATATATACATATATATATATATGTAAATATATGAAGAAAAATGGTTGTGTTGTGAGCAAAGAGAGAATGAAAATAAAAGTTAATGATGTTTTGTTGAGTTACTTCTTAATGTTATTTTTCTCTCATAATCATTACTCATTTATCCTATTTGATTATCAACCCTAATCTCCTTAGGATTATCTCACCCTTACCTTTGCCACGTTACAAACTAAATAAAGACCTTTTTATCATTATCTGCATGTGTTTCAAATATAGAATATAGAGGTTTGTCAAGCCTATGGTAGTGCTAGATTTCATGACGTGCTTTGAGTGTAAACCGTAGCACAAACACTTTGAGAGAATTTTATATCCTGGGTGGACTTTATCACTTATGATGCATTATTTAGTTAATTTGTCCTCTTGTTTACCTTGATTGTAATTACAAAACTATTCATGATTGTCTTAAGCTAGAAATATTTTTTTTTTCTCTCACCACTTTGCATTCATAAGAATATTTGGAATCGCATGCATTGTTTTGCTTGGAGTGAAAAAGTTTAAGTGTGGGGGAACTTGATCATAGTATTTGGGTACATGTTTCTTGCTTTTCAACTTGGTATTTTAAAAGATCTTTATAGTTTAGATTAATTTTTTTAGCTTGTTTCTAAACTCTAAGTCGAATTTGAATTATAATTTTATTATTTGTATTTTGACTCTTTCTCGCTCTGTTGGTCATAACTTGAGCTCTAGATATCGGTTGGACCCATATGTGCAGGCGTTGAGAAGCAAAAAATTAAAGCTATAACTTGTATGTTGGAACAAAAGACCAATTCCGAACTATACCAGGCCTAAAGTGCAGATTTCCTAATCCAGACTTTTTAATAATTTTAAATAGCGGGTCACTTGTTTTTAAACCCTAAACCCTAAACCCTAAAGCTCAATATAAAGTACTATATATTGAAAGTTTTGTTTCTTTTCTACGGACGAAAAAATTAGGATTCAAATTGCTACATGAAATAAATAGTTTTTATTTTAATTTCATGGAAGGCTAGTTTAATAAGATTAATCCACGAGTTCAGAGTTTCATTAACACCTTGAGAGTCTGCTTACACTGTCAATTTGGATTCATGATTATATTCTTGTTTATTTTATTTTATTGATATTTTGATTGCTTAAATTGAATTTTAATAGGATCGATTAAATTTATTTGACAGAATTTGGTTTCGATTTCAAATTTAATTGAATTATAATTTTGTGACGCTTGATAGTTAATTGTAATATTTTGATGATTGTGATGCTTAATTCAATCAAAGAATCCAAATTCACATAGGATTGACTACACTTGTTTGATCAATTCTATAGTCAAATAAGGATAGATGCATGAATTAGAAATTGAATTCATTGATAGAATATGTGATAGGTCTGAAACTCGAATAAGTGGATTAATCATTTTGCTCATCTGTTAAATAAAAAATCTAAAACCCCCTCTTTTTAATTTCAACTTTCAATTTGGTAATTGTTATTATATCAGAAGTCCTTGCAAAAACGCTTCGAGTTTTTACCTCTATTTACATTTTATTAATTGTATTTGACCTGTGTGTTGCAGTGGATCACTCATTCGTTATCTTTGTAAAGAAAAAGATAAGTAACTAAAAATTACCAGAAAACTAAGTAAGAAACAAAGGTCTTTTTGTCTTTATTGACTCAAAGTTAAGTTTTACTTGAGTGTTTTAACGGTTGATGATCAATTTAAACTTTGGTAAATGTTTCACTTTGGAATATAGATAAGTGAGATCGCCCAAAAAGAGTATATAGCTCAGCCTTTGAAGAGTTTCGATCGGTCAGTCTCGAGTTCTATTAAAAATTTGTTAGACTGGACATGTCGACCCATATATATATATATAATGACAGTAAAATAAAAGACTTTTCTTGTTTTTTGTTAAATCTCTTTATGTTGTCTCTTTAAAAAACATTCTTTATATTTTTATAATAAAACACCCTATATTAGAAATTTGAATCCTAATTTTCTGTTCACACTTCTTGTGTTCATACTTATTATTCTTTCTATTAACCGTTATATTTAAATTTAACATATTTTGTTTATAACTGTTGTTCATATATATACGAAATCTATTTCGAAAAGTTTTATGATTGTAAGGGTGAACAAAAGTCATATTTTTTATTGGCCTATTATTGGTAGACAAAATGTCATGTTTTAAAGCCTCAACAGAAAATAGACTTTTTAATAGGCTAATAGATCAAACTTTGTTAAAAGTTCATACCCAGACTTAAAATAAAACCTTTAACATGTAATAACCCAAACTCAAAGGATAATACCACGCCTAGATTCACCTACTTTAACAGGAAGCTACAACAACAAAACATACACAAATATAGTTGCGCGATACAAAATGAAAACCTTAAAATTAGAATCATTCATAATATGAACCAAATAAATACAATATAAACGAGCTAACAGAGACATTTATCAAATTGAAAAAACTAGAAATGTGAAATTAGAATCTAACACAAAAACATAGCACCCAAATTACTAACACCTTTTCTTAGAAAAGTAAGGGATAAAGATTGTTTAAGCATGAAATTCATATTTGTATCATGTTTTATGTTGCACCTAGGGAAAATACCTTTTAGAATTCACTAAGATTTTTATCTCACCCAATATTTTTTATGTATTATAGAAGATAAAAAGTGATAAGGCTAGACCTAGAACCAGAATATGCAAACCTGCATCAAATTAAATGTTTATAAACTTACGTATGTAGTTATTTTCGTATATAAGAGGATAATTGTAAAATATACAATTTGTTGTTACAATTTATTTGAGTGATTGTACGCTCAATATTAAATTGGATCACTTAATATTTTGTGTTCAGTATATAGAACTATGGGAAAAAGACATGTAATATGTTGGGGGATATGAATTGTCTATACATGAGTGACACCTATTCTAAAAGATGACAAAGCTTCCTTTTGGTGGTTTAGGGTGGTGTTTAGAAGAATTGTAGGAATCCTTGTAAGAAAGAAAAATCAGATGAAGAATGTTTCAATAGTCAAAACTTGAGGGAAACCAACGAAACTTTAAGCGAAACTATCAAAGAAGATTTAGATGGTTGTCAAGAGAAATACATAGAGATAAGCTTTTATTCAAAATTAAATCAATTAACATCTTATAAACATTTCTAATTAACATTTTAATCTCACCATCCCAATATTTTCACATTAATTAATTTATCTCTCAAAGGGCTACTGCCGTACGTAGCGAGCCCCAGATGAATTGTTGGGTAATACAATTTTCTCGTTCATCTCACAATATGTTATGCTCATGAAATCAAACGCCCTATTACCGCTTACCTTATTTAGACACTTTATCAAACACATAAATCATTGGAAATTTTCAATAGCAACTATAGATCGACAACGTACAGCGAGCGAATCCCAATAAACGACGAATTCACAAAATCGTTGAGACTTGACTGATAAATTATGCTGAGCTTAAAAATAAATTTTAAATAATTAATAATAATTTTAGGAACAAAACTTGAGTCAAAACGACAAGAAAAACTGCAGAAAAAGTCTTACCTAATCGTTAGAGTGCCTGAAGGGTCCGACGTCAACTTCATCGTAAAATAAAAATAGGTAGTGCTTCTTGAAGGTTTCGACGAGAGGATTCCAAAAATGATACCAATTTTTTAAGACGACAAATGTGTGATCGGAATCAGCCAAAAATAGCTCGCCCAAGGAAAGAAACACAACTTATTGTGATTAAACAGAGCCACAATCGTTAAAATTGATGCCAAAAATGGATTCAGTGGCCGATTTTGTGTGGGATAGAGGTTGAGATCGTTTCAAACCAGCAAGAAATTGGTGGGAGTGAATTTGAGAGAAAAATGGTTTGAGCGATTTGGCTGTCAGATTTTTGTTTTTATTTTTTTTTTATTTTTGTTTAATTGGAGAAGGAGGGGTGGGGATTGCAGATGTACAAGGTACAAGAGTAAAACTGTAAGGCCCAACGTAGCCAAGTCTGATGGAGAAATAGGGGTGTAATGAGTAACTCGCAGGTGTAGAAAGGAAAAGTCCAATTAATAATAGCCCAAATTAATATGCAGAAGTAAATAAATAGCCCAAATTAGTTATTACTATCACATTTTTGAAAATAATCACATAAAAATACATCATCTTTATAGAATAGCCGAAATGATAAAATAAATAAATATAACATCAATAATTTTTATTAATTACTAAATCAAAATAAATATGTATAAATCCTCATATGATAGCAACTATATAAAAATAAAGAAAATCAATATTAAAATTACTCATATATCAAGATAATTATTTGTAAAATAAATAATTAAAATGACATATATTTATAAATAATTAAATATAATTATATGCATACTTAACATCAATCAAACATACAAGAAAATATCACATTAATTACAAACACACGTATACATGTAGAGTCGCCTAAAATCTTATTTTTTAAAATATTTACACTAAAATACTATTATTTATAGAAAAATACATAAAATTATAAAATATAATATTTCTTATTTATATCACTTATTTAGTCAAACATTTACAAAATTAGCATATCATAGAAAACACTCATATAACGAAAGTTAGTCACAACATTTATCTAAAATCCTATTTCATTAAGAAAATATTTATTATAAAATTTGGGGTGTACAATTCTCCCCTTGTTAAAGAAATTTAGTCCACGAAATTTGTGGTGAACAACAAGCGAACTAATATCTAACTAAATACCCTCAAGATTCAAACTTAGTACCCAAAGATATAATAAACATACATAATGCATTCACTAGTCATTTAAACACAGTATGTCAACAAGCAATTAACTTAGCATGATAGGCTAAAATGACAAAATAAATCAATTAAACACATAACATTTATCATTCAATTATGAAATAAAATGCTTATCACATTGATTATTCAATTATGAAATAAAATAATGTAGAGTTACTCACTGTAATTTACTTATAAAACATAACACATAGATTTTGCCAATAATAATGTAGTTCATTTAGTTTGGTTAAATGAACCACATTTCAAGTACGTTGTCAATTTAAACTATTTCTTTCAAATCAAATATTATTAGTTTTACTCCTTAAAATAAAGTCTAAATCATATCACCAAACATTCAACAAATTTAACTTAGGTCTGACAAGAGATCAAATTTTTAAAAATTAAACACATCTAACAAGTTAATAATATTACAATTGCTCTATAAAAATGTACTATGTATATAATCAAGGAGAAAGGAAAAAAAACTAATGACAGAGATACTATTTCCCAATAATGTGTATTTAATAATTAAATTCATTCAATTGATATAAGCAATGAACATGTTTTTTTAACTATATAAAATATAATTAAAAGGTTTTTCTATGAGTCATCGGTGTAGCTAGTCCTACTCATGTAGTCAACTACATAAGGAACTATAACTGCTGTCATTCAGATTCAAACATGGATAGTTAAAAGTATCTTTAACGTGGCTCAGGAGTGCGAAGACGGCGCCACAACTCCTACTCCTTACTTCAAGTTAAAAACCCACTTAATTGCACATTTCCAATAATTTATTTGAAATCTACAACTAGGAATAACAACAAAAGAAATGACACTTGCGTCAATATGAATCACCAATTAAAATAAAGAAATATAGCATTATTTCACTTTTAAACACTCTAAATTACTCTAAAAATTATTCACAAATTCCCAACACTTACAACGTCTAAAACACAAACACTTTCTCATTTACTTAATCACATATACATGCATATAAGTAATTCAATAATTTGCATCATGATGTAAAATATTCTCATAGTAATCCAACAACAAGAAATTTATCACAATTAAATTAATAATTCACTTTTTTTTTTAATCAATCTTTATCATTTAACAATAATTGAAACAAAGATTTTTCAATTAGCAAGTAACATAAGCAACTATTTTTACTCAAAGTTAATATGGCAATCATAAAACTAAAATAAATCTCTTAATACATAAATCATTTCAGTGGTTAATCAATACTCTAAAATTTGATTTCGAACACTTAAATTATTTTAAAAGGATCACTAATCTTTTAATACCATAAAATCATTTTTTTTCCTAATTTCAAACTTTTCCTTGGATTACGTCTTAATAAATCTTATAATTTTTTTTGACTACTTTTAAAAATCAATAAGATTACTAAAATTTCACCAATGTCTTAACAACCAAAATACTTCTTAAGATATTTAAGCACTCTTAAAATAATTTTTTTTCAACCTCTATTTTGAAATCAAATCAAATCATGTATATAAAATTAGGTACAAAATTTTCTAATTCATCAAGACTTCTAAAATAGATCTATTTTTTCCCTGATTTCTAAAAACTATTTTTACCACAAATCTTCTAGATTATTAATATTCTAAAAAAAACACCACATAGTAAAACTTGGCGTAAATTATTTTTCTCTTATGTGACTAATCTAAATTTTAAATAAAATCATCACAAATATATATATATTTTTATTATTATCTTAAGAATCAACACAACTCCAACACAATCTAAATTGATTTTCACTTTAGTGACTAATATATTTTTCTCAATTCATCACAATCTAAATTCATCACAAATATATATATATATATATATATATACATATATATATATATATATTTCTCTTATGTGACTAATCTAAATTGATTTCAAAAACAATATCAAAATTTTAATCATTTAGATACAACCATCAATATTTTCAAGTGATTTTCACTTTAGTTATGTTCCCATATAAAAACTGAAGTTTTAAATTTCATAACTATTTTTCAAGACAAGTTTTTTAATTGACAATAATATCTACAATATTATCTTAAAACCAATAACAATAATAATGAAGACAATCACAAGTTCTTTTTGTTTTTTAAAATAATAAAAATTCAACTCAATATAATTTTTTTAAAATAATCAAGAGTAATTCAAACAAAAGTTATTTTTTTCATTTTATAAAATAAGTCAACTCTAACTGATGTAATTTTTTTTGAACTTCGAAGTTCTACCACCTCTATTATTCAAGAATAATAATAATTGTTAATATGAGTTTTTTAATATTTCAAAATTACTGCTAACTTTCTAAATTGACTTCATTAGCAAACTCGAAATTTTAATAATCATGTAATGACCCTAAAGGCAAGGTCTATCAATCGATAACTAGTATCACATCGATTAAATTCATCATTTCAAACATATAGAAGCCAACGAAAAGAAAAATTTATTTCTAACTATTCACTATAACAAAAGAGTAAAAAGTCAAAGTTATAAAAACATTTATTTTTAATTTAGGATATCATATTTCTCAAAATAAAATAGAACATTTTAAACTTAATTTTTCCATTAAAATAGTGCAATCTCGATAAGCTTGATTTAAGTATAATTACTTGATTTAATTCTAAAAACTAACTAGTACTTCTAAGGTTTTCATACAAAAATTTGTTTCAAATTAAATAAGTAAAATACAAATTACAACCCTTATTCCCTATATCACCTATCAGAGCGGGTTCCTCTCAAACTTGAACCTCAAGACTCATTTGTAAGTACAGAGATACGCCTAAGGGGGGGGGGGGGGGGGGGGGGGGGGGGGGGGTGAATTAGGTGTTAGGAAATTTTCTTGTTTTCAGCGATATGGTAGTTGAATTTTCTGTTTTAAGATAGTAGCTAATAATAAGTATATGAAGTAACTAAATGTACACAATAGAATTGTCCTGATTCCCCTTATAACCAAGGGTACATCCAGTCCTCTTCCACACCAATAGATATTAATTCACTTATTGTCAGAAAATGTACAACTCCCACCCTGGGATTTCTGCTACAAACTTCTAACAATACTTCTAAGATAGCTCACCACTATCTTAGATATAGCTACTTTAAGAAAGTACTACTTTCTTCTGTAAGTGATACAATATGATTTGAAATAAGGATAAAGGAGAGGTATAATGATTTCAATCCAATAATACTTCAAGTACTTTGAGAACCTTTCTGAATGATATGAAAATGAAATGCAAGTACTTTATAAAAAACAGAATTTTGTTCAAAGTTATTCAAGGTATTGTGTAGTGTTTGATATGAATTTATGGTGTATTTGTACTTCATAAACATCTCTTTAGATTCGTGGCCAATGATCCAAGAGGTTTGATGAACAAATACAATGATCTGGAGACATTTCAGATATGAAAATTTGTATTGCATCTGACTTAGCATTTGTATTCGAATACACTATGCTGTATTCAGATACACTTTTGTATTTTATCAAAAGTATTAGTTTTAATACTTTGTTAATGTAATTTTGACTTTTGAAAATACTTTATATGCATATGTAAATATGAATGGTTTTCATGTATTTGAGGTATTGGTTGTATCATTTACCTTTACATTTAAGCATCTAATATGTTTGGATTTAAAGCTTATTAATGAAGATATTTGAACTTCTTTTTGAGCTTGTTGCTTTGATCATAATTATTGATCTTTGTCTTCATCAGAAACATGTAGTTTATATCATTAACCTGTAACAACTGCAATTTTGCAAACGCAGGGCCAAGCCAGTCAAACACAAACAACGAAGGAGGTGAGTTTTGAAATCATGTTAATAGTATAATATAAATAAGAAGAACACACAATTAATCATAAATAAACTGTATCATTACACAACCATTCTTCAAGGAAAAACATAACATTATAAAGTAAAAACCACTCAAGGAAAATCAATAAATTTCACTATAACATCAAATCATCTATGAAAATTATTATAACTTTTGAAATACACCAATCACAACAAAACAATCACAAGGAAATGCAATGATATGCATGAGCTTAGATTCTACTTCACAATGTGGTACCATTCTAACTCTGAAGTACTTGGTTAGGAGGCTTGATACTATGCCACCATTCTGGTGGACGAACAATTAAAATTGACCTTGTCCTCATAGATCCCCTCAACTTGACTCGAGACACATATACGTGACAGTCGAGGTAAACGTGTGTTGCATGGTAGCTCCCAACATTTGGAGTGCTACCTCTAAGTCGCCTAGGAATTCCCCATCCAAATACCTCCCAGATCTAACAATCTTGCCTTAAGGCTCAACAACAGACTACCACGATCAAGCTAATTCAGTTGTACTTCCCCAGAATCACTAGGCTTGTCAAGCCCTACCTATATGATGACAAAATAATCTCTAGTTCACAAATTATCAATATATTTTCTCCCCTTGTTAGCTTAGACTACTCCATTAAGAGCATCATTTTTAGGAATCTTCACTATCTCCTCAACCATGGGGTACTTCGATATTCTCATCAGAGTTTTATAACATCATTAATCATACATAATCATGATCGTGATATAAACTCATCACAATTTCATAACATCACTATCATCAATCAAACATCATCATTATTATCACATAAACATACGTCATACAATGCATCCATCTTTTATCATCACATCACATAAATTCGTCTAATCAAACATAGATGCATAATTTCATTCAACATCTAACATCACAACAATATCAAATATCAAATACCACACAATTATTTAAAATTAAATCAATTAACATCTTATAAACATTTCTATATAACATTTTAATCTCACAATTCCAATATTTTCACATTAATTAATTTATCTCTCAAAGGGCTACTGCTGTACATAGCGAGCCCTGGATGATTTGTCGGGAAATACAGTCTCGTTCATCTCACAATATATTATGCTCATGAATTCAAACGCTCTCTTACCCCTTACCTTATTTAGACGCTTTATCAAACACATAAATCAATAGAAATTTTCAACAGCAATTGTAGATCGACAACGTACAGCGAGCGAATCTGTAAGACCCTAAATTTTCTAAATTATAATTTATGCAATTTTAGGAATTTTTGCCTTAAATTGCGTAGGAATTTAGCCCAAGTGAATATTTTTTTGGGAATTAATTATCAAAAATATATTTTATTAGAGTTAATAATATGTTTAATATTTATATATATTTGAGACTTGATTAAGATTATTAGCCGGAGAATAATTTAATTATGTTATGAAAAGTTTAATATCAGACAATTTTTAAAAAATATCATTTGCTACTGAGAAACTCATCTGTCAATTGAGTTGCAACAATAGTAGATATTTAAAAAAAAAGTAATTTGAGAAGTGATGTAATGCGATGGGTGCAATAATGACTTTTTTAAAATATCTAGATATTTATATATTGTTTTATTTGTTATATATATATATATATATATTGGAAAGGAAAAACAGAGAGAACATTTTCCTTATTTTCCATGCCCTTCATCTTCTTCCTCTGTTACCAAAGCTTTGGCTTTTAAAAAAAAAAAAGCTGAAAAACAAATCTCCACTTTTCTTCGACTTCTAAGCTTTATTTCACGAAGTGACAAAAGGGAAAGTTGCTCATTACCATGCTACGGTGCTAGTGAGCCAACTTTGGAAGTGACGATGCAAATGAAAATTTTACCGTAATTAATTGCGATGTCGAAATCGGTTGTCAAAGCTACAACGGAGGTAAGGGCTCCTTCCAAACTTTTAGTTTGCATTTAGGACATTATTTGTGATTTTTTGGAAAAGAAATTTGATGTATTTGAGGTGTGATTTTGTGAAAAATGAATTTAATTAGTTTATGTGTGAATTTGTTGAAAAGGAATCGAGACCGTTGGCACCGAGTTAGTGGTGGGGAGAACTCTGATATATTAATGTTGTTGTGGTAATTTATGATTGAAAAGTTTGGAGATTGAATATAGTGATTTATGGTTGAAAATTTTGGAGATGGAATTTGATGATTAATGTTTGAAGATATGGAGTTTTGAATTTGGTGATTTATGGTTGAAATTTGTCGAGATTAAATTTGGTGATTAATGTTTGAAAATTTTGGAGATTAATATGGGTGATTTATGTTGAATTTGGGGAGAATTAAATTAAATTTGATTATGTATTCATAATTGATATTACAAATGCTTGATGTGTGTTTGAGGTGTAGGTTGTGGTGATTTACGGTTGGTGTGATTTATGTGTTTATAACGATTATGTGGGTTTATGGAAAATGAATTTGTTGGGTTATGTGTGAATATATGGAATTTCAAAAATGGGCAATTTATGAGTAAATTTGGTGTGAAATCGTGGAGATTGAATTTGATATGTTTGAGTATGCTCTGTGGTGAATTTGAAAAATCATTAGTGTTAAATGAGTATTAAAAAAGGAGAATCTTTTAATAGCTACATTTACTTAATGATTATGGTGAAAAGAGTAAGAGTATGCTCATGCATTTCATAGTACATGGTGACCGCGATGGGGCCACGGTGATAGTGGTGACCGTGATGGGCCACGAGATGATGTCTTGTGAATCGTTGGTTCATAGTCGTGCTGATCTGTGAGAGATTACACTCTAGAATGTGCTGATAGTCGTGCTGATTTGTGAGAGATTGCACTCTAGAATGTGCTGATCTGTGAGCGATTGCACTCTAGAAAATCGTGCTGGTCTGTGAGCGACTGCACTCTTGTATTTCGTGCTGGTCTACGAGTGACTGCACGCTAGTAAATCATGTTGATCTGTGAGAGATTGTACTCTAGAAAATCGTGCTAGTTGTAAGACCCCTAATTTTAAATCCTAAATTATCCAATTTTAGGGTATATTGTGTTAAATTTCTTAGACTTTTAGCCCAGTTTTTGGTATTTTGTGAGTTTAATGCCAAAAATATTTTGACGATCCGGTTAAAATTATTTGTTGGAAAATAATTAATTTACGTTGCAAAGAATTTAATATCGGACAGTTTTGTTAAAAATATCACTCATTGCTGAAAATTTATGTCAATTGAGTTGCCACGAGAGTATATATTTTTATCAAAATAGTTTGAGATGTGAGTGAAGTGATGTGTGGAAGAGTTGTTAGATATTTGTTGGGGTTTGAATTTAAGTATAATATATATATATATATATATATAATTGGATGTAGTGTATATATATATATATATATATATATATATATGTATATATATATATATATATATATGTGTGTGTGTGTGTGTGTGTGTGTGTGTGAGTGTGTTAGAAAGAAAGGAAAACACAAACAGAGGAAGAAAGACACGTTTCCTTCCAATCTTGTGAACCCTTCTTCTTCTTCCTCCTTCCTTCCACTTTCTTTTTCCTTCTTTTGCTTCAAGAAAAGAAATCCAAGGCTTAGTGCGTGAGAAATAACAAATTTCAAGCTTCATTCTTCTCCTTTGATTCAAAAACGGAGAAAAGCGGTGTTGGTGTTTCAAAACCGTTAAACGCAAACCTCCATGTTTCTTCTAGATCTAAGCTTCGTTTCGAGAAGAGATAGAAGGGAAAGTAGCTCACCTCCATGCTACGGTGCCAGTGAACTAACTATGGAAGCGACATCGCGAGCGGTGATTTTACAGAATTAATCGCAGTGTCGTAAATCGTTGTTAGAGCTATCGTTAAGGTATGGGCTCCTTCCAAACTTTTAGTTTGCATTTAGGGACTTATTTGTGGTTGTGTGGAAAAGAAATTTGTTAGTTTTGAAGTGTAGATTCGGGGAAAGTGAATTTAATGCTTTTATGGGTGAAATTTTTGAGTTGGGTTTTTAGTGATATTGATGAGTGTTTTGTGGAAAATGAATTTAACTCATTTATGTGTGGTTTTGAGGAAATGAAATTTGATATGTTGAGTGGTGGGTTGTGATGATTTGTGGTTGTTGTGTTTTGACGTGTTCATAATTAATATTTATAAATTTTGAGATGTGTTTGTGTGGATTTTGTGGAAAAATGAATTGATGTGAATTGTGGATTGAATGGGAGAATATGTCTAAGTATGTTCTGTGTGGAATTTGAAAATCATTAGAGTTAAACAAGTATTAAAAATGGGGAATCTTTTAATATCTACTTTTGCTTAATGTTTGTAGTGAAAATTCTTAGAGTTAAATGAGTATTAAGAATGGGGAATCTTTTAATATCTGCATTTACTTAATGATTTTTGTCAAAATTGTTAGAGTTATATGAGTATTAAGAATGGAGAATCTCTTAATATCAGATTTACTTAATGATTGTTGTGAAAATTGTTAGAGTTAAATGAGTATTAAAAATGGGGAATATTTTAATATCTGCATTTACTTAACGATTGTCGTTGATAGAGTCAAAGTATGCTCATGCATTTCATTGTACATGGCGACCGGATGGGCCATGGTGATAGTGATGACCGGATGGGCCACGAGATGATGCCATGTGATTTGTTAGTTCATTTTATCCTTACGGGGAATATCGCATCGTGCTGATCTATGAGATACTGCACTGGTGTTTGTCCGTGAGAGACTATACCCTAGTAAAACGTGTTTGTCCGTGAGAGACTGCACTGGTGTTTGTTTGTGAGAGACAACACCCTATTAAATTGTGTTTGTCCGTGAGAGACTGCACTGGTCTTTTTCCGTGAGAGACTACACCCCAGTAAATCGTGTTTGTCCATGAGAGACTGCACTGGTTTTTGTCCGTGAGAGACTGCACCCTAGTAAATTTTGTTTGACCATGAGAGACTACACTGGTGTTGTCTGTTAGAGACTACACCCTTGAAAATCGTGTTTGTTTGGGAGAGACTGCACTCTATATACTACTTCGGCCTGTGATAGGCGGTACAATTATGATTTACGGCCCTTCGAGGAGGGTTTTGGTTTGGAATTCTGAGTCCATGAATTTTGGCATATACGCATTGCATTAGGGTGCTTGGCACGGGGGTCGTGTTTGATTCAAGATTTTGATTGAGTGTTTGAACTCAAGTTGTCATGGTGATTGTGTTATAATTGCCAAGTATGAATGTTTTGGATTTGTGTGAAAGTGTGACTGATTGCAAAACCATTTCAAAATTTAGGTTGTCGTGGTGATTGTGCTATAAATGTTAAGTGTGAATGTTTTGGAATTGTGTGTAAGTGTGATTGATTGCAAACATCTTTTCAAAACTCAAGTTGTCAACGTGAGTGTGCTATAATTGCTAACTGTGATTGTTTGGATTTGTGTGTAAGTGTTGATTGATTTCAAAACCCTTTTAAAAGCTGAATTTTTCTATTTTTTTGTTGCTGTCTGATGTGTATTCGAATACAGAAGGCTGCATTCGAATACTGGCATGTGATTTTTGCCACTGACTTACTGTGTATTCGAAGACAGAAGGTTGTATTCGAATACAGACATGCTGTTTTGCTACTGACTTACTGTGTAGTCGAATACAGAAGGTTGTATTGAAATACAGACATACTGTTTTTGCTGCTGAATGTTGAGACAGCCTTGTATTCGAATACAGAGATGCTGTATTCGAATACAACAGTGTTGTTTTGTTAAAAACTTCATTTTCAACCTTGTTTATGTATGTTTGGCATATGGAAACCCTTTTAAGGTGCATGCCAAGCTGAAAGGTTATTTTGTGCGTTGAAAAACTTAAATGTTATGTGTTAATTGTTAATTTCGGTTGGTGACCCTTTACAACTATTGTGGAAATCTGGGCTTTGCCCTCATATGAGAACCAGGACCATCCTACCGGTTGGTACCCCGTGGATGGGAATGTATTTGGACACACCTGACTAGAGTCGTGTCAAGAGGATCTTACGGGGCGCGTGAAGATCATCCGGGATGTATAGTTTTTGTAGAATGATCAGATTAGGTCAATGTATAGGGACTGAATGTCTTTCTTTTTGGGTTGTGTTTATTTGAATTTGGAAGACTGTACCTATACTAATATTGTCCGCTTGACATTTTATTATGATGGGATCCATGTACCACTTTTTGATGTGTAAATACTTTGGATTCGTATTTCAAAAACTATTCTGCTACTTGTAAAATCTGTTGACTTATTTGTCGTTGTGTCACGACTAAAATATTTATCCAAAAGTATTTCCTTATTTATTTCTTTGTTATTATGAATTTGTTTTGTTTTAAAAAAAAATACACTCGCGCTGTTAAAAATCGGGGTGTTACAATTGTGGTATCAGAGCTTTGGTTTTGGATTTCTTTGGGGTTGTGGATCTCTTGGTTTAGGTTGTAGGTCAACCTGTAGGTTGGGAGTCGTTATCTGATCATGCGTCGGGATAATTGGTATGAGTTGTCAAATCAGGGATAGTTATTTTGTGTTGATATATTCGTAAGTTAGTTTTGGAATTATCCAAAGTGGTGTTGACACTCTTCTTGATGTTGGTTTTGGGAAACACTACCTTCAAGAAGGAACGACGTTGCCAGAATGAATGTCAGTAGGGATGATCAAATGGTTGAAGCTACGAATAACATGAATGTTTCCGTTGTTGCACAGACAGCTACAAAGACTCTACGTGATTTGGATAAGAGGGAAAGAGATTTTCGTCGTTACCATCCTCCAAAGTTCAAGGGTGATGAGAACTCAAGAAAAAGGTAATTAGTGGATTCAAGAAGCGGAAAAGATCTTCGAGATGACGGATTGTCAAGTGTTATTTGTTAAATTTGGTTGGTGACTTTTTACAATTATTGTGGAAATTTGGGTTTTGCGCTCAAATGAGAACTAGGATCGTTATACCAGTTAGTACTTTGGAGACGGGCATGTAGGTAGACATACCTAACCGAAGCAGTATCAGTACGATCTTGTGGGACGCGTGGACATAACCCGGGTTCTATAGTGTTTGTAGCATGATCATATTACGTGGTTGTATAGGGACTAGATTCCTTTCTTTTGTGGTTGTATTTATTTCATTTTGGAAGATTGTATATAGGATTAAACTGTTTGATGACTTTTCTTTTGATGCGTCCATGTTCCAATTTTTGAGGTGACGTGCGGAAAATAGAGATTCTTGAGGCAATGCTTTTATGCAGGTGTCCAAAAATGATACTAGTAGTGCTTCTTGAAGGTTTTGACAAGAGGAATCCAAAAATGATACCAGTTTTTTGAGACGACAAATGTGGTGATCGGAATCGGTCAAAAACAGCTCGCCCAAGGAAAGAAATGAAGTTGTTTCTGATTAAATAGAGCTACGATTGTTATAATTGATCCCAAAAATGGATTCAATGGCCCATTTTGTGTGGGATAGAGGTTGAGATCGTTACGAAACAGCAAGGAATTGGTGGGTGTGAATTTGAGAGAAAGAGGTGTAGAAATAGAGGTGTCATGAGTAACTCGCAGGTGTAGAAAGGAAATGTGCAATCAATAATAGCCCAAATTAATATCCATAAGTAAAAAATAGGAGTGCAAATAGTCGTCTGGTCCAAAATTCATTTTCTAGTATTAATAAAAACCCTTAATAAATAAATAATTTATTTTACTTTTTTAGAAATTTTTCTCTAAAACACTCATTTTAACATAATACTATTTATCCTTAATATAGATAAACTAAAACGCTCATATTCAAAATAATAAATATAATTATTACTATAACATTTTTCAAAATAATCACATAAAAATACATCATCTTTATAGATTAGTCAAAATGATAAATAAATAAATAAATATAACATCATAATAAATAAATAAATAAATATGTATAAAATATGTAATAAATATGTAATAGATAACGTCAAAATAAATAAATTTATATTAATTACTAAATCAAAATAAATATGTATAAAATCCTCATACGAAAGCAACTATATAAAAATAAAGAAAATCAATATTAAAATGTCTAATATATCAAGATAATTATTTGTAAAATAAATAATTAAATAACATATATTTATAAATAATTAAATATAATAATGTGCTCTGTAACACCCCGGCCATTCGGCGATACCGGCAATGTTACCTCACGAGTATGGGGTACTTCAATATTTTCATCACAATTTTATAATACCATTAATCATAAATAATCATGATCATCGTATAAACTCATCACAATTTTATAACATCACTATCATCAATCAAAAATCATCATTATCATCACGTAAGCATATATCAAACCATGCATCCATATTTTATTATCACATCACATAATTTCATCTAAGCAATCATGTACACATAATTTCGTTCAACATCCAACATTACAATAATAACAAATATCAACTACCACACAAGTATCAAAAATTAAATCAATCAACACCTTATAAAAATTTCTATTTCACATTTTAATCTCACAAAGGGCTACTGCCGTACGTAGCAAGCCCCGAATGAATCGTTGGGAAATACGGTTTTCCCGTTCATCTCACAATATATTATACTCATGAATTCAAACGCTCTCTCACCCCTTACCTTATTTCGACGCTTTCACACACAAATACGATTCCACGAGCAAACAACCTTTGTTCATTGACTTTTTGTCCTTCAATCGATCTAACTCGACAGTTTATGGGTAAACGTTAAAAATAAATTATGAGAAAATATTCTAAAAACTAATTTTGAAAATAGGTCAAAGAAAATTACCATAAATCAGAAAACCAATCATCGGATAATATAGGCACTTTTCACACGATCGTTTTGGCGTCGATTTCACTAAAATCGGACTTATGGTGAAGGAGAAAAGTGCAAAATAACGAATTCTACAAACGAAGAAGTCGATATTATACAGAGAAATTGGGGTTGTTAAAAATCCAAAAAATTATGTTTAATTGAAAAGTTAAATGAATGAAATAACATACTCAAATTTGGATGAAAACGGAGAAGCTTTTACGGAACAGTTATCGATCACCGGTGTCAAAAATTATATGTTATTGTTGTGTTTACTCTTTGGTTCTACGGCTTCCCATTCAACTCCCTTCCCTTTTCTTTGTTTTGTTTTATTTTAGTACAAATCAGGCTTCACAAGTCTCGTTATTTATGTTTTTGTTTTAGAAAGCGGCAGATAGAAAACAAGTAGCAAAACCTAACAAACTCATCTAAATATTTGTAAAATTAGTTAACAGCGCATGCTTACCTTACATATATCAATCGGATTCTACAATTTAGCTTGTCCTATATATTTTAATGTATCATTATTATTTATTTATCTATTTATTTTAAGGAAACAATTATATGGATATTTATTTACTTTTTTAATAATATGTTTAATTAGGTTTTATTCTTCTATATGGATCTAACCCATAAAACACATTTTTATAATAACTATAATTATTACTATAATATTTCTCAAAATCAACCCATAAAAATACTATCATCTTTATAAAATAGTCAAAACAATAAAATAGATAAATATAACATCAACAATTTATATTAATTACTAAATCACAATAAATATATATAAAATCACAATACCATAACAAGTATTTAAAAATAAACGAAATCAAACACAATATCAATTCTATATCAAGATAATTGTTTATAAAAAAATAACTAAAAACAGAAAATAGTTATAAATAATTGAAATATAACTATATGTATACTTAACATTAATCAAGCGCACATAAAAGTATTATATCAATTAGGTACACGTATATACACGTAAAATCACATAAAATCACATAAAATCTTTTTCCTTAAAATATATATTACACTAAAATACTATTATTTTTTTTAAATATATCAAACTAGTACATGATAACAAAATTTACTCACAAAATTTATCAACATATATTCTAAAATAACGTTAACATCAAATTAATTATTTAAAATCCTATTTAATTAATAAAATAGTTTATTATCAAATTTAGGGTGTTACAATTCTCCCATTGTTTAAGAATTTCGTCCTCGAAATTTGCGATAAGTGAACTAATATCTAAGTTACCTCCTTCAAGATTCAAACTTAATCTATAAATATATCTAAGACATTCAATCTCCGATTAAGCATATCATGTAGAAAATCAACTAACATAGCATGATAGACTAACATGACAAAATAAATCAATTAAACACACAACATTTATCATTCAATTATGAAATAAAATACTTATCACATTTACCATTTATTTATGAAATAAAATACCCTAGAGTTACTCACTATAATTTACATATAAAACATAACATATAGATTTTGTCAATAATAACGTAGTTAATTTAGTTTGGTTAAATGAAATACATTTCAAGTATGTTGTCAATTTCAACTCTTTCTTTCAAATCAAATATTACTAGTTTTACTCCTTAAAATAAAGTCTAAATCGTATTATGAAACATTTAACAAATTTAACTTAGATTTGACAAAGAGAGCAATTTTTTTAAAATATTAAACACATCTAACAACTTAATAATATTATAATAATTTATAATCCGTTACTCTATAAAAACATACTCTGTATATAATAAAGGGAAAAAATCTAATGATATAGATACTATTTCCTAATAAAGATAATCATAACATATATTTAATAATTAAATTAATTCAATTGGTATAAGCAATGCATGTGTTTTTTAACTACTTAAAAAAATAAAATTAAAAGGTACTTCTAACAAAATAATGAGTTATCGTTGTCTCTTTTATTGATGATGAGTCATCGGGGTAGCTAGTCCCTTCTACTCATGTAGGCAACTACTTAAGGAATTATAACTGCAATAATTCAAATTCAAATATGGATAATTAAAAGTATCTTTAACGTGGTTCAGGAGTGCGAAGGCGGCGCCACAACTCCTACTCCTTACTTGAAGTTAAAAATTCAATTAATTACACCTTCACAATAATTTATTTGTAATTTACTACTAGTTACACCAACAAAAGAAAAGTCACTAACATCAATATATAACCAATAATTCAATTGAAAGAATATAAAACTATTTAACATTTAGATCCTCTCGACTACTCTAATTCTATACACCAATTCCCAACAATTAGAACACTTGAAACACAAACAATTTAATATTTACATAGTCATATACACATTCAAATAATTAATCCAAAAATTAGCACCAAGATTTTACGTTCATCTCATAACTTAAACGATGATTCTAAAAATGAAACATATTCTCATAGAGGTCTAATTGCTCCAAATTGATCACGATTAAATTTTCTTTTGAATTAACCATCACTTAAAAGTTACAACAAATGGAAGCATATGTGGATTTTCCAAGTAGAAGATAAGATAAATAATCATTTACTAGAAGATACAACACATTACCAAACCACTTTCAAGGTTACACATCATTCTAAAAATTGATTTCTTGACTTAAATTATTATTAAAAAAAATATCACTAACCATTTAGCACCCAAAAAAAATATCATTGAGAATTACAATTTTTCCTTTAAATTATTTTTCAATAATTCAAGTCTAAATAAAACAACTAAAATAAATCACGTTTCTAAATACAATACAAATAAAATAAATCACATATATTTTTAAAATCTATTAGATTTCTAAAAATTCATTCGTACTTTAATCATCAAAAATACATTTCTAAATAGTTAATCACTGTAAAAATTATTATTTTCAACTCATATTTTGAAATAAAACTTAAACTATATATATTGATAGATAGGGAATTTTACAATTAATTAACACTTCTAAAATAGTTCCAATTTATTTTCTTATTTTATCAAACTTAAATTTTTTTGTATATTTATATACATTAAAGTAGTGCACCACACAAAACATAAGACATATGATAATGATAATGAATTACACTAATTCATAAATCTACAAAATAGTAGCCTCCTCTCACACTAACTACTCAACATGCTTATAGATACATCCCTCAGTTTCTAGCCACCAAATTGGTCAAAAACATAACACATCATCAATCTGCATGATGCACTCTACACATACCAATACAATGCATTCCATTTTGTTATGTTAATTCATAAAAAAAATCTACTTGTAAAATACATCAATTATAGAATTCAAAATTTAGATAATTTTTCAAAAAGAATTTCACTATTGAGAAGATTTTTAAAATCTGTTTTTTTTTTCCTTTTTTTTTTCTCTTTCTCAATTAGTAGAAATTTTATCATTAGTACTATTGTAAATCACTAAAGAGTTCTTAAACTCTAAAACTCTATCATCCAGTCAAACTCTAATGGGTTCTTAATATCATAATCAGAAAAATCAATCATTTCAAATAAATATCCCAACACCCTCACGATTCAATATTCACACTAGCCCCCTAAACAACAACTCTTTTCAATTTTTTTAAAAACAAGACAAAGTAAAACATAATGTAAGTTTTTAAGGTGTTTTAAACATTAAATAAAATCAGTAGCATATAATTATTGTTATTTTATAAATCAACAAAAACTCTACTCAAATTAATTTCTTTTTCTTTAAAATAATCAAGAGTAATTCAAACAAAAGTTAGTTTTATCATACAAAATAAATAAACTTTAACTCCTTCAAAATTTTGTTTTTTTTTTAAATAATAAATTCTACCAACCTCTAATATTCAAGAATTAATATTGCTAATAATATGAATTTCATACTATCTAAATCATGACAAACATTCTAAATTGTTTTCAAAACCAATATCAAAACTCTACTCATCTAGATACAACCATCAACACTTTCAACTAATTTAAAGTTAACATTCACGATTTAAAATCAATTTTTTTTAACACAAGCCAACATAAAATAAAAATAAGAAATTTTTTAGTCAAAATTAAAACTTTAAACATAAGAAACATATTTCCTATCTAACTCAAAGTTTAGAACGAAACATCCTTTTTTCTCTAAATTGAGTTTCAACATAATAATAATAATAATAATAATAATAATATTTTGTACCTAGTAAAAGTCGAACTTTAAAACAACTAACTAGTGAGGTATGACATTTGATAACTAAGATTACCTGAATGAGATTAGTAACTTGAAACATACAGCTGGTCAATCAAAATTATTACTTTCAACTATTCATATAAAACAAGAGCGCAAAAATCATAGTTCAAAAGACAAACAATAAGCAACGAGTAACTAACATAATCTTGTTAACAATTAAAGCTAACTCAAATCTTAACAAGTAATTTCATGTTTTATTTACTCATTTAGGTAGGAATGTAGAATCCATAACACAATTAGAGGAAGCAAATATTAGACACTTAATTAGTAATCTCAAAAATATGTATAATAATACCAAAAACATATAACACTTAACACAATAATAAAACGGGAAAAAATCATAGTGAAAATAATTACTACACAAGAAAACACAATTGCCACGACTGACATTCGACTAACACTAAATCGACATTCGACCCACTCGGCCTGATTGGACAGACCTGCTCTGATACCACTAATGTGACACCCTAAATCCCAAAATAATATATATAATAATTTATATAATATTCCTATAAAATTTGCAGCGGATAAATAAAAATATATTTCTAAAGAATTAAAAACTTTATATTTAATTTAGGATATCACGTTTCTCAAAAATAGAAATAAAAACACTTTAAATTTATTTTATCCATTAAAATAGTGAAATCTTGATAAGCTTGATTTAAGTATAATCACTTGATTTAATTCTAAAAACTTACTAGTACTTCTAAGGTTTTCATACAAAATTTCTATTCGAATTAAATAAGTAAAATACAAATTAAAACCCTTGTTTCCGGTATCACCTATCAGAGCGGGGTTCCTCCCAACTTGAACTTCAAGACTCATTAACCTGTAATCACTGCGATTTCGCAAATGCAGGGCCCAGCCAGTCAAACACAAACAACGAAAGAGGTGAGTTTTGAAATCATGTTAATAGTATAATATGAGTAAGAAAAACACGCAAACAATCATAATAGAACCATATCATAATCACTTTATGCTATATCAAAATATTTAATTAAATAGTATCATACTATAACATTAAAGACACTCAAGTAAAATAATGGCAACACACATCCGTCCCCTCCTTTTTACCTTTTTAATTATGTGCATTGCGTCACTCATGGTTGCAGGTAACAAACTAGTTCCATATCTCAATAGAGTTACATTTTCGATGAAAAGATATGATTTGCAAAATATGAGAGTAGTGTTTGATACACGATTTTTTAATTTAAGTATTTGAAATGCAAAATGATTTAATATAACATATGATTATATTTCTAATGGAGTTTTATTGGTTGTAGCAGAAGCTGAAACTGCGACAATTCCCCCAGACTGCTTTCATTATGAACATTGTGCAGATACAGATGCAGTTTGTGATAATTTTTGTAAAATAACACTTGGTAATCCTAAGGGTGGTTATTGCATTCGAGATATGGTTGTATGTTGTTGCAAACAGTAGAGGTCATAGAGATTTGTTTGTCAAAATTGTTCTTTTTCATATATTTGATAAATTATATCACCAAAAAGAGATTTTAAGATTCTTATAAAATAATTATAAAAATGTAATAATTATTATATACTGTGTTATAATTAAAATAATGTCAAAAATGACATTATAATTTTGACTAATAATTTATTTTTCATGGTACATATATCTATTTATTTGTGGTCTACCTATCAATACAATGACATGAAAGTATTGAAAGTGTGAAAACATATAAAAAATAGTAAATTTTAATCCATATAGTAATATAAATATCATAACTCTTTTAAAAAATCAAAATAATTAAATTTAACATTTGAGTTGCCGTCTCGGGGGTTTGTTGTAACAACTTCACTCTCTGACCTTATGGAATAGAGTTCAAATCCAACCTAAGACATATGTAAAAGTGTTATTAGTGGCACCTTTATTAATAATTTTGCAACTCCTCCATTTTATTTTAATACCACAACATTAGAGTTTTTAATTTTTACAAATATTAAACATTTGAGGTTGAACTCAAGTGTTTTGTATATTACTTATAAATTAATTATTTATAATAAATATCATTTCCAAATTATCATAATTTTTATTTCCGATTTTAATTTCAACAAATTTTTTTATTGTCATGATATCCAAAATATCAAAAAATATTCAAAATCATCATCACATAAACAATATTTTTTTTATACTTTTTGAATAATATTATTTTTTGAATTATTCTTTAACAAAAGGAATATGCCCTTCATGTTATATGTTTTTGCTGTGACACCCGAAACCTAAAATTATATATATATATATATATATAATTTATACTAGAGTTTTATAGAATTTTCACCGTTGATAGATAAAAACTCTTTTAGAGGGAAACTAAATTTGCATAAAATTTAAAATATCACATTTCAAAAAATATAATCGGAACATTGTAAACTTTTTTTTCCCTATAAAATGGTGCAATCTCAATAAGTTTGATTTAAGTATAATTACTTAATTTAATTCTAAAAACTTATTAGTACTTTTAATGTTTTCATATAAAAATTGTTTCGAATAAATAAGTAAATTACAATTTACAATCCTTATTCCCGGTAACACCTATCAAGGCGGAGTTTCTCTCAAACTTGAACTTCAACACTCATTAACCTGTAACAACACGTAGGGCCAAGCATGTTGATCATAACATTTGGATACATGTTTCTAGCTTTTTAGTTTGGTATTTTAAAAGCTCTTTACAACTTAGAATAATATTTTAAGCTTGTTTCTAAACTTTGGGTCGAATTTGAATTATAATTTTATTATTTGTATTTTGACTCTTGTTCGCTCTTTAGGCCATCACTTGAGCTCTAGATATCGGATTGGCACATACGAGCAGGTGTTGTAAAACTAAAAATCAGAGCTACAATGTCTGTGTTGGAAGAAAGACCAATTCCAAACTTTACTAGGTCTAAATTGCATATTTTGTAATCTAAACTTTTAAATAGTGGGTCACTTGTTTTTTTAAACTCTAAACCCTAAAGCCCAAATTTTTAATAGATTAATCCACGAGCTCAGAGTTTCATCAACACCTTAAGATTCATATTACACTGTCAATTTCGAATTCATGATTCTATTCTTGTTTATTGGATTTTATTAATATTATGATTGCTTAAATTGAATTTCAATAGGATCGATTAAATTTAATTGACAAAATTTGGTTTCAGTTTCTAATTTAACTGAATTATAATTTAGCTACACTTGATTGATAATTGTAATATTTGGATGATTTTGATGCTTAATCCAATCAAAAAAACCAAAATCACATAGGATTGATTACACTTGTTTGATCAATTCTATATTTAAAGAAGACTAGAATCACGAATTAGAAATTAAACTCATTGATAGAATTTGTGATAGGTCTGAAACTTGAATAAGTGGATTAATTGTTTTGCTCATATGATAAATCAAAAATCTAAAAAACCCTTTTTAATTTCAACTTTCAATTCGATTATTATTATTATATAAGAAGTCCTTGCGAAACGATTTGAGTTATTACCTCAGTTTATATTTTATTAATTGTATTGATCCGTATGCAACATCGGATCAAATTGGCGCCAATGTCGGGGGACTCTCTTTTAACAATATTAACCCATTTTAGAGTATTACTAAAAATTCTAACAATTGTTCCTTTGTGTTTTGTTGCTCTACAGGTCGGATAGGCTTGTTTGCGAGCTCTTAGGAACGTTGCTGGTAAAAAAAAACCAAGTTTTCAGGCTACTGTCTCGGACTTATTATGGGACATAATGCTCAAAATCCCAAATTTCTTCGTTTAGACCCTTTTTTCAAATTTTTTAATTTTTCATATTCTCCAAAAATTCCATAAAAAATTTCTATGTTTATTTGATTTTTAGAAATTTTTTGTGGTATTTTTATATTTTTTGGATTTTATTTGATAGAATTTTTTATTTTTCACTTCAATTATAAGAATAGGGACATTTTTGGATTTTTTAGAATTGTGATTCTGCATTACATTGTTATGATGATGCATGACTGGAGCAAGTTATGTGAATCTAAATTTCCTTGAACTTGAAATAGATAGGACTTTTCATTTACGTCATAGACTTAATAGAGCTGCTAGTGTTAATGAGTTAGAGTCAGATAGTGAAAGTGATAACTTGCTGCAAAATATGGCTGATGCGAATAATAGAATCTTAAGACAACTTGCTGCACCTAATGTCAATTATAATGCATTGTGTATCACATATCTTGAAGTTACTGTACCATTTCAACTTATATCTTGTTTAATACACTTTCTTCTAAAGATTAATGGTCTTGCAGGTGAGGATCCCCATAAACACTTGAAGGAATTCCTTGTTGTGTGTTCTACGATGAAGCCTTAAGGAGTCATAAAAGACCACATTAAGTTAGAGCCTTACCATTTTCACTCCAAGATATTGCCAAGGACTCGTTATACTACCTTCAACCAAGTTCTGTTACAAGTTGGAATGATCTCAAGATATTGTTTTAGAAAAATTCTTCCCTGCCTCAAGAGCTGCTTCAATCAGAAAAGAAACATGTGGCATCAGGCACATTGACATGGAATCATTACATGTATATTGGGAGAAATTCAAGAAATTAGTGTCTAGTTGTCCTAATCACGAGATTTTTGAACAATTGCTCATCCAGTATCTTTTATGAAGGCTTGCTACCTATGGATAAAAGCATTTTGGATGCTGCTAGTAGGGGAGCACTTGTCGATAAGACCCTAGAAGCGGCAAAAGTTTTGATTGAGAACATGTCAATTAATTCTCAGTTCTTTACAACCAGAAGAAATTCAAGCTTCTTCCCACAAGAATTTAGAAGTCAGACTTGATGAGCTTACATATTTGGTAAAAAAAATTGGCAATAGATAAAACTCAAGTAGTGGTGTGTGTCATTTGCACTTCTCTAGAGCATCCTTCAAATTCATGTCCTACATTGCAAGAAGAACCAATTGTTGATGCTCCTTAAGCATATGTAGCTAATATATACAACCCTCAAGCCAAATATGATATGTCATCTGACAGGTACAATCCTGGTTGCAGAAACCATCCCAACCTGAGATGGGGGAATTCATCTGCACAACAACAACCTAGGCAGCAACAGCAACAGCAACAAAATATTTCTCAACAACAAAACAATGCACCTTCATTAGAAGACCTTGTTAAGCAGATGGCTGTCCAGAATCTCCAATTTCAACAAAGATCAAATTCCACCATTCACAATTTGGAAACAAAGATTGGTCAGCTAGCCACTTCAATTAATCAATTGCAGACTTTGGGGTAAAATCAATTGCCTGCACAATCAATAGTAAATCTAAATGCTCCCAATGTTAGTGCAATTACATTGAGGTCAGGGAAAGCTATTGAAATACCAAAGGTACCTGAAACTACAGTGAAAAATAACAAGGTTGCTTAGGATACTTTGATACCTAAAACTATTGATGTTGAGAAAAATATATCACTTCCTTTTCCTCAAAGAGCAGTGAAGACTAAGAAAATGGACAAGGCATATAAGGATAATGAGATCTTGGATACATTAAGGAAGGTGGAAATGAACATTCCCCACCTTGAAGCAATTAAACAGATTCCAAGATATGCAAAATTTCTAAAAGATTTGTGCACAGACAAGAAAAGGGTAAATGGTAATGAAAGGGTAAACATAAGGCGAAATGTTTCTGCCCTCATTCATCCCATCAAAGAACTTTTTCCATTCCATGTATCATAGGAAATATTCAATTTGAAAATGCTATTTTAGATTTAGGATCTTCCATTAATGTTATGCCTGTTGAGACAAAATCTTAATTTAATGATTTGATGAAAACAAACAAAAAGCTAATTAAGAATGTTAATTATGACTCTAAATGTTATGTTAATTTAACTTGTGCTTTTGAATGTATTAATTTAAAGATAGGATTTGAGCAAAGCAAAGAAATCAACAGAAAAAGGCAAGAAACTAAACAAACAAGAATGGATAACATTCTTAATAAAATCTAGAAAACCCAGAATGTCCTCCAATTTCAAGAATGATCATAACAACTCCAAAATCAATCAATCTCCACTACTCGAATTAGGCTAATGTTATCAATACTTGGCAAGGAACAAACTAAGATGATCGGATTCAAAGAAACTACTCGAATCACAAACAGAGAAGTTCATGAATTTGCAAGACCAAAGAAATTCGAACATTCTTGACAACATTATGATCATTCTGGACAACAGTGTAACATTAGCCTCTAGACTGATAATCATTCTCTAGCATGTGAACATTAATCTCTAACATGCTAACTTCATTCTCCAACATGTTAAACATCAATCTCTAGAATGATAACATCAATCTGCAGAAAGTTCTCATCAGTATCCAGAATGGTCACATCTTTCTCCAGAATTATCAGACCAGTCTCTAGAATGATCATCATTCTGGAGAAAGTTCAAAAACTGACAGTCAAGATTGATTTTCAATCTCCATTTCTATAGAAGTTCAGTATCAATCTCCATATTTCTACAAAAGTTCATCATCTTTCTCCAAACTGTTATGGACAATATAAAGTCTCCAGATCAAAGATATAACAACAACAAACACATCTAAAGCATAAAGGATCATCAAACACAAAGGCAATATGATCAAGAATGAATAAACAAGCCCAATCAAATAGGTTTCAAGAATGTTCAAAGGCTGGAATATTTTTATTCATATATATTGGTTTTGTTCAAAACTAACATAGCACTACCAACAACTCTTTTGAACATTATTAAATGTACTAAAAGCCTAGAAAAGGAAGGCCAATGCTCAAGAAAAACAAGAGCTTCAAGTACTAATAAATTCATTTCTCATTTCAATCCTATTTGAATTTTTGTCACTGACGTACATTGAATCAATTCTGATTTTTCCCATTTGATTCCTACAATCATTCTCGTGTATTTCTCTGTCAAAGAATCAGGACTCAAAAAAGTGTTGAGCCTTCTCAGATTCTAACAAAACAATCTCATCATTATTGTAAAACTCAAACTATAAAAGTTTAGTATAGTTTGGGTAGATTGTACAAAATTCTATCAAGGTTGATAGGTGAATTGATTGGATTCCTATATGGGTGGAAAGGTTTTAACATTGTAGCAGATCAAGGTTGATCTGAACTAGGTGCTGTAAAACCAAGAAGGTTCTTTGTTTTAAACACTTAGTGGAAAATCTCACGGTTGTGAGGACAAGACGTAACCCGGGTTGGGTGAACCAGGATATATCGTTGTATGGTATCTCCTCCCTATCTATTTACTTTCAGACTGATTGATTATCAAGTTAAATAAATAAACTAAATTACTGATTTTAACTAACCAAAAACGTTCTCCATTTTCTAGTTAAAACAAAGAACATTCTCCGTTTTCTGCTTTCACAACCATGATCAATCTTGAGTTATTTTCTTAAATTTTTAACAGGAATTTTGAAAATGGTGAATTTACAATTCAAACCCCCTTTTCTTGTAAATTGACATTGCTACTTCAATGCCTTCATCTATATTTAACTCTCTTGCGCTTGGACCTTGACAAAGTACATGTCTTATCCTTATATTGGCAAACATAAGCAATGCTCGTCCTATTGGACTTGTGAAGGATGTACTTGTTCCAATTAATGAATTGATAATTCCTACAGATTTTTACATTCTAGACATGGAGGGAGATAATAAGTCCAACAGGGCGCTTATCATCTTAGGCAGACCATTCTTGAAAACTGCTAGAACAAAAGTTGATGTGCATGTTGGAACTCTATCCATGGAATTTGGTGATAACATTGTAAAATTTAACATCTTTAATGCTATCAAATACCCCATGAAAGATAATTCTATTTTTCAAAATGAATTGTATGCTGATTTGGTTGATGACACTTACCCCGATATGTTTAATAGTGATTTTCCTTCATTGTCTGGTATTGATGATACTTATACTGGTGAATTCTATTCATATACTAAATTGTGCTCTGTTTGTGCTGAGATCGAAGCTGCCTTGTAGGTTGAACATTATGCTGATATTGATATTTCTAATATAACATATTTGATTTTGCAGACTTAGCTTTGGCCACTGGCGTTGTATCTTCCATTGAACAACCACCGAATATAGAGCTTAAACCACTTCCTAAAATTTGAAATATGCATATTTGGAAGGAAGTGGCAACTTACCTGTTATTATTTCCACCAAACTTGAAGATGAACATGGAGAAAAGTTGTTGCAGATTTTAAGAAAACACAGGAAGTCAGTCAGATGGACCTTGGCTAATATTCTTGGTATTAGCCCGTCTATGTATATGCATAGAATACTACTAAAGGATGGGGTAAAATAAGTGACCAAGATCTTGCAAGCAGACATCATATACCTCATCTTTGATAGTCAATGGGTGAGTCTAGTGCAGGTAGTCCTTAAGAAAATTGGACTCATAGTGGTTAAAAATGAAAATAATGAGCGTATCCCTACACAAGTGCATATGAGCTGGAGGGTATGCATCTATTATAGGAGACTAAACCAGGCAAATAGAAAGGATCGTTGTACAAAGGGTTTGTAAGCTTGTCTGCGTTATATGTTATGCTTCTAGGACTTTAGATTCTGCACATGCTAATTATACTACCATTGAAAAGAAACTTTTAGCTATTGTATTCACACTTCATAAGTTTATATCATATTTACTAGGTTCGAAGGTAATTGTTTTTAGTGACCATGCAACTTTGAAGTTCTTGCGGAAGAAACCAGAAGCAAAATCGAGATTAATCTGGTGGATGTTGTTACTCCAAGAATTTGATTTAGAGATTTAATATAAGAGTGAAGCTGAAAATTTGGTGGCATTTCATTTGAGCAGAATAGAAATTGATGTGGACCCCATCCCCATTCAAGACGACTTCCCTGATGAGCAACTGCTACAGTTGGGTGAGGTAACTCCTTAGTTTGCTGATTTAGTTAATTATATAGTTGCTGAAGTCTTTGCTGCAGATGCATCCAAAACACAAATACACGAACGTAAAAGTGATGCAAATACATGTGTGGGATGATCCATATATATGGAAATTATATACTGACCAAGTGATTAGGCGATGTGTTTCCCACCTTGAGGCTCAATCCATTCTTCATTTTTTTCATGCCTTTCAAACTAGAGGACATTTTCGTCCTCAACGGACATCAATAAAAGTCTTAGACTCAGGTTTCTTTTGGCCCACTTTGTTTAAAGATGCTTTTCAGACATACAAAATTTGTGAGTAGTGCCAAATAGCAAGAATAGAAATCACTCGTAGGAGTAAGATGCCTCAACAACCTATGTTTTTCTGTGAAGTATTTGATGTGTGGGGCATTGACTTTATAGGCCATTTTCCTGTATCTTTTGGTTTCGTCTATATTTTACTAGTTGTTGATTATGTTTCGAAGTGAGTGGAAGCAATACCCACTAGGACTAATGATTATAATGTTGTTGTAGGTTTTATCAGATCAAATATTTTTTGTAGGTTTGGAATACCCTGAGCCATCATAAGTGATCAAGGCACTCATTTTTGTAGCCGCACCATGGACACTTTGTTATGGAAGTATGGGGTTATGCACAAAGTTTCTACACCTTATCATCCCTAGACTAATTGGCAAGCTGAAACCAAATAGGAAATACTGGAGCCACCAACTTGAAGAAGGTCTTTGGGCTCATAGAACAACCTACAAAACACCAATAGATATGTCCCCTTATCGACATGTGTTTGGTAAGGCATGCCACCTCCCAATGGAAATAGAGCATCGTGCGTATTTGGCGGTCAAGAGTTGTAACCTTGAGATGGAGAAAATAGGTTTGGAGAGAAAGCTTCAATTGCAACAACATGAAAAGCTTAGAGTTCAAGCTTATGAGAACTCTCAGATCTATAAGGAGTAAACTATGTACTTTCATGATAAGATGATTTCAAGGATGGAATTTTCCATTGGCCAAAAAGATTTATTGTTCAACTCCCGTTTGAAAATTATGGCTGGGAAACTTCGATCGAAGTGGATTGACCCTTTTGTTGTTACTAACATTTTTCCTCATGATGTAGTGAAAATAAAAAGTGAAAACACCGAGAATATGTTCAAAGTAAATGAACAACACCTCAAGCTATTCCGTGTGAGCTATGTGCTTGAAGATGCTACCATAGAAGAAGTCTCTTTGGAAAAGCCCACCTACACTGAAGTTTGAACAGGGAGCTCCCTTTCCTTACTCTTATTTTATACTTGTTACTTTCATTGTGGATAATGTGTAATTTAAGTGTGGGGGTATTATTTAGGATTGCACTGCATGCTTTTTCATCAAATTTTGTGGTTGTAAATGTTGAGAGTTTGTTTAGACTGGCATGATTGGATAGTATCTTTGTAGTATTGGTAAAATAATTTGGATTAAAATTCTAAATTGTGTATCATTTGTGATAGGTCATTAACCTTAGTGATATTTTTGGGTCTTCTAATGAATGAAATACATTATCCCATCTTTTCTTTCTTGTGTGTTATCTTACTCATGATTGCTAGGTACACAAGAATTTGACTTGACTCTTGTCTGCATGCATATGTTGAAATGATCTAGACATTTGTTTCTTGATTAAGCTACTAGCCAAATAAGCCTACTCTACAATTATCCATTTATTTAAGCCCCTTTGAGCCTAATTATCCCATTCTTTGTCAAATAGCATATTACGAGCCTAAAACTGAAAAACAATGCATTGACCAAATATTGGGGGATAAGGGAGTCTTCCCTTAAATAAGTGTGAGGAAAGAGAGTGTGAAAGTTAATTAAATGATGTTTTGTTAAGTTACTTCTTAATGTTGTTTTTCTCTCTTAATCATAACTCCTTTATCCTCTTTGATTTTCAGTCCTAGTCTCCTTAGGATTATCTCACCCTTACCTTAGCCACGTTACAACTTGAATAAAGACCTTTTGATTATTATCTTCATGTGTTTCAAATATATACTATAGAGGCTTGTCAAACCGATGGTAGTGCTAGCTTTCATGATGTGCGTTGAGTGTAAACAGTAGCCCACACACTTTGAGTGTAAACACTTTGAGAGAATTTTATATCTTAGGAGGACTCTATAACTTATGATGCATTCTTTAGTTAACTTGTCTGCTTGTTTACCTTGATTGTAATAACAAAACTATTCATGATTGCCTTAAGCTAGAAATATTTTTTTTTCTCACCACTTTGCATTCATAAGAATATTTCAAATCACATGCATTGTTTTGCTCGGAGTGCAAAAGTTTAAGTGTGGGGGAATTTTATCATAGCATTTGGGCACATATTTCTAGCTTTTTAGTTTGGTAATTTAAAAGCTCTTTATAGCTTAGAATAATATTTTTTGCTTGTTTCTAAACTTTGGGTCGAATTTGAATTATAATGTTATTATATGCATTTTGACTCTAGTTTACTCTTTAGGCCATAACATGAACTCCGAATATCGAATTGGCGCATACGAGCTAGTGTTGGAAAGCTAAAAATCAGAGCAACAACTTTTGGATGGGAAGAAAAGACCAATTTTGAACTTTACTAGTGCTAAATTGCAGATTTCGTAATTTGAATTTTGTAATAATTTCACTTTCTTGATCAATTCTATAGTCAAATAAGAATAGAATCACAAATTAGAAATTAAACTCATTTATAGAATCTTTGATAGATGTGAAACTTGAATAAGTGGATTAATTGTTTTGCTCATCTGTTAAATCAAAAATCTAAAAAACCCCTTTTTAATTCAGTTTCAATTATGTTATTATTATTATCATTATTATTATTATTATTATTATTATTATTATTATTATTATTATTATTATTATTATTATTATTATTATTATTATTATTATTATTATTATTATTATAACATATGTCCTTGGAAAATGATTCGAGTTATTACCTATATTTACATTTTATCAATTGTATTTGACCCGTGTGCGATAATTGTAAGACCCATAATTTTAAATTACACTTTATGTATTGTAGTGTATTTTGGGTATTGAACTCGGAGGCTTTTAGCCAAGTTATTAATATTTTGTGTGCTTACATGCCTAAAAATATATATTGATGCCCCGATTAAATTTGTTCGTCGATAAATAAATTAATTTAACTACTGAAATTTCATCTGCCAATTGAGTTACGACGAGAGAAGATATTTTTAACAAAAGTGGTTTGGGAAGTTATGAGTGAAATGGTGATTTAACAAATATCTAGATATTTTGAGATATTTGTTAATTATATTTAATATATTAATTTATATTTATATGGTTGGAGGGAAATAAGAGGAAAGGAAAAGAAAGAAAAGAAAAACAAAAGGAAAGAAAGAGGAAAGAAAGAGAGGGAAAGGAAAAAAACCAAAGAAAGGAAAAACGTTCTTCCTTCTTCCTCTGCCTCGCGTGACCCTTCTTCTCCATTCCGCCATTTTCGTTTTCTCGCTTCCTTTAAGCTCAAGAATAGAAACCCAAGGCTAGTGGGTGAGAAAGATCAAGTTCCCAACTCCTTCCTCCTTCTCGGATTCAAAAACGGGTTAGGGATTTCAAAAAACCATCAAACACAAACCTTCCCATTTCACCTAGATCTAAGCTTCATTTCGCAAAGAGATAGAAGGGAAAGTTGCTCACTACCACGCTACGGTGCTAGGGAACCAACTTTGGAAGCGGCGTAGCGAGCGGAAAATTTACCGAATTTACTCACGGTGCCATAATCACACGTGAAATCTAACATGAAGGTAAGGGCTCCTTCCAAACTTTTAGATTGGATTTAGGGCCTTACCTGTGGTTGTGTGGAAAGGAATTTTATTAGGGTTGGAGTTGATTTGGAGAAAATGAATTTAACCCATTTATGTATGATTTTGAGTAAATGAAATTTGTTGTGTTTGAGTAGTATGTTGTGATGATTTGTGTTCATCGTATTTGTCGTGTTCATGATTAATGCTTGTGAGATTTGATATGTTTATGATTGGATTTTGTGGACAAATGAATTGATGTGTTTTTGGTTTGAATTGGATAATATGTGTGAGTTCGTTTTGTGTTAAGTTTGAAAACCATTAGAGTTAAACGAGTATTAAGAATGGGGAATCCCTTAATGTCTCGTTTACTTAATGTGTGTTGTGAAAATTGTTTAAGTTAAATGAGCATTAAGAATGAGGAATCTCTTAATGTCTTGCTTACTTAATGTTTGTTGTGAAAATCATTTAAGTTAAATGAATATTAAAAACGGAGAATCTTTTAATATTGCATTTACTTAATGATTGTAGTGGATAGAGTCAAGGTGATGCCATGTGATTTGTTGGTTCATCTTGTCTATGTTGGGATTGTCGAGTCAAGGTGATGCCATGTGATTTGTTGGTTCATCTTGTCCGTGTTGGGATTGTCAAGTCAAGGTGATGCCATGTGATTTGTTGGTTCATCTTGTCCGTGTTGGGATTGTCGAATCAAGGTGATGCCATGTGATTTGTTGGTTCATCTTGTCCGTATTGGGATTGTCGAGTCAAGGTGATGCCATGTGATTTGTTGGTTCATCTTGTCCGTGTTGGGATTGTCGAGTCAAGGTGATGCCATGTGATTTGTTGGTTCATCTTGTCCGTGTTGGGATTGTCGAGTCAAGGTGATGCCATGTGATTTGTTGGTTCATCTTGTCCGTGTTGGGATTGTCGAGTCAAGGTGATGCCATGTGATTTGTTGGTTCATCTTGTCCGTGTTGGGATTGTCGAGTCAAGGTGATGCCATGTGATTTGTTGGTTCATCTTGTTCGTGTTGGGATTGTTGAGTCAAGGTAATGCCATGTGATTTGTTGGTTCATCTTGTCTGTGTTGGGATTGTCGAGTCAAGGTGATGCCATGTGATTTGTTGGTTCATCTTGTCCGTGTTGGGATTGTCGAGTCAAGGTGATGCCATGTGATTTGTTGGTTCATCTTGTTTGTGTGGGTATTGCGTTGTAACCGTTAATCGGTATGTTCTGAAATTGTGTGTAAGTGTGTTGATTCAAGTTTATTATTGAGTATTTGAACTTCAGATGTCATTGTGATTATGTTGATTTTACTAAGAGTTGTGTTT
Source organism: Cicer judaicum (assembly GCA_037974835.1). NCBI lineage: Eukaryota > Viridiplantae > Streptophyta > Magnoliopsida > Fabales > Fabaceae > Cicer > Cicer judaicum. Next base: position 7,509,077 of record JBBPBS010001045.1, on the reverse strand, counting down.
TGGAATTGTGTGATAGCATGTTTGATTGCAAAACTACTTCGAAAACCCAATTGTCGTGGTGTTTGTGTGGAAATTACTAAGTGTTAAGATTTGAAGTTGTGTATGAATGTGAATGAGTTAGATTATGTAATTTTGGAACAATTTACAGGGAAATCGATTTACCCAATCGATTTGGTAATGTGTTTTTCTTAGAAGCAGTGAGAAATCGATTTAGAAAATCGATTGGATTCATTACAGGGGCTTTGTTCTTCAGGAAATCGATTAGCCCAATCGATTGGATCCAATACAGGGGCTCTGTCTTTCAGGAAATTGATTTGCCCAATCGATTGGATTCAACACAGGGGCTCTGTCTTACACGAAATCGATTTGCCCAATCGATTTGGGAATATAGGGGCTCAGACCTTCATCAATCGATATCCCCAATCGATTGATGTGAGTTCAAAGTTCAGTTTCACTAAAATAACTTCAGGAAATCGATTTGGCCAATCGATTGGTTCTGTGTAAATTCTCATTTTGAGTTAGATAACCGATTGCTCAATTGATGTATCAATGTTCTGGTCAGTTATGTATTACTTGATTGATTGAGAACTTTATTTTGATTTCATTTACCTTTGGCACGCATTATATGAACTTTTAGCATATGGAAAATCTTTTCAAGGTGCATGCTTAGTGGAAAGGTTGTTTATGCATTTAAAATCTTAAATGTTATGTGTTAAATGTTAATTTCGGTTGGTGATCCTTTACAATTATTGTGGAAATTTGGGCTTTGCCCTCAGATGAGAGCCAGGACAATCCTACCGGTTCGTACCCTGTGGATGAGAATGCTTGACTGGAGCTATGTTAGGAGGATCCTACGGGGCGCGTGGTGATCACTCAGGGTGTTTAGCTTTTTGGTAGAATGATCAGATTAGGATGACATAGAGGGAACAAATGTCTTTATTTTGAATTGCGGTTTTTTTTTTAATTGGATGGATTGTATCTTTACTACTATTGTCAGGATGACATCTTATTTTGACGAGTCCATGTATCACTTATTATTGTGTAAATACTTTAGATTCATATTTTGAGAAACTTTTCCGCTGCTTGTTAAATTATAATGAGTTAATTATTTATACAAAGGTGTTTATCTTATTTATTTCTCTCTTTTATTTTAATCTCTTTTAAAAAAAAAAAAAACACCCTCGCTTTGAAAAACGGGGTGTTACAATAATAGATCATCAGTCAAACACAAACATCAAAATAGGTGAATTTGGAAATCAAGTTAATAGTATAATATAAGTAAGAAGAACTTGTAGTCAATCATAAATAAATTGTATCATTACACAAACATTCTTCAAAGAAAAATATTACATTATAAAGTCAAAATCTCTCATGAAAAATCAATACATTACACTATAACAAAAAAATCATCTAAGAGAACACAATACCTTTAATAAAAAAAAACAATCACAAGAAAATGAAATGTGTAAAATACATGTTTTTGATGAAGACAAAGACCAACGATTGTGATCAAGGCATCAAGCTCAAAAAAAATTCTAAATATCTTTTGATAAACTTTAAATTCAAACATATTAGATGTTTAAATGTAAAGGTAAATGATACAACCAATAGCTCAAATACATGAGAACCATTCATCTTTACATATGCATATAAAGAATTTTCAAAAGTCAAAATTACATTAAGAAAGTCTTAAAACTAATATTTTTGACAAAATACAAAGTTGTATTCGAATGCAGCATAGTGTATTCGAATACATATGTTAAGTCAGTAGCAAAAGCTTCGCATCTGTATTCGACTACGACCTGCTGTAGTCGAATACAAACAGCAAGTTAGTGACAAAAATAACAAATCTGTATTCGACTACATGACTGTGTATTCTAATGCAAGGTGCAAATTTTGAATAAAATTGAACGTTACAAAGAGGTGTATTCAAATACATACATCCTGTATTCGAATACAGCTGGAAGCAATGCAATTTTTCAGATCTGAAATGGCTCTAGATCATTGTATTTGTTCATCAAACCTCTTGGATAAATGGCCACGAATATGAAGAGATGTTTATGGAGTATAATTACACTGTAACTTCGGATTAATCGATACACAATCCTTCAATCAAAACTTGAACAAATTTGAACAAATTTCTATTTTTGTTTTTACAAGTACTTGCATCTCATTTTCATATCATTCAGAAAGTTTCTCAAAGTACTTGAAGTAATATTGGATTGATATCATTATACCTCTCTTATATTCTTATTCCAAATCAAACTATATCATTTGTAAAAGAAAGTAGTACTTTCTTAAAGTAGTCTAATCTAAGATAGTGGTGTGCTATCATAAAAGTTTTGTTAGAAGTTTGTAGCAGAGATCCTAGGGTGAGATTTGTTCATTTTCTGACAATAGTGGAGAAATCTGTTGTAGTGTGCAAGAGGACTGGATGTACCCTTGTTCATAAGGGGAACCAGGATAATATTATTGTGTTCATTAAATTACTACCATTTACTTATTGCCCTACACTATCCAAATCAGAAAAATCGACCACTAATCTTCTGAAAACAAGAAAATTTCCTAACACCTAATTCACCTCCCCTCTTAGGTGCACCTCTGTTCTTAGAATTGGCATCAGAGCAGGTTCTGGTAACTTACTCCTCGATCATTGCTCATGGCTTCCGCACAACCTGTTTTCCGTGAAGCTGGCAGTAGTAACAAACCACCATGCTTCCTTGGAGAGCACTATGACTTTTGGAAGATACGTATGCAAGCATATCTTGAAGCACAAGGAGACGACATATGGGATGCAGTTTAAAATGGTCCTCACATTCCAAAATCAGTCATCAACAACAAAGAAGAAATAAAGATAAAAAATTCTTGGACTAATGATGATAAAAGAAAAGTGTTGTTCCATAAGAAGGCTAAAGATATGCTACAATCAGCACTAGGAACAGATGAATTTTTTCGTATATCTCACTGTAAAACAACCAAAGAAATATGGGATACACTGGAAGTAACTCATGAAGGCACCATTGAGGTAAAAAGATCTAAACTCAATACACTATCACAAGGTATAGATACCTTGCAATTTATCGGGACGTATTTGTCTAAAAACTTTCTTATGAATGATTCCCAGTTCACCTCTTCATGAGCTAGTCCCATCAACAACCTTGTACTCCTCCACCAATACTCAGCATCCTTTAATAGCAGATAAGTGGCATAGTTGACCTTCACTCTATCTTCACAGTTAATCATCTCAAAGATCTCTTCCACTTCTTGGATCCACAGATCCGCTTTCTCTGAATTCTCATCACCCTTAAACTTTGGAGGATTGTAACGGCGAAAATATTCCAATCCTATTGACTCAGAAGCACGAAACTCTCTTTCCCTCTTTTCTAGATCCTGTAGAGTCTTGGCAGCAGTATATGCAGCAACAGAAGCAGCCATGTTATTCATAGCTTCCGCCATAAAATCATCTCTATTAACGTTGACTCTTGGAGCATCATTCCTTCTTGGTGGCATTGTTTCCTATAAAAGCATCATCAAGAAGAGTCTTAAAACCACTTCAAAACATTCCAAAACTAACTTCCAACTATATCAACAAACAATAACTACCCCTGATCTGACAACTCAGACAAATTACCCCACGCATGATTAGATAACAACTCCCAACCTACAGGTTGACCTACGATCTATACCCAAAATCTCCACAGCCCCAAAGAAATCAAAATTAAAGCTCCGATACCACAATTGTAACATCCCGTTTTTTTTCTTCAAATTAATTCGTAAAACAAAGAAATAAATACGGAAAGAAATAGTCTTGGATAAAATATTTAAGTTGTAACATAGCGACAATAGCCAACAAATATTTACAAGCAGCAAAAATAGTTTTAGTAATACAAACCCATAGTATTTAATTAGCAAAATACACCAGGGCTATGAAACCTATCAGACATAGTTCATACCCCTGGGGTATTCTCGGCAGACACCTATACAAAAGCACTGCCCCAAGAATTTTAAAATCCCCATATCGCATCAAAAAGTGGTAAAGACCCATTAAAATAAAAGTCAAGCTGACTATGAGGTATAGGTACAGTCTTCCAAATTGAAATAAATACATCCACAAAAGAAAGACAATTAAACCCTATACAGCCACCAAATTTGATCATGCTACAAAAAAACTATAAATCCCGAGTGATCTCCACGCGCCTTAAACTTTGGAGGATTGTAACGGCGAAAATATTCCAATCCTATTGATTCAGAAGCACGAAACTCTCTTTCCCTCTTTTCTAGATCCTGTAGAGTCTTGGCAGCAGTATATGCAGCAACAGAAGCAGCCATGTTATTCATAGCTTCCGCCATAAAATCATCTCTATTAACGTTGACTCTTGGAGCATCATTCCTTCTTGGTGGCATTGTTTCCTATAAAAGCATCATCAAGAAGAGTCTTAAAACCACTTCAAAACATTCCAAAACTAACTTCCGACTATATCAACAAACAATAACTACCCCTGATCTGACAACTCAGATAAATTACCCCACGCATGATTAGATAACAACTCCCAACCTACAGGTTGACCTACAATCTATACCCAAAATCTCCACAGCCCCAAAGAAATCAAAATTAAAGCTCCGATACCACAATTGTAACATCCCATTTTTTTTTCTTCAAATTAATTCGTAAAACAAAGAAATAAATACGGAAAGAAATAGTCTTGGATAAAATATTTAAGTTGTAACATAGCGACAATAGCCAACAAATATTTACAAGCAGCAAAAATAGTTTTAGTAATACAAACCCATAGTATTTAATTAGCAAAATACACCAGGGCTATGAAACCTATCAGACATAGTTCATACCCCTGGGGTATTCTCGGCAGACACCTATACAAAAGCACTGCCCCAAGAATTTTAAAATCCCCATATCGCATCAAAAAGTGGTAAAGACCCATTAAAATAAAAGTCAAGCTGACTATGAGGTATAGGTACAGTCTTCCAAATTGAAATAAATACATCCACAAAAGAAAGACAGTTAGACCCTATACAACCACCAAATTTGATCATGCTACAAAAAAACTATAAATCCCGAGTGATCTCCATGCGCCTTAAACTTTGGAGGATTGTAACGGCGAAAATATTCCAATCCTATTGATTGAGAAGCACGAAACTCTCTTTCCCTCTTTTCTAGATCCTGTAGACTCTTGGCAGCAGTATATGCAGCAACATAAGCAACCATGTTATTCATAGCTTCCGCCATAAAATCATCTCTATTAACGTTGACTCTTGGAGCATCATTCCTTCTTGGTGGCATTGTTTCCTATAAAAGCATCATCAAGAAGAGTCTTAAAACCACTTCAAAACATTCCAAAACTAACTTCCAACTATATCAACAAACAATAACTACCCCTGATCTGACAACTCAGACAAATTACCCCACGCATGATTAGATAACAACTCCCAACCTACAGGTTGACCTACAATCTATAACCAAAATCTCCACAGCCCCAAAGAAATCAAAATTAAAGCTCCAATACCACAATTGTAACATCCCGTTTTTTTTTCTTCAAATTAATTCGTAAAACAAAGAAATAAATACGGAAAGAAATAGTCTTGGATAAAATATTTAAGTTGTAACATAGCGACAAAAGCCAACAAATATTTACAAGCAGCAAAAATAGTTTTAGTAATACAAACCCATAGTATTTAATTAGCAAAATACACCAGGGCTATGAAACCTATCAGACATAGTTCATACCCCTGGGGTATTCTCGGCAGACACCTATACAAAAGCACTGCCCCAAGAATTTTAAAATCCCCATATCGCATCAAAAAGTGGTACAAAGACCCATTAAAATAAAAGTCAAGCTGACTATGAGGTATAGGTACAGTCTTCCAAATTGAAATAAATACATCCACAAAAGAAAGACAGTTAGACCCTATACAACCACCAAATTTGATCATGCTACAAAAAAACTATAAATCTCGAGTGATCTCCACGCGCCCCGCAAGATTCTTTTGACACAACATCGGTCAGGTATGCCTAACTTTCTTCCCATCTCTAGGGTACTAACCGATCGGATGATCTTGATTCTCATCCGAGGGCAAAGCCCAAATTTCCATAATAATTGTAAAGGTCATCAACCGAAATTAACAAATATCACATAGCATTTAGTTTTTTATACACAAAATAACCTTTCAACTTAGCATACTCTTTGAAAGGGTTTTCAAATGCCAAACATGCATATTCAAAGTTGAAAAATGAAGTTTTTAACAAAACATCATTCTCGTTTTCGAATATAGCATCCTTGTATTTGAATACAGCATCCTTGTCTTCGAATACAGTGTTGTTTCAGAAGTCAGTAGCAAAATCAGCACAACTATATTCAAATACAGCATTCTTGTAGTCAAATATAGTGTTGAATTAGGACATCTGTATTCGAATACAACCTTCTTGTATTCGAATACAACAGCAGAAAAATGCATAAATCAGTTTTTAAATGGTTTCACAATCAATCAACACTTACACACAAATCCAAACAATCACACTTACCAATTAGGGCACAATCACAACCACACCGAAGCATACATATACAATCATCACAGTATATCAAACATGACTCGTGTGCCAAGCACCCTAATGCAATGGGTATATGCCTAAAATGCATGAAATCCGGAATTCCAATTAAAACCCTCCTCGAACGAGTGTAAATCATAATTGTATCGCCTATCACGGGCCTTATACTAATTATCAACGTGCCACCCATTACATGCCCGCACGATTTACAAAAGTGTCGCCTATCACAGGCCTTACATTGTTTTCTAGAGTGCAATTGCTCACAGGTCAGCATGTTCTAGAGTGCAATCTCTCACAGATCTGTACGACGCGATAATCCCCGTAAGGATAAGATGAACCAACAAATCAGATGGCATCATCTCATGGCCTATCACGGTCACCACTATCACCATGGCACCATTGTGGTCACCATGTATTATGAAATGCATGAGCATACTCTAACTCTTTACACAACAATCATTAAGTAAATGCAAATATTAAAAGGTTCCCCATTTTTAATACTCAATCAACACTAATGATTTTCAAATTCACCACAAAGCATACTCAAACATATTTTTCCACCACCACACATCAAATTTAATCCACAATTCACGTTAAATTCGATCAATTCAAACTGGACAAAAACTACACCAAGCTCAACTGTCAATCATCCATAAATTTCCACAAATTCAAGCATAACTCATGCCAAATTAATCTTCACAAAACTCACCTCAAACATCTCAAATTACATTTCCTCCAAACACACATAGATTACTTCAATTCATTTATCACCAATTCACATAATTGCATTAAATTCATTTTCTACAATTTGACACATCAAATACATCAAATTTGTTTTCCACAAATACACACATAGACTCCTATATACAAGCTAAAAATTTGGACGTAGCCCTTACCTTAACGGTAGCTTTAACAAGCAATTATGGCACCGTGATTAATTCCGATAAAATTTCCGCTCGTGACGTCAAAGAGAATAGAGGTTTGTGTTTGACAGTTTTTGAAAAACCATAAATCAGTTTCTTCGTTTTCAAATCAGAGAAGAAGAAGGAAGCTTGGAATTTTGTTCTTTCTCACCCACTACACCTTGGGTTTCTTTTCTTGAAGCAAAAGAAAGCAAAGAAAGCAAAACAAGAAGAAGGGAGAAGAAAGAAAGATTCACAAGGCAGGGAAAGAAAGGAGAAGAAATAAGTTCATGTGGCCTAGGTTTCTTAAAGTAAACCAAACCAATATCTAAATCTCTAGATATTTTAGATATTTATAAAAATCATCATTTCCTCATCACCTCCTATCACTTATCAAACCATTTTGATAAAAATATCTACTTTCATTTTAACTCAATTGACAGATAAAACTTTTAGCAACGAGTGTTATTTTTAACAAAACTGTCCGGTATTAAATTATTTGCAACGTAAATAAATTTTTTTCCGACAAATAAGTTTAAACGGGTCTCAAAATATGTAAATAGATATATGCATATATTAAACATATAAAAGTTATACCTACGGTTTTGATTATGTTGCTATACATTTAAGTGATAACTTTTTTCTGTTGGTATAGGTTTTAACGGTAGCTAATTTATTATAAATATTAAATTTTTATTATCAATAATAAAATTAACCAAATATAAATACACAATAATATATATATATATATATATATATATTTAAGAGTCAAAATAAAATTAAAGGTGTTCATCATATATATTAAAAATTAACATAAAAGCCTTACAAAGATAAAACAATAGTTAAACAATGTCTTACTAACATTTAAAATAGACATCGTGTGTCATTCATAACAATCTCAAAAAACATTAAGAAATTGAGTCCACTATATTGACAATATTCCATCTTCAACAACAAATTAGCTTTTAATCTTCACCTACAATCAATAAAATAAAAAATGACTAAATACAATATTCAATATAAAATATTATAATTAAAATTAACTAATACTATATAATTACCATTTTCATTATTTTCGTTGTTGTTTGGACTAAGTGAATTCAAATGGTTTTGAGTTCTAGAAGCATCAGGAGCCTATCACAAAAAATAGAAAATATTACTTATGAAAGTACAAGTATGAACACATACCTCTACATCAAATATTCTTAACATCATCATTGTACATCAAACATGTTAGAAAACAAAAACAACAAAACATGTTAATTTTAACAAGACATGTTAATTTTAATAAGACATGTTAATCATAATACCTCTATTAATTTCGCCATTTCTTCTCTGTAATCATTTCCCATACATCTAACATTTTTGTAGAACCTCTAGTCCGTTTAGGCTCCACTTCTACAAACAAAACAAAAGGACAATAAAACTGTGTGCATATAAGTCATAATAAAAACAATATAAATAAAACTTTAAAACAAATAATATATAACTATTACCTTTTTCAAAAAACATAGACAAACCTAAAAGTATAAGAAAAATATAATGTATAAAATCATGAACAACTAGAACACACTTCATTCATCTTCCTCATCATCTTCATCATCATCATCATCCATATTATCAACATCAACAACTTCAAAAAAATCATTATCGTCTTCAACTTCAAGCCTAACCAAAACATTAGTTACCAAATGCATCATAATAGTAAAAAATGAAGGAGGAAAAATTGTTTCCAACTGACAAAGTGTGAGAACTATTTGAGACTCCAATTGTGATAGAAATTCCACATTAAGTACCTTAGAACAAATTTTCTTGAAGAAATTGCAAAGATCAACTAACACGGAAGTGACTTTATCACACATCCATTCTCTATAAGTCATTTGGAAAAATTAACTGAACAATTAAAGACAAAGGGAACTAAAATTATAATCAAATTACATAACAGTACATAAATTAAAAGTTTCTTATGCGATTGACACAAATGATTACAAAGAACAACAAAGAAATTACAAAGAGCAACACATAAATAACAAAACAGAAATTAAAAGTTGCAAAAACATATAAACAGTACAAAAATTAAAAGTTTCTTATGTGATTCACACAAATGATTCACAATGGCCTACTTATAGGTAAATTCAATGCACATAATTGCTGTTATGCACTTGATTTTGAATTGAACCTTTCATTACCATTAATTTATTTTCCTATTATTCACATTTATTAGGTGTTAAAAATTTAATTAGCTGCTTTTTGTAGATACCCTCTTCATGTAATTATCATAAGGACCAAATTAATATAAAAATATATATAATACTAAGGTTTCAAGTTCCTATTAGTCAGTTTAGATGTAGCTGAAATATAATATTAGTGGTTGAAGTTCTGAAATGGTTAGAAAGTAGAATGTTCCTTTTCTTTGGTGGGTGATTAGATAGAAGCAGATACATACTAATTTGTTATGATTTGCATGATAATATAAGCTTTAATCAAATCACAAGCTAGTGTTTAATTTCTAGCAGTTGGAACCTTCCTTTTAAAAAACGTTCATTTAAAATAAGGAGTGATTATATAAATTACAAAAATCAACAAGCTGAAGATAAAAGATAAAGCTGAACTTCCATATTGTAGTCAAAGCACATAAATAACAAAACATAAATTACAGAACATAAATTATAAAGAACAACACATAAATTACAAAGAGCAACACATAAATAACAAAACAGAAATTAAAAGCTGCAAAAATATATACACAGTACAGAAATTAAAAGTTACCGATGATGCGAGAACGGTGGTCACAGTGATGACGAGAACAGTGGTCGATTGACATTGAGAAAGTGGTTGGTCGACGGCGAGAAGAAGAAGGAAACAGATTGGGCGGGATTGGTTGGTCGACACATGATCAGACAACAACTCCTAACCTACAATCTAGAACTAAAGGTTCCACAGCCCCCAAAGAAAACCAAACCAAAGCTCTGATACCACAAATGTAACACCCCGTTTTTCAAAGCGAGGGTGTATTTTTTTTTTTTCCAAAACAAATTAAAATAAACCAGATAAATAAATAAGGTAACACATTTGGATAAGTAATTAAGTCATTATAATTTACAAGCAGCGGAAAAAGTTCTCACTCCATGAATTCAAAATATTTACATAACAAAAGTGGTACAGTCTTCCATATTTAAAAATAAACGCAACCCAAAAATAAAACATCCGTTCCCTCTGTGTCAACCTAGTCTAATCATTTTATAAACCACTAAACACCCTGAGTGATCTCCACGCGCCCCGTAGGATCCTCCTAACATAGCTCCAGTCAAGCATTCCCATCCATAGGGTACGAACCGGTAGGATTGTCCTGGCTCTCATCTGAGGGCATAGCCCAAATTTCCACAATAATTGTAAAGGGTCACCAACCGAAATTAACATTTAACACATAACATTTAAGATTTTAAATGCATAAACAACCTTTCCACTAAGCATGCACCTTGAAAGAATTTTCCATATGCTAAAAGTTCATATAATGCGTGCCAAAAGTAAATGAAATCAAAATAAAGTCCTCAATCAATCAAGTAATACATAACTGACCAAAACATTGAGACATCAATTGAGAAATCGGTTATCTAACTCAAAATGAGGATTTACACTGAGCCAATCGATTTGCCAAATCGATTTCCTGGAATTATTTTAGTGAAACTACACTTTGAAGTCACTTCAATCGATTGGGCAAATCGATTTATGAAGGTCTGAAACCCTGCATTGCCAAATCGATTGGGCAAATCGATTTCGTGCAAGTCAGAGCCCCTGTATTGGATCCAATCGATTTCCTGAAGGACAGAGCCCCTGTAATGAATCCAATCGATTGGGCAAATCGATTTCGTGAAAAATGGCTGAGTTATTGGATGGCCAAATCGATTTGGTCAATCGATATTCTTCAATGCATTTTCAAATTTCAAGACAACAGGAGACGTATCAATCGATTCATTCAATCGATTTTCTTAAAGGGTTTTGAAAGACAAATTACAAAATCGATTTGACAAATCGATTTGATCAATTTAGAGAAGTCCCTGTAACTGCTCCAATCGATTGGGGCAATCGATTTCCCTGCAAAATCTTCCAAAAATACATACACTAACTCAATCACATTCATACATAATCCCAAATCTTAACACTTAGCAATTCCAACGTGATCACCACGACAAATTGGGCTTCGAAATAGTTTCGCAATCAAACATGCTATCACCAAATTCCAAAACATAACACTTAACACATATAACACAATTACTACAACATCATGGGTTTCGAAATAGTATTGCAATCAACCTGTTATCACATAATTCGAAGACATAACACTTAGCATTTATAACACAATCACTACAACATCATGTGTTTCGAAACAGTTTTAGAATCAATTTCACTTACACACAATTTGTTCCAAAACATAGACACTTGGTACAATCATCACAATCACAATGTCATCTCAAGTTCAAACACTCAATCATACACTTGAAACAAACACGACTCGTGTGTCAAGCACCCTAATGCAATGCGTATATGCCAAAATGCATGGACTCAGAATTCCAAACCAAAACCCTCCTCGAAGGGCCGTAAATCATAATCGTACCGCCTATCGCAGGCCAAAGTACCAATTACCGAGGTGCCACCTATCACGAGTCAGCAAGATTTACTAAAAAGCGTAAATCATAAACGTACCACCTATCACTGGTCAGTACTATTTACCGAGGTGCCACCTATCACGGGTCAGCATGATTTACTAAAAGAAAAAGCGTAAGTCGTAAATGTACCGCCTATCACAGGCTGACGTACTATTTACATAGGTGCCACCTATCACGGGTCAGCATAACTTACCAAAAAGTAAATCGTAAATGTACCACATATCACGGGTCAGTACTGTTTACCAAGGTGCCACCTATCACGAGTCAGCACAATTTACCAGATGAAATGCATGAACATACACTGACTCCATCCACAACAATCGTTAAGTAAACGCAGATATTAAAAGATTCCCCATTTTTAATACTCATTTAACTTAAACGATTTTCACGCTAAACATTAAGCAAACAAACATATTAAGAGATTCTCCATTCTTAATATTCTTTTAACTTAAACGGTTTTCAAAACAAACATTAAGTAACCAAGACATTAAGAGATTCCCCTTTCTTAACGCCCAGTTAACTTAAACGATTTTAAAAAAAAACATTAAGTAACCAAGACATTAAGAGATTCCCCATTCTTAACGCCCAGTTAACTTAAACGATTTTCAAAACAAACATTAAGTAACCAAGACATTAAGAGATTCCCCATTCTTAACGTCCAATTAACTTAAACGATTTTCAAAACGAACATTAAGTAAACAAGAAATTAAGATATTCCCCATTCTTAATTCTCATTTGACTTAAACGATTTTCCAAAACGTTAGTAAACAGAGATATTAAGAGATTCCCCATTCTTAATACTCTTTTAACTCAAAACGATTTTCACAAACACACATTAAGTAAACAAGACATTAAGAGATTCCCCATTCTTAATACTCATTTAACTTAATGGTTTTCAAATTCCACGCAAAACAACTCAAACATATTATCAATCCACATCAAAACACATCAATTCATTTTTCCACAAAATCCAACCATACGCATATCAAATTTCATCAGTATCAATTAAGAACACGTCAAAAACAACGAACACAAATCAAAACAATCCACCACTCAAAAACACAAGTTTCATTTACTCAAAATCATACATAAATGAGTTTAAATTCATTTTCCACGATACATTCATCAAGATAACCAAAACCTAACTCTAAGATTTTACCCATAAAGCCTTAGATACATTTTCCCCAAATCAATACTCCAACCCTAACAAAATTCTTTTCCATGCAACCACAAATAAGGCCCTAAATGCAAACTAAAAGTTTGGAAGGAGCCCTTACCTTCACGTTAGCTTTAACGTGCGATTACAGTACCGCGAGTAAATCCGGTGAAATCTCCGCTCGCAACGCCGCTTCCAAAGATGGTCCCCTAGCACTGTAGCATGGTAGTGAGCAACTTTCCCTTCTATCTCTTCGTGAAACGAAGCTTAGATCTAGATGAAATGGGAAGGTTTGTGTTTGAATCCCTAATACCGTTTTTCTTCATTTTCAAATCAAAGAGGAAGAGTGAAGTTGAGAAACTCTTGTCCTATCACCCACCAAGCCTTGGGTCTCTATTTTTGAACAAAAGGAAGCTGCGAAAAACGAAAATGGAGGAAGGGAAAAGAAGGGTTTACGCACGGCAGAGGAAGAAGAAGGAACGTTTTCCTTTCTTTGGCTTTTCCTTTCCTTTTCTTTCTTTTCTTTTTCTTTCTTTACTCTTTCTTTTTCCCCCCACACAAACATATATACATATATTTTAATATATATATATATATATATATATATATATATTATTTATTTTTAACAAATATCTTCAATCTAGATATTTATTAAAATTACCATTACACCCATAACGTATTAAATTCTTCATAAACGGTCCACAGCTGTCAATTTACTTTATTTAACGACGAACAATTTTAATTGGGGTATCAAAGTATATTTTTGGGCATTTAAGCTCACAAAATATTAATAACTTGGGTAAAAAGCCTTCGAGTTCCATACTCCAAATACACCAAATACAAACAGTGTAATTTAAAATTATGGGTCTTACAATTAGTGACAAATTTATGTCACCAAAGGTATAAGACACCTATACCAACAATAAATAATTTATCTGTGGGTATAGTTTATCTATACCTACAGTTTTAAATTTTGTTACTATAAGCTACTGTTGGTATATGTCTATTTTCTTGTAGTGCTAACACCTCAGAAATGCAAAGATCCATCAACTTTGTCCATTCCATGTACCATATGCCATAGTCAATTTGAAAATGCTATCTTAGATTTAGGAGCTTCCATTATTGTTATCCATACATCTATTTTTAACTCTCTTCCTCTTAGACCTTTACAGAGTACAGGTGTTACCATTCAATTGGTGAACAAGATTAATGCTCATCCTGCTAGACTTGTGGAGGATGTACTTGTTCGAGTTAATGAATTAATATTTCATGCATATTTTTACATTTTGGACATGGAGGGAGATAATAAGTCCAATAGGGAGCCTATCATCTTAGGCAAACCATTCTTGAAAACTACTAGAACAAAAATGGATGTGCATGTTGGAACTCTATCCATGGGATTTGGTGATAGAATTGTAAAATTTAACATCTTTGATGTTATGAAACATCCCATGGAAGAGCATTTTGTCTTTCAAATTGAATTGCTTGTTGATTTGGTTGATGACACATATCGTAATATGTTTGCTACTAATTTTCCTTCATTGTCAGGTTTTGATGATACTTATAATTGTGAATTTTGTACAAATACTCAATTGTGCTTTGTGTGTGCTGAGCTCGAAATTGCCTTGCAGGCTGATCATTGTGCTGATATTGATAATTCTACTAACATAATATATTTTGCTGACTTAGGTTTAGCCACTAGTATTGTACCTTCCGTTGTATTCTCGGCAGACACCTGTACAAAAGCACTACCCCAAGAATTTTAACTCCCCACATCACATCAAAGAATGGTACATGGAACCCATCAAAATAAAATGTCAAACAGACACTATTGATATAGGTACATTATTCCAAATTAAAATAAACACAACCCAAAAAGAAAGACATCTAGTCCCTATAGGTCAACCTAATCTGATCATTCTACAAAAACTGTACATCCTGGATGATCTTCCTGTGCCCTGAAAGATCCTCCTAACACAACTCCAGTTAGGTGTGTTTGACTACAATCCCATCCATAAGGTACTAACCGGTGGGAAGGTTTTGGTTCTCATTTGAGGGCAAAGCCCATATTTCCACAATAGTTGTAAATGGTCACCGACCGAAATTAACAAATAAAATTTATGTTTTGAAATGCACAAAATAACCTTTCAACTTAGCATGCACCTAGAAAGGGTTTCCATATGCTAGACATGCATAAACAAAGTTGAAAAATGAAGTTTTTAACCAAACTGCACTGTTGTATTCGAATACAACATCTTTGTATTCGAATACAAGGTTGTTTCAGCAGTCAGCAGCAAAAAAAGCATGTTTGAATTCGAATACAGCCTTCTGTATTCGACTACACATAAGTCAGCAACAAAAACAGCATGTTTGTATTCGAATACACATCACACAGTAGCTGAAAAATAACAAAATTCAGCTTTTAAAAGGGTTTCGAAATCAATTAACACTTACACACAAATCCAAACAATCACCATGACGACTTGAGTTTCGAAAAGGTTTTGCAATTAATCACACTTACACACAATTCCAAAACATTCATACTTAGCAATTATAGCATAATCACCACAGCTTCGAAATGGTTTTGAAATCAATCACACTTACACATGAATCCAAAACATTCACACTTGGCAATTACAACACAATCACGAGGACAACTTGAGTTCAAACACTTAATCATAATCTTCAATCAAACACGACTCGCGTGCCAAGCATCCTAATGCAATGCGTATATGCCAAAATGCATGGACTCAGAATTCCAAACCAAAACCCTACTCGAAGGGG
Source organism: Cicer judaicum (assembly GCA_037974835.1). Classification (NCBI taxonomy): domain Eukaryota; kingdom Viridiplantae; phylum Streptophyta; class Magnoliopsida; order Fabales; family Fabaceae; genus Cicer; species Cicer judaicum. The sequence goes on along the minus strand of JBBPBS010001045.1, from coordinate 7,493,006 downwards.
CGTAAATCATAATTGTATCGCCTATCGTAGGCCTTATACTAATTATCAAGGTGCCACCCATCATAGGCCCTCACGATTTACTAAAGTGTCGCCTATCACAGGCCTTACACTATTTTCTAGAGTGCAATCGCTCACATATCAGCACGTTCTAGAGTGCAATCTCTTGCAGATCAGCGTGACGCGATAATCCCCGTAAGGATAAGATGAACCAACAAATCACATGGAATCATCTCGTGGCCCATCAGGTCACCACTATCACCATGGCCCATCCGGATGCCATGTACAATGACATGCATGAGCATACTCTCACTCTATCCACGACAATCATTAAGTAAATGCAGATCTTAAAAGATTCCCCATTTTTAGTACTCATTTAAGTCTAATGATTTTCAAACTCCACACAGAGCATACTCAAACATATTCTCAAATTCAATCCACAATTCACACCAAATCACATCAATTCATTTTTCCAAAAAATCCACACAAACACAACTCAAAATTTATAATATTGATTATGAGCACGTCAAACAAGACAAACACAAATCACCCATAAATGAGTTAAATTCATTTTCCACAAAACACTCATGAATATCACCAAAATCCATCTCTAAAATTTCACCCATAAAAGCATTAAATTTATTTTCCCTAAATCAACACTTCAACCCTAACAAATTTCTTTTTCACCCAACCACAGATAAGCCCCTAAATGCAAACTAAAAGTTTGGAAGGAGCCGTTACCTTAACGTTAGCTTTAACGAGCGATTACGGTACCGCGAATAATTCCGATAAAACCTCCGCTCGCGACGTCGCTTCCAAAGTTTGTTCACTAGCACCGTAGCGTGGAGTTTTGTGTTTAATGGTTTTGAAATCACTAACACTGTTTTTGAATCCGAGAAGAAGAATAAAGCTGAGAAATATTTTTTTTCTTACCCACCAAGCCTTGGGTTTCTTCTTTCTAACATATATAATAATATATATACGTATACCTATATATATATATATATTATACTTAAAAATTTACCCTAATAAATATCTAACAACTCTTACACACATCACTTCACTCACATCACAAACTATTTTGATAAAAATATATACTCTCATCACAACTCAATTGACCGATAAATTTTCATCAACGAGTGATATTTTTAACAAATTATTTTTCGACAAATAATTTTAATCCAATTTCCAAAAAATATATTTTTGGCATTTAACTCAATAAATACCAAAGACTGGACTAAAAGCCTATGAAATTCAACACAAAATATTTTAAAATTGTATAATTTAGGATTTAAAATTAAGGGTCTTACATTACAACTCCAAGCTATAACGTTTGTGTTGGAAGAAAAGACCAATTCGGAACTTTACTGGGCCTAAATTGCAGATTTCGTAATCTAGACTTTTGTAATAATTTTAAATAGTGATTCACTTGTTTTTAAACCCAAAACCCTAAAGTCCAATATCAAACACAATATATTGCCAGTTTTGTTTCTTTTCTATGGAAGGAAAAATTATGATTCAAATTGCTATAAGAAATAAATAGTTTTGTATTTTAATTTCATGAAAGGCTAATTTTATAAGATTAATCCACGAGTTCAGAGTTTCATCAACACCTTGAGATTCAGGTTACACTGTCAATTTCGATTCAAGATTATATTTGTTGTTTATTTGATTATATTGATATTTTGATTGCTTAAATTGAATTTCAATAGGATCGATTAAATTTATTTGACATAATTTGGTTTCGGTTTCTAAATTAATTGAATTATAATTTTGTGATGCTTGATCGTTAGTTGTAATATTTTGATGATTGTGATTCTTAATCCAATCAAAGAAACCAAATTCACATAAGATTGATTACGCTTGTTTAATCAATTATATAGTCAAATAAGAATAAAATCACGAATTAGAAATTAAACTCATTGATAGAATTTGTGATAGGTCTGAAACTCGAATAAATGAATTTATCGTGTTGCTTATTTGTTAATTGTATTTGACTTGTGTACTACAACAAATCAAATTGGCGCCGCTGCCAGGGACTATCTTATAAAAATATTAACCCTGTTTTTAGACGACTGTCTTAGATTGCTTCGAAATTTCTACAGAAAATCAGAAAAAAATCAAGGCAGATTGTTGAATTTTAGAGGACAGTCAATCTCAAATTCCTTCATTTAGACCCTTTTTTCAATTTGTTGAATTTTTCATATTCTCCAAAAATTCCAAAAACAAATTCCTTGCCTTTATTTTATTTTTAGAAATCATTGGTGGTATTTTTATATTTTTTGGATTTTATTTGATAGGTTTTTCGATTTTTAATTTCAACTTACTGCACCTAATGTCAATTATATTACATTGTGTATCACATATCCTGAAGTTATTATACCATTTGAACTTAAATCTGGTTTAGTACACTTGCTTCCAAAGTTTAATGGTCTTGCATGTGAGGATCCCCACAAACACTTCAAGGAAAACATAGAAAAGTAATTGAATGGACCTTGACTGATATTCCTGGTATTAGCCCATCTATGTGTATGCATAGGATACTACTGGTGGATGGGGTAAAATCAATCATGCAGCCCCAAAGGAGACTTAACCTATTAATTTTGGATGTTGTAAAAAAAGAAGTGACAAAGCTCTTGCAAGCAGGCATTATATACCCCATCTCTGATAGTCAATGGGTGAGTCCGGTGCAGGTAGTCCCTAAGAAAACTTGACTCACAATTGTTAAAAATGAAAATAATGAACTTATCACCCATACAAGTGCAGAACAACTTGAGGGTATGCATTGATTACAGGAGACTAAACCAGGCAACTAGAAAGGATCATTTTCCTTTACTGTTCATTGATCAAATGCTTGAACGGTTGGCTGGTAAGTCACATTATTGTTTTCTTTATGGTTTTTCTGGTTATTTTCATATCCATATTGCACTAGAGGACCAAGAAAAGACCACATTCACTTGTCCTTTTGGCACATTTTCCTATAGGAGGATGTCCTTTGACCTATGCAATGCTCCTGACACTTTTCAATGCTGCATGATTAGTATTTTCTCTAACTTGATTGAAAATTGTATTGAAGTTTTCATGAATGATTTTACTGTGTGTGGTTCCTCATTTGATGCATGCTTGAACAATTTAGATAGAGTTTTGCATAAATGTATTGAAACTAATCTTGTGCTGAATTATGAAAAATGTCATTTTATGGTTGAACAAGGCATAATTTTTGGACATGTGATCTCTAAAAATGGGATAGAAATGGATCCTGCCAAGATTGATGTAATTTCAAATTTGCCATACCTATCTTGCATCTGCGAGATTTGTTCTTTTCTTGGCCATGCATGTGTTTTACAAGCGCTCTATCAAGGATTTCAACAAGATAGCTTTTTCACTGTCAAATTTGCTGCCAAAAGATGTGAGTTTCACCTTCGACGACAAATGTAAGAAGGCGTTTGATTTCTTAAAGGCAGCATTGAACTCTACTCCCATAATTCAGCATTCCAATTGGACCCTCCCTTTTGAAATTATGTGTGATGCATCTAACTATGTAGTGGGAGCAGTCCTTTCACAAAGGGTTGGTAAGGCTGCCCATGCTATTTATTATGCTTCTAGGACTTTAGATTATGCACAGAATAATTATACTACCATTGAAAAGGAACATTTAGCTATTGTTTTTGCACTTGATAAATTTAGATCATATTTGATAGGTTCGAAGGTAGCTGTTTTTACTGACCATGCACCTTTGAAGTTCTTGTTGAAGAAACCAAAAGCAAAAATTGAGATTGATCATGTGTATGTTGTTACTTCAAGAATTTGATTTAGAGATTAAAGATAAGAGTGGAGCTGAAAATTTGGTGGCAAATCATTTTAGCATAATAGAAATGGTTGAGAACCCTATCCCCATTCAAGATGACTTCCCTGATAAGAAACTGCAATAGTTGCGTGAGGTAATTCCTTGGTTTGCTGATTTAGTAAATTATCTAGTTGATGGAGTCCTTCCTGCAGATGCATCCCGAACACATATACACAAACTTAAAAGTAATTTCAAATACTATGTGTGGGATGATCCATATATGTGGAAACTATGTAGTGACCAAGTGATTAGGCGATGTGTTTCCCACCACGAGGCACAATTCATTCTTCATTTTTGTCATGCCTCTCAAAATGGAGGATATTTTTGTCCTCAACGGACAGCAATAAAAGTCTTAGACTCGGGTTTCTTTTGGCCCACTTTGTTTAAAGATGATTTTGAGACTTACAAAACTTGTGAACAGTGCCAAATAGCAGCAACAACAATCACTCATAGGAGTGAGATGCCTTAACAACCTATGCTTTTCTGTGAAGTATTTGATGTGTGGGACATTGACTTTATGAACCCTTTTCCTATATCTTTTGGTTATGTCTATATTTTACTAGCTGTTGATTATGTTTCGCAGTGGGTGGAAGCAATACCCACTAGGACTAATGATTCTAAAGTTGCTGCAGGTTTTATCAGATCAAATATTTTTTGTAGGTTTGGAATACCCCGAGCCATGATAAGTGATCAAGGCACTCATTTTTGAAACCACACCATGGACGCTATTTTTCAAAAGTATGGGGTTGTGCATAGAGTTTCTACACCTTATCATCCCCAGACTAATGGGCAAGCTGAAGTTTGAAATTGGGAAATCAAACATATCTTAGAAAATATGGTGCAACCAAATAAGAAAGACTGGAGCCATCGACTTGAAGAAGCTCTTTGGGCTCATAGAACAGCCTAAAAAACACCAATAGGGATGTCCCCTTATAGACTTGTGTTTGGTAAGGCATGCCATCTCCTGGTGGAAATAGAGCATCGTGCTTATTAGACCGTCAAGAGTTGTAACCTTGAGATGGAGAAACTAGGTTTGGAGAGAAAGCTTCAATTGCAACAACGTGAAGAGCTTAGACTTGAAGCTTACGAGAACTCTCGCATCTATAAGGAGAAAACTCTCGCATCTAGGAAGAAATTTTTATTGTTCAACTCCAGTTTGAAAATTATGGCTGGGAAACGTCGATCACAGTGGATTGGCCCTTTTGTTATTACTAACATTTTCCCTCATGGTGTAGTGGAAATAAACAGTGAAAACATTGAGAAAATGTTCAAAGTAAATCGACAACGCCTCAAGCTATTCCATGAGAGCTATGTGCTTGAAGATGCTACCATAAAAGAACTCTCCTTGGAATAGTCCACCTACACTGAAGTTTAAACAAGGAGCTCCCTTTCCTTACTCTTATTTTATACTTGTTACTTTCATTTAGGACAATGTGTAATTTAAGTGTGGGAGTATTATTTAGGATTTTAGTATTTAAGATTTTATTTATTTTTGGATTTTATTGTTTTATTTCAAAAAAATAAAAATAAATAAATAATAAATACAAATGGACATTGCACTGCATGCTTTTTCATTAGATTTTGTGGTTGTAAATGTTGAGTTAGTTTGGAATAACATGATTGGATAGTATCTTTGCATTCTTGATAAAATAAATTGGACTAACATATTTACATCTTTTTTTCTTGTGTGCTATATCACTCATGATTGCTAGTTACGCCAGAACTTGACTTGACTCTTGTCCGCATGCATATATTGAAATGATCTAGACATTTGTTTCTTGATTAAGCTATTAGTCAAATAAGCCTACCATACAATTACCCATTTGTTTAAGCCCCTTTGAGCCTAATTATCCTATTCTTTTTTTATATAGCTCATTACAAGCCTAAAAGTGAAAAACAATGAATTGACCCAATCATAGGGGATAAAGGAGTCTTTCCTTAAATAAATGTAGGGGTGCTCAACATGTTTGTTTAAATTTGAGGGTTATAATATATATATATATATATATATATATATATATATATATGTGAGGAAAAATTGTTGTGTTGTGAGAAAATAGAGTATGAAAATAAAAGACTTTAGGATTATCTTACCCTTTCCTTGGCCACATTACAACCTAAATAAAGACCTTTTGATCATTATGTGCATGTGTTTCAAATATAGATTATAGAGGCTTATCAAGCCTATGGTAGTGCTAGATTTCATTATATGCTTGGACTGTAAACAGTAGCCCAAACACTTTGAGTATAAGCACTTTGAGAGAATTTTATATCCTGGGAGGACTTTATCACTTATGATGCATTATTTAGTAAACTTGTCCTCTTGTTTGCCTCGATTGTAATAACAAAACTATTCATGATTGTCTTAAGCTAGAAATTTTTTTTTTTCTGTCACCACTTTGCATTCATAAGAATATTTGGAATCGCATTCATTGTTTTGCTCGGAGTGCAAAAGTTTAAGTGTGGACGAATTTGATCATAGCATTTGGACACATGTTTCCAGCTTTTCAGTATGGTATTTTAAAAGCTCTTTATATCTTAGATTAATATTTATAGCTTGTTTCTAAACTTTTTAGTTTGATATTCTTTCTCTTAACCGTTATATTATAAATTTATTATATTTTGTCTGTTGTTCATATATATACAAAATCTATTATGAAAAGTTTTATGATTGTAAGGGTGAACAAAAGTCATGCTTTTTATTGGCCTATTACTGGTAGACAAAATGTCATGTTTTAAGGTCTTAACACAAAATAGACTTTTTAATAGGCTAATAGACCAAACTTTGTTAAAAGTTCATACCAAGACTTAAAATAAAACCTTTGACATGTAATAGTCCAAACTCAGAGGATAATACCACGCCTAGATTCACCTTCTTTAACAAAAAGCGACAACAACAAAACATACACAAATATAGTTGGGTGATACAAAATGAAAACCTTAAAATTAGAATTATTCATAATATGAGCCAAATAAATACAATATAAACGAGCTAACAGGGACATTTATCAAATTGAAAAAACTAGAAATGTGAAAATAGAATCTAACACAAATACATAGCATCCAAATTACTAACTCCTTTTCTTAGAAAAGTATGGGATAAAGATTGTTTAAGCATGAAATTCATATTCGTATCACAAATACATAGCATCCAAATTACTAACTCCTTTTCTTAGAAAAGTATGGGATAAAGATTGTTTAAGCATGAAATTCATATTCGTATCATGTTTTATGTTGCACCTAGGGAAAATACCTTTTAGAATTCGCTAAGATTTTTATCTCACCCCATATTTTTTTATGTGTTATAGCAGATAAAAGGGGATAAGGCTAGACCTAGAACGAGAGTATGCAACCCTACATCAATGTAAATGTTTATAAACTTACGTATTTTGTTATTTTGTTATTTTGGTATATCAGAGGATAATTGTAAACTATATAATTTGTAGTTACAATTTATTTCAATGATTGTACACTCAATGTTGAAAATGACTGCCTCTATTAATTAAAATGAAAAAATTTATTTTCATATTCTATATACATGGTGATTGTTTTTACATTTTGGTATTAGAGTCTGGTTTAAACAATTGGAATTTTGGTAGTGTGTTAAATTTAGGATGCTTTTCTTTTTTCTATATGCTCTAAGAAATCATTTCACCAAATATTAAATTGGATCAACTTAATATTTTGTGTTCGGTATATAGAACTATGGCAAAAAGACATGTAATATTGGGGGATATGAATTGTCTTTACATGAGTGACACCTATTTTAAAAAGACGATAAAGTCTTTCTTTTGGTGGTTAAGGGTGGTATTGAGAAGAATTGTAGGAATCCTTGTAAGAAAGGAAAATCAGATGAAGGATGTTTCAATAGTCAAAACTTGAGGAAAACCAAGGAAACTCTAAGCGAAACTATTAAAGAAGATTTAGATGCTTGTCAAGAGAAATACATAGAGATAAGCTTTTATAACCAAATGACTTCTATTGAGTTAAAGTAATATAAATTATATGGAATGTAAAGTTAGCATAATTTGAAGTATCCCTAGTTTATAGGTGAAAGTAAGAAGCCAAATAGTTTAAACATAATAGTTTAAACATTTAGGGTAAATTGTTCAAAACATAGGATAAGTGAAGGAATTTGTAAGCTTCCGGATTCCAACATAGTGGATGAAACGGAGGATAACAATTTGAATGAATAATAAACAAAAAAGAAAAGGATTTAAAAACAGTGTAACTAATATGTTAGGAAAAATTTGACAGTATTATTATCAATTTTTAAGTTGTTAGAGAATCGTGTAATCATTTTACAATAATGGAAACAATTTTGTAGTTTTAGTTCTGTATTGAATTTATGGATCCTTTGGTTTTGGATGATTGAGCCATAAGTGGTTTCTTAGGGTATTGGAACAATGGTTTCCTATAATTATGAGGAATGCTTGATAGTCTCTTGCACCCTATTGTAGATGTAGAAACTTGAAGTGATTAAATTCTAGATTGAGAGTTAGTTATTGAGGAATAAAAAGCATATATGTTTCTCTTATCAGACTTCTTCAGATACAATTCTTCCTCCGATTAGACTTCCTCTAATAATGTTCTTCCTTTGATCAAATTACATCTAATCTACATTTTACTTTAATACAAATTTCATTATTTAATTCCTCACTACTCAAGTCTTTAATGGATCCAATAATAATCTTTAAGTTCTTAGATGCTAAAACACATAATCATTTGATAAGAATAATACTTGGGACACATTTTGGTCGATCAAATGGTGGGAATGAATTTGAGAGAGGGAGGTTTTCTTTTAGTATGTGTGCACCTACACATTCTTTCAATCAAGTAAAAGGTGAAGTCTTGAACAAATTTTTATTTTTTTTAAATGTTAATGGAACGGTGTGAAAATCAAAGATTCAAAACTAAGATATAGAAAGCAAACAACCCATACAAAAACAATACTATAAACAAATAATAATTTGGGGTGCAGAAAGTGGTCTATCTCAAAAACTTGTTTATTTTTTGTTTTTAAAGTGTCCAAAAAATTAAGTTACTATCAATTCAATCATAATTAAAATGTTATTCTCTAAAATATTCACATTAAAATATGATTATCTGACCACATTATTTCATAATACAAATCCCTTTTTCAAACTCTAACAAAATATTTAACCCTAAAATATTTATACTCATTTATATTTTAAAAGATAAAGAAAATATTAAAAATATAATATTCATAATTTATATTTTATAATTAAATCAAATACCTATAACATTATTAATATATATATTCTAAAATTATTTTAACATCAAATGAATTCTTTAAAATCATCTTTAATTAATAAAACAGTTTATTATAAAATTTGGAGTTTTACGATAACAGTTCTCCTCTAAACCTTTCCTTACTACTATTATCGATAATTTACACTTATAAATCTTTTATATATATATATATATATATTATTTCTAATACTAAATAAATTTGTGGGAATGTTACAAACAACATAATGAATTATAAACTCAATAACATGGATTAATAAAATTAATTTTAAGGTGTTTTTAGCATACTTAATGTACTAAGTATGGAAAAATCATTAGTAAAATAATTCTTTAAAAATTAACTATAACTGAATAAAATTTATACTTGTATTACTGAAATTAATTTGATCTATATACTTGATTCTACATAAATACAAAAGAAAATACTTTAGCATGTGTACAAGATTGCTCAAGGATGAGACATGTGGAAGACGTTACACAATGAGTAAGGTAGGTTAGACGTTAGTTGACTGCAGGTGGCGACCCGCTTGCTTCGCTTGTACTAGTCCTTTTTTACTAATTAATGTTTCCATTTTATTTTACAATATATTGTGAAAAAAATTATCCTCCTTTCTTGAAGGAATTCATCAACATGATTACATGGTTCATTAAAATATTTTTTTTGTCCAAGAATATATGTTAAATACTACCCTAAATAACTCACATAACTACAAACTCCCGTGACATACGTTTAAGCTGACAATATCAATATTTATCAGTTGAGCTAAGACTTTAAAACTCAATAAAACAATTTTAATCCTTTCACTTATGGTAATATATATTATCTAAATTTCTCATTAAAATTAGCGACATATAAATCCGACCGAAGAGTTATTACTATTATAACATATTGGCATCCATATATGACAACTATTGGTGCCATGTCTGTCTTTTTTGTTTAGCTTCACATTTACCCCTTTTTTTTGCATCTTTGATTAAAGATAAGAATGACGAAAATATTAAAAATATTTTAAATCAAATGTTTGAAAGAAAAAAATTACGCTAAAAGTTGATATCCTATTTATATATAGGTATAAAAAAGTAAGTGTTTGATTTGTTAATGAAGAAAATATTTTAAATGAAGTGTAAAATTATAAGGAAAATGCTACCGAAAAAAGTTAGGATTTCCTTTACATATAGTTATAGAAGAAAATTCATTTATTAGTTTAACAAAAAATAATAATATTATTACCTCCTTTCAAAATAGAATGGCAACACACATCTGTCCCCTTTTTTTTTACCTTTTTAATTATGTGCAACTGCATTGTGTCAGTCATGGTTGCAGGGAACAAACTAGTTCCATATCTCAATAGTGTTACATTTTCGATGAAATGATATGATTTGCAAAAAATGAGAGTAGTGTTTGATACACATTTTTTAATTTAAGTTTTTAAAATACAAAATGATTCAATACAACGTATGATTATATTTCTAATGGAGTTTTATTTGGTTGTGGCAGAAGCTGGAAATATGACAATTCCCCCATATTGTTTTCGTTATGAACATTGTGCAGATACATATGTAGTTTGTTACAAATTTTGTAAAATAACACTTGGTAATCCTAAGGGTGGTTACTGCATTCGAGACTTGGTTGTATGTTGTTGCAAACAATAGAGGTCATAGATATTTGTGTGTCAAAATTGTTCATTTTCATATATTTGATAAATTATATCACCAAAAAGAGTCTTTAAGATTCTTATAAAATAATTAGAAAAGTAGTATTTTGTAATAATTATTATATATTATGTTATAATTAAAATAATGTCAAAAATGACATTATAGTTTTGACTAATAATTTATTTTTCATGGTACATATATCTATTTATTTGTGGTTTAACTATCAATACAGTGACATGAAAGTATTGAAAGTGTGAAAACATAAAAAATAAAAATAAAAAAAATAAAAAATAGTAAAATTTGAATTTATATAGTAATATAAATATCCAAAATCTTTTAAAAAAATCAAAATGATCAAATTTAACATTTCAGTTGATTCATCCTAAGACATTGTAAAACGGTTATTAGTAGCCCCTTTATTAATAATATTTACATCTCCTCCAATTTATTTTAAAACCTTAACATTAGAGTTTTTAATTTTTTACAAATATTAAACATTTGAGTTGTAACTCAAGTGTTTCACAAATTTTTGGATATTACTTATAAATTCCTCTCTTCGTTCTTCACGTACTTGAGTTTAAATTTTTTGAGACTCTATTGAAAATTGGCCCAAGAGCTATGTTAATTAATTAATTTTTATCCATTACAAATAAAAATTGACTAATTTAATTCATTATTTATAATAATATAATTTTCAAATTATTATAATTTTTATTTTATATTTTAGTTCCAACAAAATTTTTTATTGTCATGATATCCAAAATATTGAAAATATTAAAATATCATAATCAACGAAACAATATCTTTTTTTTATACTTTATTTAAATAATATTTTTTTTAATTATTCTTAAACCAAAAGAATATGCCCTTCATGATATATGTTTTGGTTTAGTGTTTTTATGAATATATATCAAATAATAAACCAAAATTTTTGTAAAAGTAGAGCTCGTACCGTTAATGGTGTGACACCCTAAATTCAAAATAATATATATATATATATATAAAATTTATACTAGATTTTTATAGAACTTTTGCACTGGTTAGATAAAAACTTATTTAGAGGGAAACAAAATTTGTACGAAATTTTGAATATCACATTAATCAAAATACAATCGGAACACTTTTAAATTTTTTTTTATTCCTATAAAATAGTGCAATCTCAATAAGTTTGATTTAAGTTTAATTACTTAATTTAATTCTAAAAACTTACTACTACTTAAAAAGTTTTCAAACAAAAAGTCATTTCAAATTAAATAAGTAAAATATAAATTAAAACTCTTATTTCCGTTACTCATTGACCTATAACAACTGTGATTTTGCAAACGCATGGTCAAGTCAGTCAAACACAAAAAATGAAGGATGCGAGCTTGGAAATCATGTTAAAAGTATAATATAAGTAAGAAGAACATGCAGTTAATCATAAATAAACTATACCATTACACAAATATTCTTCAAGGAAAAACATCACATTATAAAGCCAAAATCACTCAAGAAAAATCAATACATTTTACTATAATATAAAATCATCTAAGAGAAATCATTATTGCTCACGGAACCTATTAATCACAACAAAACAATCAAAATAAAATGTAATGCTATTCTAACTCTACTTCATAATGTGGTACCATTCTAACTCTGAAGAGCATGGTTAGGAGGTTTGGTACTATGCCACCACTAGGGTGGACAGACAATTCAAATTGGCTCTGTCCTCATAGATCCCTTCAACTCAACATGAGACACAGATACACGATAGTCGAGGTAAAAGTGTGTTTCATGGTAGCTCCTGACTTTTGTAGTGCTAACTCCAACTCACCTAGAAATTTCCACCCGAATACCTCCAAGGTCACACAATCTTGCCTTAATTTTCAACAGTAGACTGTCACGATCAGGTTCACTCAGTTGTACACCCCTGGAATCACTATACTTGTCAGGCCCTACCTATATGATGTCAAAATAATCTCCACTTTAAAAGTTCTCAATATTTATTTTATCCCCTTGTTGGCCTATGATACTCCATTAACACTACAAGAAATCAAGGTTTTTGTGAGGGCCAAAAGCCCTCACAAAGGGGTAGAAGTAGCCACAAAGGTGGATTTTGTGAGGGCTTTTGGCAGCCACAAAGAAGCTGGTCACAAAATTTTGTGAGGGCTTTTGCAGCCACAAAGTGCCTGAAACAGGTTGGTATTTGTGAGGGCTTTTGCAGCCACAAAAGTCTGCCTTTGTGAGGGCATAGGCCGCCACAAAGGACAGGCTGATTTTGCGTGATTGGACCTTTGTGAGGGCTTTTGGCCGCCACAAATGCCATCCTGATTAAAAAATTATATATTTTGTGAGGGCTTAGGCCGCCACAAAATATTACGTATTTAATAAATTTATTTTTAAATTCAAAATTAATAGTTTATTATAATATTATATATAATAAATTAATATAAATATAATATTAAAATTTAAATTATAATTAAATTTAAAATATAATGTAATTATAAATTAAATTTAATATATAATAAACTAATCTTAATATAATTAAAAATTTAAAATAAAATATTTCAATTAAAATTAAAGATTAATAATTAAATTAAAGATTAATTTAAATAAAATATTATTAATAATAAAATATTTAAATTAATAACAAAATATTTAAATTATTAATAGTAAAATATTTAAATATTTAAATATTTAAATTAATAATTATAATTATAATTAAACATTAATTTAAATTTAAATTATAAATAAATTTAAATTTAAATTTAAATTTAAATAAAATTAAAATTAAATATTAATATTAAATATTAAAATTAAAATAAATATTATATATAAAAGTATAATATTAATAATAATGAAAGCAAGCTATAGCAATTACGACAAAATCAAATAAAACATGCATTCTAAAATTAACAATTAATGTCTTACAAACCAAAAATTAACAAATAATGTCTTACAAAGTGGAAATTAAACACAAAATAATGTCATACAGCTCAAAAATAAATTATAAAATTCTTCAAATCACATCAATCCTCATAATAATTCCTCTCATTAGCTTCACTCCCACCATCATTATTTCCTGCATTCATACCCGACAAAAGAAGTCCCTCAAAAGTATTATTCATTTGTGTTGGAGGAGACATCATGCTTTGAAATTGAATTTCATCTTCAATGGCACCACCATTAGTCGAAGGAGGAGCCCTAGCTGGTTGAAGTTGATTTAAGTCTGGTCTGATCAACCCAGCTGTTGGCATAGTTGGTCGGTATGTAGTTTGATGATCTGGTTGAGGTTGAGGAAGTTGATGTGAAGATGATGAAGCATACTGATAATTATGAAAATATTGTTGTTGTTGAAACATTGGCTGCTGTTGTTGCCGGAAGGCAGAGTTTGAAGGATCCTCGTGTTGCTGTTGGAAATTTGGAGGCGGTTGCTGCTGTTGGGAGTATTGAGAGTAATTTTGTTGTTGCTGGAAAAGTGGTTGTTGATACAAGTATTGAAGTCGAGGCGGGAACTGCTGATAAAAGACAAGAGGAAATGAAAATTGGTGTTGTTGAAATTGTTGTTGCTGCTGATGCTGCTCTTGAAACCTCTATTTCCAATCCTCATTCAATTTATCAATTGCGGCTTGTATCAACTGTTGTGTCCTTTCTTCTTGCTCACTTGCCCATTGCTCCTTTAACTTGTCAAGATTATCTATCGGCGCCGGACGATGAGATCGATCCGTACTAGCATAAGAAGAAGATGTCTCAATCTGAATATAGCCGGTTGGACCTTTCACAAAGGTTGATGATAAAGTATCGGCACCCAGCACACGCCCTTTACACTTGCCACCACTGATGTTCATAAAACTTACAGTCTCATATTGTTTCTACTGCACTGGACCAGCTCGCATAGCAGGAGGAAGAGTAGCTTGATGATCATCCCATTCTTTCATGACTTGTTGAAGTTGTTCCTATATTAAAAATTAAAAAATTAAAAATTAAAATAGTTGATAATTAATATATAATAATTTAAAAGTATAATTAATACATAATAATCAATATATAATAATTACCTGAATCGTTTTTGATAATTCATCAGTATACTCATTTGTTTGAGGATTAACATGAAGATAGCGATATATCTCAGCTTGAGTGACCTCTCTTCCAAGTTGCTTTTCCTAAAATATATATTAAATTAATGTCAAGTTTATAAGTTGGTGAAATGTGATTATTAATTGAATAAAAATTAATAGATATATATTATAAATAATAATTAATTACCATATAATATTTAATTTCTCCAGCAAACATGGAACCTCCCTTATGAGTACTGGTACCCCTCTCAGATGCTCTATTAATCTTTGCTTTTTCTCTCTTCTGTTTGTAAGCATCTGTGTTCCACTTCCTCCACAAAGCAGTCCAAACATTTTCACCAATCCAATTAGGCCGTTTTTCCTCGCCCTTATTACGTGCGTAAGACAACATAGATGAGAGACGCTTTGAAAAGCGGTGGTCAAATGAAGCCAAATATGCGGCATCATGCTCTCTTTTCCAAGTACATTTAGTATGTTGTTTGTTTAAATTTAAAAAATATTAAAAATATAATTCAATTAAGCAATCAAATGTGTATATAATTAATTAGTACTTAAATAAATTAATGTAATCACTTACTTTGAAACAATGTAAAAATTGATCAACTTCCCTAAATTGAGGTGTCTTATCCTCTTTTATCTCATCCCAAGACAACCATGGTTTTTTGTATTTCTCTTGTATGACTTCAGCAATTGCCTTTGCAGATGATTTAAAAGGAAGATATCTTCAAAATTTACATGTAAATTAAATATAAAAATTAATTAATAAAATAATGTAACATATGCAATAATAAAATATTTAACAATCATAATTAATTTAATCAATCATAGTTTACATACCAATCTCCTTCTAGAATAATGACAACGCGGTTGTAGCAATCAACACATCCGGGTTCCATTATTTCGTCTAAGGTATAAGGCTCTATTGGGACCTCCAGATATAGAGGAATAGCTCCACCACTAGTACCAATGGTCGGCATTGGCATGAGAGATGGGTCATTAACAACACGTGGTTTAGCAACTTTTTTCTTACCACGTAATGTTTTGGATATTCCTCGTATTGCCAACGTTCCTGCTCCTCCTGATCCATCCGAGCCTCCTGAACCTCCTGATCCTCCTACACCCGACACTGAAGCCCTCTCTCTCTCTCTCTCTCTATATATATATATATATATCCATATCCATACATATATATAATATAATATACGTGTGTATGTACAATTAATATAAGATTAATTAATTAATAATGAAATATACATAAATAAATTTTAACACTCACATAAATAAAGAAATATATATAAAATATAAATATATATATATATATATATTATACATATCCATATCCTTACAAATATATATATTGTCGTTCATTTCACATTACAATATATAATATTATACATATCCATACAAATATATATATAATGCCTAATTAATTAATTTTCTTCGTCTTGGTCATCGTCATCATCAGTATATTCATTTGATGAGTGAATTAAGTCAATATTGCCTTCATCGTTCTCTAATTCATCTATTTCTTGTTCATCAACTTCTTCTCCAATGTGTGACTCATGACAAAGTTGACTAATAGTCTCATCTCCAATCACATGATCTAAATTTGACATTTCATCCATTTGAAATGCAACTTCTTCATTTTGACCTGCTTCAACTTCTTCTATTCCACTCGTTGGTCTTGTTTTGATTGCAGCACACCAACCTTGTTTGCTTTTGACAGTTGATGGATAAGGAACATAATACACTTGTCTTACATTATGGGCCAGGGCAAATGGATCAAACCGTGGATATCTTTTGCTCATTCGAATGTCTACAGTATTGGATATCAAATTGATTTTAGTTCCTCTGCTTGATGGATCAAACAACTTACAGTAAAACAACACCACTTTTTTCGCATAATCTAGGAATGTGTAGTCAATTTCATAAATATGCTCAATTATGCCATAGAAATCTTCTACTACACCACTATCAGAAATACTTTTCATACAAACTCCACTATTAATTGTTTCTTTTCCTTCAGTCCAAGATTCAGTGTGAAATTTGTATCCATTGATGTAATAGGTGTGCCATTCTTTGAAACTTCTACTTGGGCCCATAGATAAGTGCCTGAAGTGGCTGTTAATAGGAGTTTGTTCTTCCAGATGCACTTGTTGTTGAAACCATAATGGGAAATTTGAATGTATATCATTAGATGATTGTCCCGTATTTTAAAATACCCTAATCGATGACCATATATATGGTGAATATCAATTTAATCATATAATTAAATATAATTTTTTAATAAGAAGAGGAATTTGAAACGTACTCAATGTATGGTTTAACTTCAGTGCAGTTAATCAAAACATGAACATATGCCGCATTAAATACTTTGTCGCTTGATGACCAGACAAGCAAAAAACTGATAAAGCATGTGGGTGACGTATAACTCTATCAATAGCGTTTCTTCCGTTAACTGATGACACTGTTTCATTGTTGAAATAATGAGGACAAAAGTATGTTGTTTCATGGTATAGGTAAGATGAACAAATTGAGCCCTCAACTCTAGCTTTGTTTTTCACCGACCGTTTTGAATAACCCATGAACCTATAATATACAAATAGATGTACAATAAGCTTCATGTACGTATATATAAGTTGAAGTATATTGAAATTAAAGAGATATTGTATATATATATATATATATATATATATATATATCACCTTTCAAATGGATACATCCATCTATACTGAACTGGTCCACCATGTCTAGCTTCACTTTCAAGATGCATTGAGAGATGCTCCATCGAATCAAAAAAACCCAGGAGGAAATACTTTCTCCAACTTACGTAGAATGATCGGAATGTCATTTTCCATCTTGATCAGATCTTTATCAATGAGTGTTGAAGAACACAAATTCTTGAAATATTGACTCACTCCAATAAGTGGGTTCAATACATGTGTCGGTAAAGCACTAAAGGCAATAGGAAGTAAACACTATAAAAATATATGACAATCATGACTTTTCATCCCATGCATCCTCCCATTTTCCACATCAGCACATCTTGCCAAACTAGAACAATAATCGTCAGCGTCTTCAGCTCTTTGATCCAACGATAAACAGATTTGGCTTCATCAGTAGATAAAGTGTAATTCGCACGAGATTTTAGGGTCTTGCCGTTTTGTTCCACCAACAACAAATCTGGTCGTCTGCAATATATACCTATGTCTTTTCTAGCTTTGTCATTATCTTTTGTTTTCCCTTTCACATTCATCACAGTATTAAAGATGTTGTCAAAGAAATTTTTCTCAATATGCATAACATCAAGATTATGTCTCCAAAGATTATCTTTCCAATACGGTAGATCCCAAAAAATACATCTTTTTGTCCAATTGTGCTATTGCCCGTAACCTTGTGGTTTACAAGCCACACCATTAACAACATGTACCTTTGGCATATCTTTTACTTTATTCCAAACTTGTTCTAATGTCAATTTAAGCGAAGGTCCTAGACTTTTTGCATAGCCCTTCATAAATGCAGCTTTGTTCCTTCTAAATGCATGATCAGCAGGTAAAAACCTACGATGCGAGTCAAACCACGATGCCTTCCTGCCAAATTTTAAAGTTAATGCTTTTGTATCTTCCATACAAATAGGACAAGCTAGTTTACCATGGGTGCCCCATCTTGACAACATCCCATAAGCGGGGAAATCATTAATGGTCCACATCAATGCAGCTCTCATCATAAAATTTTCTCTCCGAGCAATATCATATGTCAAGACACCATTCCACAACCTCTTCAAATCTTCAATCAAAGGTTGTAAATAAATATCAATACCAGTTGTAGGATTATAAGGACCTGGTATCACAGCAGCTAAGAACATATAAGGTTTAGACATACACATATCAGGAGGAAGATTGAAAGGAGTAATAATAATCGGCCAACAAGAATAAGGAGTAGACGATGCTTGTATGTAAGGCGTAAATCCATCTAAGGATAATCCAAGTCTTACATTGCGTGGATTTGACGCAAAATCAGGATGTATTTGATCAAAGTGTTTCCATGCCTGACCATCAGACGGATGTCGCAACTCACCTGAATTTCTTCTATTCTCATAATGCCACGTCATCTTTCCTGTAGTTTGTATTGATGCAAACAATCTTTGCAATCTTGATACAATAGGGAGGTAAAACATTGCTTTCCTTGGAATTGATTTTCCCCTACTTACCCTAGAGTTATTCCTTTGGTGATACCTTGGTTCTTGACAAAACTTGCATTCAACTAAGTTTGCATCATTCATACCAAATTCATTGTCATAATACAACATGCAACCTTTAACACAACAATCAATCCTCTTGACACCTAATCCTAACTTTGACACTAATCGTTTCGCATCGTAATATCTTTGCGGCAAACCATCTCTAACAGGTGTTGCATCTAGCAACATTTTAGTCATCAAATCCAAAGCTAAATAAGGAACATGAAATTGATACTTTAGACCTAACAGTCTAATACACATTGATAACTTTG
Organism: Cicer judaicum; assembly: GCA_037974835.1. NCBI lineage: Eukaryota > Viridiplantae > Streptophyta > Magnoliopsida > Fabales > Fabaceae > Cicer > Cicer judaicum. The sequence goes on along the minus strand of JBBPBS010001045.1, from coordinate 7,473,665 downwards.
AGTTTGAAGAACCTTCAAACAATGGTTTATTTGTCTCTTTCAAAAGACCATAAAATCTCTGAGCTTCTTCATTGGGAAGTCCATCGGTATCATCATATTGATCTTCATTGAATGACAAATTAACACCAACAGCATCTGAGATCATATCATTCATCGCCTCAAAGTGTTGATAGTTATAATAATCTATACCTAACATGTTAGTACTACTTGAAGTGCCTATGTTATAATTCTCCAAAGATGTACTAGTATTAGGCGCCGCCGGAGACTCTTCTCCATGATTAGTCCAAATCCAGTAGTTAGGCATAAATCCGTTTGCATACAAATGCACTCTTATTTCATATTCACTTTTAAACCGTCTACATCGACATAAACAACATGGACATCTCATTCCCCCTTCATCTTGGACAATTTTTTGCACTCTCGCAAAATTGAGAAAGTCTTCGACCTTGTAAGCAAAATGTTGTTTAAGACCCTTTCTTCCAGGAAAATTCCTATAGTACATCCAACTACGGTCTAAATCCATATATATATATATATATATATCGATATTTTATATATTAATTGCTTTATTTTTCAAAAGCATTATATATAAATTTTGACATATTTATATGTCAATTAGGGGAGCATGCATTTGCACACAATATAATATATGATTATCAATACAATAAATATATATAAATCGAAATAAAATTATAAATTATATATATATATATATATCAATACTATCAAAAAATATCAATATTAACAAAAAAATATCAATACTAACAAAAATTAATAATAAAATATCAATACTTATAACAAAAAATAATAATTAATATCATAAAATTTAATAATGTTTTTTAAAATCAATAACTTTGATATATATGTCAATTAGGGGATTATATATTAATTAATTTTCAAACAATATAATAAATTATTAATCAAGACTATATCATTATACAAACCTATATAAAATTTTAAATGATATTTTTTAAAAAATCAAGACTAATAATCAAGACTTATTTATAACAAAAAATAATAATATCATCAATTTTAATAATTTTTTTTTTAAATAATAATTATATTAAAACCAATATATTTTAACCGTGGTTTGAAACTTTAATTTATCATGTATTAATATGTAAACAACATCATTCCTATTTTTTTAAAAATAAATTTATAAAACTAATCTAAATATATATATTACTAATCTATATTTTAAAAATAATATATATATATATATATATTTACTAATCTAAATTTAAAATATATAAAATAATAACTTGATGTCGAGTAGCGTCTCACTTCAAGCTTTCACTCACGTACGATGCTTGCAAGTCTTTGAAATAATTAACAAGCACTGTAAAAATAAAAATCAATAACATTAATTAGTTATATCAAATTAAAAAATAAAATTATAAAACTACATATATAATATAATTTATACTTACCAAATTTAAATGAAGCTTAAGAGTAATTTTGTGTAGAGAGAAGGAGGAGAAAATAGTTAGAATGAGGTTTTACAGAGAAGTTGGATGTGAAAAAATGAAGGAGGAGGGGAGAAACATATATATAGTGTTACCTTGGGTATTTGTGGCGGCCAAAGCAGCCACAATGCCAACGGCTACGTCAACTTTGTGGCGGCCTGGGCGGCCAGAAACGCCAACGGCTATATATAATGCCATTTGTGGCGGCCTTTGCTGCCAGTAATGCTAATGGCTATGTCCAGTTGTGACGGCCTGAGCGGCCAGAAATTCCAACTGGATTGGGCGTCCTTTGTGGCGGCCTTTGCAGCCACAAACGCCATGTTCGCATTCCTTTGTGGCGGCTTATGCAGCCACAAACGCCCTAGTCACGTCACTCTTTTGTGACGGATTTGGCCCTCACAAAATTCATTTTATGTGGCTGTAAAAGCCCTCACAAAATCCTTAAATATTTAATTGGATTTTGTGGCTGCCTAAGCCCTCACAAAATCACAATGTTGTGATTTTGTGAGGGCTTAGGCAGCCACAAAATCCAGTTAAATATTTAAAAATTTGTGAGGGCTTTTTCAGCCACAAATAAAGACCAATTTCAATTTTGGCCTTTGTGAGGGCTTTTTCGGTCACTAATTTGTGAGGGTTTTATTCGGCCACAAAATATTTATAAAGTTGGCCACAAAATGGTGTTTTTCTTGTAGTATAAGACTGTCAAATCAATCACAAATTGGAATCACCACTATTTCATCAATGGGGTTACTTCAATATTCTCATCACAAATTTATAACATCACTATCGTTAGTCATACATCGTCATCATCATCACAAATTTATAGCATCACTATCATCAATCGTACAACATCATCATCACATAAAATTATCACAATGCATCAATCTTTTTTTATCACATCACATAATTTCATCTTAATCAAACATATACATCAAATTCATTCGACACTCAATATCACAATAATTTCCAATGCCACATATTTAAAGAAAATAAATCAATACAACATTTATATTACATATTTTAATCACACAGTTTTCATATTTGCACATTAATTAATTTATCAATTAAAGGGCTATTACCGTACGTAGCGAGTATTGGATGAATCGTTGAAAAATATGGTTTTTTCGTTCATCTCACAATATATTATACTCATGAATTCAAACATTCTCTCACCCCTAATACAAAAATACAATTTTATAATTAAAAATAAAATTGTTAAGATAAATTTTAGTATCTTACAAGTACTAATCTACATGATGCATTTTAAATATATCAATCTACATGATGCATTTTAAACATATCAATCTACATGATGGATACCATTTTGTTAGGTTAATTCATGTAACAAAAAAAGATATACAAACAACATGACACTTTCTCATATTAAACTCAAATATACATTTCAATAGTGATAACACAACAACCACCATTCTACTAAAAACATTCTACTCATAAAATACATCGATTATAGAATCCAAAGTTTAGATAAATTTTCAAAAAGAGTTTCACCGTTGATATAATTCTTTTAAAACTTTTTATTTCTTTTAATTCAGTTTTCCTTCTGTAACACCTCAATTTCTCATTACCTTCTTTTAAATAGTATAATGATACAATACAATTTTTTTTATGAGTGTTAATATGTGTTCTAATTTCTTTAGGTGTGTTTGTGTGTTGCCTTAGAAATTGATTAAAATCATTGATATTAATTATATTTAACTTAATAAAATAATATATATATATATATATATATATATATTTTTTAAATAAAATAATACACGGAGTGAAATTGTGTTGCTACATTCATTTATTAATGTAGCACTAATAGAGTGAGTTATTAACAATAATAATAATAATAATAATAATAATAATAATAATAATAATAATAATAATAATAATAATAATAGTAAGACCTAGACTGGTATACTATGTACACACAAGAGAAGGTTAAATGTAACGTCTAGTTATGTGGATATAAAAATTGAGATAATAACGAAAAAAATTTCAAAATTAAGAGAATAAGGTATTGTAATAAATAATGAATGGTTAGAAAGAAGTAATGTTACGAAATCTCGAAATAAAACCTTAAAACTGGAAAATCTTTAATAATTAAAATATTTAAAACTGGGCAAATAGTATCTTATCCCAACATAAAGTACGATGTAGACATTATGTCTACTTATACTTGATCTACTAACCTAATCGAAAGAAATCAGTCTTCTCAAGGGAGGTAGGACTTCTCATCTCTCGACGTTCCCAATAGTCTTAGTATCTAAAAATAACACTTTAATGAGATACAAAATCCCAGTGAATAATACACATAATTTTAAAACAAGATTTATTCTAAGCCGGAGCAGTAACCGAAAAGTCGATCATGGCATCCGCCTTCATCCAAAAATATTCTTTAGAACTATTCGTGATATAACTAAGATATCTCTATAATAACCAACTACTTCCAATAATTAATAAAAGCTCATCAATTAAATTAACGATAATCCGCATCTATCATAATCAAATAATTATAATATACACATTTATTCTGCAAAAAATAATCAACCAAATCAATGATGGAGATATACTACTTATGCAAAGTGAGTATTATGTAATCAGGTGGAGCATCAGCTCATCCAGTGTGGGGTACAAGACCCATCTACGTGGAGTTTAAACCTCATCTCTTTGTGAAGTTTAATACTCATCCATTTGTGGAGTTTAAACCTCATCTCTTTGTGAAGTTTAACACTCATCCATATGTGGAGTTTAAACCTCATATCTTTGTGAAGTTTAAAACTCATCAATATGTGGGATTCAAGACCCATCTATGTGAAGTTTAAACCTCATCTCTTTGTGAAGCTTAATACTCATCAATGTGGAGTTTAACCCTCATCTCTTTGTGAGGTTTAAAACCCATCAATATGTGGGGTCCAAGACCCATCCATGTGGATTTTAAACCTCATCTCTTTGTGAAGTTTAATACTCATCCAGGTGGAGTTTAAACCTCATCTCTTTGTGAAATTTAAAATCCATCAATACGTGGGGTCCAAGACCTATCCATGTGGAGTTTAAACCTCATCTCTTTGTGAAGTTTAGTACTCATTCTGGTGGAGTTTAAACCTCATCTCTTTGTAAAGTTTAAAACCCATCAATATGTGGGGTACAAGACCCATCCATGTGGAGTTTAAACCTCATCTCTTTGTGAAGTTTAATACCCATCCAGGTGGAGTTTAAACCTCATCTCTTTGTGAAGTTTAAAACTCATCCATGTGGAGTTTAAAACCTCTTCTCTTTGTGAAGTTTAAAACTCATCAACAGGTGGGGTATAAGATCCATCTCCAGCACACAATCAAAATTATTCATAATTTTAACAATCCTATTCGGAAAATTCATATTTCAACAACTATATTTGAAAAATCATATTTATAATATACTATTTCATTTGAATATATAATAACAATGATCATTCAAGAAAATCTAATAAAATAATCTTTTTAAATAATATATATTTCTCAAACACATACAATCCAAATAATTTATATTTCGATTACTATATTCGTAAAATCATATTTATAATATAATATTTCATTTGAATATATAATAACAACAATCATTTAAGAAAATATAATAAAACAATCTTTTTAAAGAGTATATATTCAAACAATCATGAAAACGGTAATCCAACAAGCAATTGTAAACAAAGCAATTCATAATCTTTTATTACAATTTATAAAATCTAAATTTTAATAGAGTTAGGTTTTCGACAAAATATATTTTTATAAGAAAATACCATCCATAATATCTAACTCTTTTTCCATTCTAAATTTCCAAATGAAATGTACCATGAAAGTTTAAAGGATGTGATTACTCACCTCTTGAAGCATTCTTTTATCAAAAGTTTGGTATGTGTTAGTCGTTACTACCCGTTGCTACTGCAAACGCAATCATACTTTTGCTACTCCTTATGGTGGCATATATAGTTCTTTCTATTGAGTTTTTTATTTTATTTTATTTTATTTTCTTCTTTGTATCTATTTGTAATTAAATATTAAAAGATAGTTTGACTAGGTATCCTATATTTGCCCCACTAAACTCTTGGTTGTTACAAATAAAACGAATACATATTGAATTCATATAGGATTGTTTGTTTGGTTTTGTTTGACTACTTAATAATAGATAATTAAGTAGTAAAAGTTTGTTATAACAACTTGTTTGTTAATATCTATTTCACATAAACCGTTAACAAACAAAACAAACTTCCTATTTTTACAGTCTCAAACAAACAACAACTTACTATTGTTACCTTATTTTATGCAAATTATTAGTTGATATAGTAGTAATAATAATAATAATAATAATAATAATATAATCATAGTACTCTATAAATTAGAATATTTTAAAATTCTAATTATTTTCAATTCTTTAATTTGGGATGTTACATTTTCTCCCCTCCTAAATGAAATTTCTTCCTCGAAATTTATGTCAATGTGAATAAAACCAAAGTGACCAACTTGTGCAAGTATAAAGAAATTGATGTACTTGCATCAGGGAGACTTGGATTCTGTCATATGACTTCTTCCTCTGATTCTGAAATAGCCATCTCTAGCGTATAAATCTAGGATTAAAGATTAAATTATCTTTTAATTGGACTAACTCGAGAGCTATCACGTGTGAATAATCTAACACATATGCTTGGGGTTGAGAAACAAGAAAGACATCATAAAGGTTATATACATGATGAGGAAGAGCTAATTGATAAGTAGAGTAACTATTCTCTTTAGAATTTAAAAATGACCCATTAAACAAAAGTTTTATTTTATTTTTGACTTTCATTGACCTCCTCACCCTAGTCTTAGAAGAGACTCTAAAGAATCCAAGTGTCTCTTCTTGAAATTCCAATAGTTTTCTTCTGTTGTCAACATGACTATCTTCCCTAGTTTGGATTGTATGCGTTCTTTCTCTAATTAGTTGAATTCTACTAGTGGTCTCTTGCACTAAATAAGGTCCTAACAAAGACTTATCCCTAACTTCACACTGATACACTTGTGTGAGATATACACTTTCTTCTGTAAAGAGCCTCATATTGTGTCATACCTATACTAGAGTGACAAGTGTTGTTATAAAAATAGTCTAGTAGAGTGTCCAACTCTCACCTTCATCCCGAACACAAGCTCTTAGCATATCCTAAAGAGTTTGGATAATTCACTTTGATTGATCATCTGTCTGTCGATGGTAAGATGTGCTAAATCTCAGCCTAATAACAAAATCTCTCTGAAAAGCTTTCCCAAAATCTAGAGGTAAATCGTGGATCCCTATCTGATACTATACAGGTGGGTGTATTGTGTAACTTTACTATATCCTTATAGTAGAGCTCAACTAGTCTATCTAAACTATAAGTTGTTTTAATTGGTAGAAAATGAGCTGATTTGGTCATTTGATCAACTATCACCCAAATGGCATCAAAATCCATAGATAACATATCCCATTTCCACTCAGGAATTTCTAATGGAATCCTGAAGGCTTTTGGTGCTCAATATTAACCTTCTGACATACTAGACACAAACACCAAAACCCGTACATTTTTCTCAAATCTTGATACATTTTAGTTATATGTAGGTGCATCGTGAACTTAATGTTATGAGGTTCCTCTAAAATATTATCCTTAATACTCTCCTCCTTATAAACAATGATCTTATCCTTAAACAACACTAAGTCGTCACCATATAAGGTATAGTTCTCCTTGTCCATAAAAGATTACGGTACTTTAGCTAATAGGTGTTCATTTTGTATTATCTCTGTCAAGTTATTATTGATTTCCAGCCTATTCCGATTCAAGCTTAAAGTATCATGGGACACATCCAAATTCATATCTTTAAATTACTTTATTAGACTTGTCTCTTGTACCATCATATAAGCTATATGTAGAGATTTTCTATTTAGAGCATCAGCCACTACATTAGCTTTCCCAAGGTGATATTTCAACTCAAAATCGTAGTCCTTAAGGAACTCCATCCACCTTCTTTGTCTCATATTTAAATCCTTTTGATCAAACAAATACTTAAGTTTTTTATTATCACTAAAAACCTCAAATTTCGCTCTATACAAGTAATGCCTCCAAATTTTAAGAGCAAAGACTACAATTGCTAATTCAAGAAAATGGGTTGGATAATTTGCCTCTTTGAAATTATCCTCACACTCTTAGTCCCACACACAAGTTTTCTCTTATCGTGTCAACTTGGTGAGAGGTAAGACTAGATTAGAAAACCTCTCTATAAATTTCCTATAGTAACTCGTCAATCCTAGGAAATTTCTTACTTCAATCATTTATTTAGCTTGGGGCCAACTTAATATTGAATCTATCTTACTAGAATCAACTGCTACTCCCTTACTAGAGATGATATGTCCTAAAACCTCACATCATCAAGCCAGAACTCATATTTCTCATGTTTTGCATACAGTGTGTTATTTCCCAAAACTTTCAATACTATCCTCATGTGTCCCTCATGCTCACCCAAGCTCCCATAGTGGATTAGAATATCATTTATGAACACCACCACAAACGTATTTAAGAAAGGCCTAAAAATTCGGTTCATATAATCCATAAAATAGAAAGGGCATTGGTAACTCCAAAATGCATCACTACATACTCATAGTGTTTGTATCTTGTCCTAAAATTTGTGTTAGGAATATCTTCACTTTTGACCCTAATTTGATGATACCCATACCTCAAGTCTATCTTTGAAAATATTGGTCTAAGAGGTCATTTATCCTAGGCAAGGGATTTTGCTTTTATTCTTGATGGTAACTTGATTCAATTTCCTATAGTCTACAAATAACCTCATAGTCTTACTAGTACGGCCTTGTCTTTACTTATCCTTTGAAATTATGAGTAAAGGGTGTAGATTCTTATGAAATTTATAGCCTTTACTGTAGAATTATTTTCCACTAGAGATAAACTTCTCCTTTAGTTTCTCAACTTTTGGTGCTTCAATCTTTTTCTCAACCACCCTAGACTTGTTTACCATGGTGGGGTAGTCACAGATCCTTAGAATTCCAATTAAAGCTTTGCAGCTCAGACTTAATTCCTTACTCAAATTTGATCGTCTTTCCCTCGTTTTGGTGATTGTCCATAAAATAACAAGAGTATCTTGATGTAGCTTCAAAATTTGGCGACATACTCTACAACTGAAATATCCCTATGATGAATATGAATAAACTTTATTTCCTTTTAAATACGAACATTGTGGAGAATATACTTCCCTAGAAGTTACTCCTGAAACCTATCCCTAGTAAAATAAACTCGTTTTGTCAGCAGACCTCCTCTAATACAAATCCACCAATGCTCAACATCAGACTCTAATATATAAACAACAATCCTATTTGTTTGTGTCAAGACAATGCATGATGCTAAAGATCTTCTCTAACTTCAACAACCACACTTGTGCTTTGATTGGATCATATCTGACCTCGAAAAGGTGGTGGATTGTTCTTTCGAAATTCAGAAAGCTTAATATATTGAAGGTCTACGACTGTTACCAATTCGACATTGAGTCCTCTCAAATGACGAAGAATCTTCGTCTATTCACTGTGGCTATCGCTACCAAGCAGAGAGCCTTAGCAAGTGTGTCATTCGTACCTCGCTTGTTACTCGTCATAAAATGTATGACTATAACGACCAATCCTATAAGCCCAAGTTTTGATTTTTTTTTTTTTTTTATAAAAATAATAATAAAGTAATGTAAAACCACACCACAGTCTGATCTAGGTTCGAACAAGCTCTGTTACCAAAATGTAACGCCTAGTTATGTGGGTATAAAAATTGAGATAATAATGGAAAAAATTTCAAAATTATGAAAGAGAATAAGGTGTCGTAATAAATAATGAATTGTTAGAAAGAAGTAATGTTATGAAATCTCGAAATAAATCCTTACAACTAGAAAATCTTTAATAATTAAAATACTCAAAACTGGGCAAATAGTGTCTATCCCAATATAAAGTACGATGTAGACATTATGTCTACTTATACTTCATCTACTAAACTAATCGAAAGAAATCAGTCTTCTCAAGGGAGGTAGGACTTCTTATCTCTCGACGTTCCCAATAGTCTTAGTATCTGAAAATAACACTTTAATGAGATACAAAATCCCAGTGAATAATACACATAATTTTAAAACAAGTATTATTCTCAGCCGGAGCGGTAACCAAAAAGTCGATCATGGCATCCGCCTTCATCCAAAAATATTATTTAGAACTATTCATTATATAACTAAGATTTCTCTATAATAACCAACTACTTCCAATAATTAATAAAAGCTCATCAATTAAATTAACGATAATCCACATCTATCATAATCAAATAAATCTAATATACACATTTATTCTGCAGAAAATAATCAACCAAATCAATGATGGAGATATACTACTTATGCAAAGTGAGTATTATGTAATCAGGGGGAGCACCAGCTCATCCAGTGTGGGGTACAAGACCCATCTGCGTGGAGTTTAAACCTCGTCTCTTTGTGAAGTTTAATACTCATTCATTTGTGGAGTTTAAACCTCATCTCTTTGTGAAGTTTAATACTCATCCATATGTGGAGTTTAAACCTCATCTCTTTGTGAGGTTTAAAACTCATCAATATGTGGGATCCAAGACCCATCCATGTGGAAACATCATCTCTTTGTGAAGTTTAATACTCATCTAGGTGGAATTTAAACCTCATCTCTTTGTAAAGGTTAAAACCCATCAATATGTGGGGTCCAAGACCCATCCATGTGGAGTTTAAAGCTCATCTCTTTGTGAAGTTTAATACTCATCCAGGTGGAGTTTAAACCTCATCTCTTTGTGAAGTTTAAAATTCATCCATGTGGAGTTTTAACCCTCATCTCTTTGTGAAGTTTAAAACTCATCAATAGGTGGGGTACAAGACCCATCTCCAACACACACAATTAACATTATTCATAGTTTTAACAATCATATTCGGAAAATCATATTTATGACATAATATTTCGTTTGAATATATAATAAAAATTATCATTCAAGAAAATATATAAAACAATCTTTTTAAAGAATATATATCTCTCAAACACATGCAATCCAAATAATTCATATTTGAACAAATATATTTGAAAAATCATATTTATAATATACTATTTCATTTGAATATATAATAACAATGATCATTCAAGAAAATATAATAAAACAATCTTTTTAAAGAATATATATTTCTCAAACACATACAATCCAAATAAGTTATATTTCGACAACTATATTCGTAAAATCATATTTATAATATAATATTTCATTTGAATATATAATAACAACAATCATTCAAGAAAATATAATAAAATAATCTTTTTACAGATTATATATTCAAACAATCATGAAAACGGTAATCCAACAAGCAATAGTAAACAAATCAATTCATAATCTATTATTACCATTTATAAAATCTCAATTTTAATAAAGTTAGGTTTTCAACAAAATATATTTTTATAAGAAAATACCATCCATAATATCTAACTCTTTTTCCATTTTACATTTCCAAAATAAATATACCATAAAAGTTTAAAGGGTGTGATTACTCACCTCTTGAAGCGTTCTTTTATCAAAAGTTTGGTATGTGTTAGTCGTTACTACCCGTTGCTACTGCAAACGCAATCATACTTTCGCTACTCCTTATGGTGGCATATATAGTTCTTTCTATTGAGTTTTTTATTTTATTTTATTTGCTTCTTTGTATCTAATTATAATTAAATATTATAAGATAGTTTGACTAGGTATCCTATATTTGCCCCACTAAACTCTTGGTTGTTACAAATAAAACGAATACATATTGAATTCATATAGGATTGTTTGTTTGGTTTTGTTTGACTACTTAATAATAGATAATTAAGTAGTAAAAGTTTGTTATAACAACTTGTTTGTTAATATCTATTTCACATAAACCGTTAACAAACAAAACAAACTTCCTATCATTATAGTCTCAAACAAATAACAACTTACTATTGTTACCTTATTTTATGCAAATTAATAGTTGATATAGTAGTAATAATAATAACAACAACAATAATAATAATAATAATAATAATAATAATAATATAATCATAATACTCTATAAATTAGAATATTTTAAAATTCTAATTATTTTTAATTCTTTAATTTGGGATGCTACATTAAAAGGTAATGAAAGAGTAAACATGGGGTGAAATATTTCACCCCATCATTCAGCCTATGCCTCATAAATGCAAAGATCCAGGAAGTTTTTCCATTCCATGTACCATAGGCAATAGTCAATTTGAAAATGATATGTTAGATTTAGGAGCTTCCATTAATTTTATGCCAACATCTATTTTTAACTTTCTTGCTCTTGAACCTTTACTAAGTACAGGTGTTATCATTCAATTGGCGAACATTAGCAATGCTCATCCTGTTGGACTTGTGGAGGATGTACTTGTTCGAGTTAATGAATTGATATTTCTTGCATATTTTTATATTTTGTACTTGTGGAGGATGTACTATGTATGGGATGATCCATATTTATGGAGAATTTTATAATGATTAGGTGATTAGGTGATGTGTTTACCACCATGAGGCTCAATCCATTATTCATTTTTGTCGTGCCTCTCAAGCTGGGGGGACATTTGGTCCTCAACAAACATCAAGAAAAGTCTTAGACTCGGGTTTTTTTTTTTGCCCACTTTGTTTGAAGATGCTTTTGAGACTTACAAAACTTGTGAATAGTGCCAAATAGCAGGAACAACAAACACTCATAGGAGTGAGATGCCTCAACAACCTATGCTTTTGTGTGAACTATTGGATGTGTGGGGCATTGACTTTACAGGCTATTTTTTTGTATCTTTTGGTTTTGTCTATATTTTTCTAACTTTTGATTATGTTTTGAAGTGGGTGGAAGCAATACCCACTAGGACTAATTATTCTAAAGTAGTTGCAAGTTTTATCAGATCAAATCTTTTTGCATGTTTGGAATACTCTCAGGCCATCATAAGTGATCAAGGCACTCATTTTTGCAACTGCACCTTCGAAGATTTGCTTCAGAAGTATAGAGTTATGCACATATTCTCTACACCTTATCATCCTCAGATTAATGGGCAAGCTGAAATCTCAAACGGGGAAATCAAACAGATCATAGAAAAGATAGTGCAACCAAACAGGAAAGACTGGAGCCGCCGACTTGAAGAAACTCTTTGAGCTCATAGAACAACCTACAAAACACCAATAGGGATATCCCCTTCTCGACTTGTGTTTGTAATACATGCCACCTCGTAGTGTAAATAAAGCATTGTGCTTATTGGGAGGTCAAGAGTTATAACCTTAATATGGAGAAAGTAGATTTGGAGAGAAAGCTTCAATTGCAACAACTGGAAAAGCTTAGACTTGAAGCTTATGAGAACACTCGAATATATAAGGAGAAAACTAAGTACTTTCATGATAAGATGATTTCCAGGAAGGAATTTTCTATTGGCCAAACAGTTTTATTGTTCAACTCTTGTCTCAATATTATGGTTGGAAAACTTTGATCCAAATGGATTGGCCCTTTTGTTGTTACTAACAATTTTCCTCATGGTGCACTAGAAATAGAAAGTGAAAACACCGAGAAAGTGTTCAAAGTAAATGGAAAACGCCTCAAGCTATTCCATGAGAGTTTTGTGCTTGAAGATGCTACCAAAGAAGAACTCTTCTTGGAAAATCCCACCTACACTAAAGTTTGAACAGGGATCTCCATTTCCTTACTATTATTTTATACTTATTACTTTTATTAAGGATAATGTGTAATTTAAGTGTGGGGGTATTATTTAGGATTTTCTTTGTTATTTAAAAAAGAGAAAAAGAGAAAAAAAATTATAAAAAAAAAAGGAGAGAGAGAGAGAGAGAGAGAAATAAAAAAAGGAATAAAATGAAGAAAATGGCTGTGTTGTGAGCAAAGAGAATGTGAGAATAAAAAGTTAATGATATTTTATTGTGTTACTTCCTGATGTTGTTTTTCTCTCTTAATCATTACTCATTTATCCTATTTGATTTTCAACTATAATCTCGTTAGGATTATCTCACCCTTACATTAGCCATGTTACAACCTGAATAAAGACCTTTTAATCATTATGTGCATGAGTTTCACATATAGATGTTAGAAGTTTGTCAAGCATATGGTAGAGTTAGCTTTCATGATGTGCTTTGAGTGTAAACACTTTGAGAGAATTTTATATCTTGGGAGGACTCTATCACTTATGATGCATTCTTTAGTTAACTTGTCCTCTTGTTTGCCTTGGTTGTGATAAAAAAAACTATTCATGATTGTCATAAGCTAGAATTTTTTTTTTCTCTCACCACTTTCCATTCATGAAAATATTTGGAATCGCAAGCATTTCTTTGCTAGAAGTGCTAAAGCTTAAGTGTGGGGGAATTTGATCATAGCATTTGGGCACATGTTTCTAGATTTTTAGTTTGTTATTTTAAAAGGTTTTCATAGGTTAGAATAATATTTTTAGTTTGTTTCTAAACTTTTGATCAAAATTAAATTATAATTTTATTATTTGCATTTTGACCCTTGCTCGCTCTATAGGTCATAACTTGAGCTCTGGGTATTGGATTGACGCATACGAGCCGGCTTTGGAAAGCTAAAAATCAGAGCTACAACTTTTGTATTAGAATAAAAACTCAATGCCGAACTTTACTGGGTCTAAATTGCAGATTTCTTAATTTAGACTTTTGTAATAATTTTAAATAGGAGGCCACTTGTTTTTAAACCCTTAACCCTAAAGCCCAAAACCGAGTACTATATATTGGGAGTTTTCTTTCTTTTTTTGGGGAGGAAATTTTTAGGATTCAGATTGATATAAGAAATAAACACTCTTTATTTTAATTTCATGGAAGACTAGTTTCAGAGTTTCATCAACACCTTGAGATTCGGGTTACACTATCAATTTCGCTTTGTAATTCTATTTTTGTTTATTTGATTATCTTGATATACTGATGCTTAAATTGAATTTCAATATAATCGATTAAATTCATTTGACAGAATTTGGTTTCGGTTTCTAATTTAATTGAATTATAATTTTGTGACGTTTGATCATTAATTGTAATATTTTGAATATTGTGATGTTTAATCCAATCAAAGAAACCTAATGCACATAGGATTGATTACGCTTGTTTGATCAATTCTATAGTCAAAAAAGAATATAATCATGAATTAGAAATTAAACTCATTGATAGAATTTCTGATAGGTCTCCGATTCAAATCAGTGGATTAATCGTTTTTGCTCATCTGTTAAAACAAAAATTTAAAAAACCCCATTTCGAATTTCAACTTTAATATTAATGGATAATATTATTAGATCAAAAGTCCTTACGAAACGACTCGAGTTATTACCTCTATTTACATTTTATCAATTGTATTTCACTCGTGTGTGACAGCGAATCAATATATAAATTTTTTATTAAAAATCTATAACGAAAATAGATGAAAACTCTTAAAAGTGAGTATTCTTTTTTTTTAAAACAAAAATTGATTTTTTCATAAAGTAGTAGCAAATTGACTCTAAGTTGATTTTCGATTATTTTCATTTAATGACAATTCAAGAGGACTTTATATTATTGGTGCATATAAATTAAATTCTTTCTTTTATATTAAATTAATTAATAGTTATTTTTTCTTCTTTTCTTTCCTCTATCTTTCTTTTAAAACCAAATAAAATGTAAAAGAAATAGGGGTTAAATTGTCGTAATTTAATATTCTTTGTATAAAAAATATATAGCTTGGATATGTTTGTTACAACTTTTGTAAACAATCAGAACTTAAAAATATTTTTAAAACTACTTAAAAT
>JBBPBS010001045.1:7301744-7451206 GCA_037974835.1 Cicer judaicum | reverse complement strand
ATATGAATTATGAAAAATCATTTTTGAGAGAAGTTATTCAAAATAGCTTCACATTTGAAGCACTTAATTTTAAATTTTTTTTTTTCCAATATATCAATTTTTTATAACAAAAGATATTTTTTATAAAAATGGATGAAAACTCTTAAAAGTGATTTTTTTTTAAAGTGGTTTTTTCATAAAGTTGTAATAAATAGACTCTATGTTGACGTGTTAAAATCGATTATTGTTTTTAGAGAATAATTTTATATTATCAATATATATAAATTAAATTATTTCTTTTACATTAAACTAATTAATAATCAATTTTTCTTCTTTTCTTCCTTTATCTTTCTTTTCAACCAAATAAAATATAAAGGAAATAGGGGTTAAATTGTCGTAGTTTAATATTATTTGAGTCGAAAATATATCGCATGGGATCAAATCCATCTCTTTAGGAAGAATAAAGACATGCCTACCACTGCAACAAGCAAGATGATGTATATAAAACTAACAAATTAGTTCTATATGCTAAAATAATGTTTTTTCAAAAATACAAATTGCATAATTTTACTATAGCTGGTTTAATTAATTTGAAGGTATCTAAATAATTAAGAATTTATATATAGATCTTTAAATTAAAAAAATTGTAATTAGATTACTTATTTTATTTTTTTAATTAGATCTTTTTGTTCAAAGAGTACTGTAAGTCAACGTTGATTTGCAGTTTACGAATAGGTCTCTTAACTAATTAAAACATACGAAAATATGTTCGATATATATATATATATATATATATATATATATATATATATATATATATATATATATATTATTGCTTTTATTTATTATTCTTTTATATTAACAATGAAATATAAAGAAAGAAAAAAAGAGATTTTCATTTATAAATAATTTTAAAATTTAAGTTACAACTGAACCAAAATATAACTGGCAACAAATCACGTTAGGTAAACCTTTATTTAATTTTAAATCTATATTTTCATAGTTATAATAAAGTAGTTAATTTAAAAAACATACATAGAGTTGAATACATAATATAAATAAAAAAAAGAATATGATAATTATTATCATGTACAAACATTTCACTTGTTCAAAAACCAGTAACGTAATTAGCAAACTAACTTATTTATACCTGAAAAATATAATGATTGCTCTCGTGAATAATATTTCACACTTACAAAAACCATTGACGTAATTAAAAAACGACCTTATATAAAGATCAGTGGTGAAATGTAAGAAAAAATCATTTTGTATATCAAAAATCATTTCATTTTGTATATTGAAATTCATTTGATGACACACCCTAACCAATAGTTTGTATTATATAAATATTACTGTTGCAGTTTTTTTTAAAAATAATTAATTTATTGTAGATATAAAAATAAATATTTAAATTTAAAATGAGTATAATAAATAGATATAGCAATTTAAAATGATTATTATATTAGTTTGTTGATATTTATAATTTGGTTTAATTGTTCCTTTAATTTTCAATTTATTTATTTTCTATTTGATAATATATAAGTAAAAATGATAATAATAAATTTTATATATAATAAATAAACTTTCATATGTTAAATAATTAGAAACCTATTTAGAAACTTCAAATTAGTTCCGAGACTTATTGATATAATATATGCCACATAAGCGTTGACTAAATGTTAACTAATACTTCAATATAAGGTCCTCGTTGCAACTTTTTTTCAGTTTAAGTACCTATATAAAAAGAGTAGTGCTATTTTTCACCAAGGATTACCAGAAGTAGTAGTTGGTAATTAAAAAGGGAATTTACTGAATAGTATTTTGATCATCATTGTTAGACTTAATCAAATTACGAGAGAGTGGGGTTTATATATATAGAACCCAAATTGACAGCAAGGTACAAAATATAACTAATTAAACTAAGATATAGCTAACAACTAACAAACTATATTAATAACAAACTATATAGACTAATACCCTCCCTCAAGTTGATGAACATATAGAGGCGAGGCCAAGCTTGCAAAGAAAGGTATGAAATATTTTTGGATCCAAAGCCTTGGTAAATAAATTTGCGAGTTGAAGAGAAGAGGATATTGGAAGGAGATGAAATAGTTGTTGTTGAAGTTTCTCTCGAATGATGTGACAATCGAGCTCAATATGTTTTGTGCGTTCGTGGATTGAAGAATTGGAAGCAATATGTCTTGTTGATTGATTATCACAATATAGCAAAGTTGGTTTGATGTATGGAACTTGAAGGTCATTGAGAAGATATGTGAGCCATTAAATCTCACAAACAGTGGAGGCCATGGCCCGATATTCAACTTCAGTCGAAGATCTGAAGACAGTCGCTTGTTTCTTTGATTTCCATGAAATGAGGGAGTCGACTAGAAAGATACAAAAACATGAAATTGATTTGCGTGTATCCAAGCAGCCTGCCCAATTTGAATCGCAGAAAGTCTTGAGTTGAAAAGGAAAAGAAGAAGAAGAAGAAGAAGAAGAAGAAGAAGAAGAAGAAGAAGAAGAAGAAGAAGAAGAAGAAGAAGAAGAAGAAGAAGAAGAAGAAGAAGAAGAAGAAGAAGAAGAAGAAGAAGAAGAAGAAGAAGAAGAAGAAGAAGAAGAAGAAGAAGAAGAAGAAGAAGAAGAAGAAGAAGAAGAAGAAGAAGAAGAAGAAGAAGAAGAAGAAGAAGAAGAAGAAGAAGAAGAAGAAGAAGAAGAAGAAGAAGAAGAAGAAGAAGAAGAGAATATGCCTTGTGCTGGAGATGATTTAAGGTATCGAAGAACTTGGATGGCAACATGATGATGTTCAGATGTAGGGGCTATCATATATTGACTTAGTTGCTGAAATGAAAAACTAATATCAGGACGAGTGTTGGTGAGGTAGATTAATTTTCCAACTAGTCTTCTATATGTAGTCGAATCTGGGAATAATTGGCCTGCATCCTTTGAAAACCTGATATTTTATCTGGAATGGAATGTTTGCTGGTTTGGAAGCAAGGAGGCCAGCTTCGTGTAAGATGTCTAAGGTGTATTTCCTTTGTGAAGTATGCAATCCCGCCTTGGAGCGAGCGACTTCGAGTCCCAAAAAATACTTCAAGTGTCCTAAGTCCTTGATTTTGAAATATTTGTGAAGAAAAACCTTTATAGAATGAATTTCTACAACATCATTACCTGCAATAATAATGTCATTAACGTAAATCAGTAAGGCGGTAAATGTGTTATTATATGCCTTGATAAGTAACGAATGATCGGATGTAGATTGACGGTAGCTAACAGAATGTAAAGTAGATGATAGTTTGGCAAACCACTGACGACTAGACTGTTTTAAACCATACAAAGATTTTAATAATTTGCATATATGGTTAGGATTACAGCTGGAGGTACTTGGAGGTAATTGCATGTAAACTTCTTCATCTAAAGTACCATGTAAGAATGCATTGTGGACATCTAATTGATGAATATGCCAATGTTGAGATGATGCAATACAGAAGAGTAATCTTACCGTAGTGAGTTTTGCAACAGGAGAATATATGTCAAAATAATCAATACCATCAATTTGAGTAAAACCCTTAGCTACTAAATGTGCTTTATATCGTTCTATGGAACCATCGGCTTTATATTTTACCTTATATACCCATTTGCATCCAATGGGGTTCTTACCATGTGGAAGGGGTGTTAAAATCCAACTATCATTCTGATTGAGTGCTGCAATTTCAGATTCCATTGCAGTAACCCACCAAGGATGTTTAGCAACCTACTTATAAGTAGTAGGCTCTTGAATATAGGAAATGGCAGCAACAAAGGAAAAATGTGCAACATATAAATTATTGTAAGACAAAACAGAAGAAATGGGATATAAGGGGTTGGGCATTGTATCTGTTACAACAGCATTACATTGAAAATCCTCCAAGTACGCAGGTCGTTTTTTAGTTCTTGAAGATTTTCGTATATGAGAAGGGCCTACACTATTAGAGGTATGGTTGGTGGGAGATACAATGTCCAAATTATTGTGGATATGAGAATGTGGAACACATGAGTGTCTTGCAAGATGACTAGCATTATTATAAAGAAAAGCATCATCAAAACTCAAATAATTAGAATCATTAAAATCATAAGAAGAAGTATTAATAGAAGAAGAATGAAGAGAGATATAAGGAGATATATGCTCATAAAAAACAACATTTCTTGAAGTAAAAACATCACGAGTATGTAAATCAAATAAAACATAGCCTTTAGTACCTAACTTAAAACCAAGAAAAATACATTTTCGAGCCCGAGGATCTAGTTTGGATCTTTGGTGAAGTAAGCTAGAGGCAAAAGATAAACAACCAAAAACCTTTAAATCAATGAAAGTGGGTGGCATGTTATAAAGCAATTCAAAAGGTGTTTTGAACTTCAAAATAGGGGTAATTAATCTATTGATGAGAAAAGCGGCATGACATATGGCAAAAGACCAAAAAGATTTGGGAAGTTTTGAATGAAAAAGTAAAGTTCTAGTGACATTCAATAAATGTCTATGTTTTCTTTCAACAATACAATTTGTTGAGGGGTCTCGACACAAGAGGTTTGATGCAAGATTTCCAAGTCAGAATAACCCTAAACTCAGCACTATTATCACTTCGTATGAGTTTTACATTGGCAGA
The DNA here is from genome assembly GCA_037974835.1 of Cicer judaicum. Taxonomy (NCBI): domain Eukaryota; kingdom Viridiplantae; phylum Streptophyta; class Magnoliopsida; order Fabales; family Fabaceae; genus Cicer; species Cicer judaicum. The sequence goes on along the minus strand of JBBPBS010001045.1, from coordinate 7,446,587 downwards.
AAATTGCGTTGAAACAAAATTTTAGAAGTTTTGTAGTGTAGGTCTAGCTTATGACTTAGAATGCATAAGAAAAATCCAAGTAAATCTTGTGTGATCATCAACAATTGTTAAAAATTATTTATAATCATCAATTGAAATGTCACTAATAGGGACCCAAATATCAATATGAATTAGATCAAAAGCGTGTAAAGATTGACTAGAACTTAAGGGTAACGGGAGCCTAGAAACTTTTCCTAAATGACAAAAATCACAAATGACATTCTTATTTATTGAAATATAGGGAAATTGTTTACACATATGATTCAATATAGAAACAGAGGGATAGCCTAATCTTAAGTGCCATATATCAAAAGAATCAGACTTCAGGATTAAAACATGTTTATTACAGGAAGCATTAGTGTCATCTAAAGAAACATCAATTGATAGAACAATAGGAACTCTTTTGAGAATATAAAGATTGGTAAGATGCTCCAAAATTCCAATCATCTTCAAGGTATGTGAATCTTGAAGATTGCAAGAATTTTTACTAAATATCAGTGTACAATTTAAATCAGTAGTTAACTTGGAAAAATAAATTAAACTGAATTGAAACTGAGGTATGTAAAGAACGTCATTCAGAAATAGAGATTTATCAAAGTAAATAGAACCGGAAAAATGTGCAAGAAGCGTGTTTCCATTAGGGAAAGTGATGGAAACAGGTTTTATCCTTTCAATTTTGGAATAACATTGAATAAAAGGACAAACATGATCTGAAGCACCCGTATCTAAAATCCAAATAGAGTGATTATGATAAATAGAACATGTATTGGAAACACTAGAAATCAAGTGGGTATTGGCAGCTGTAGTAGGTTGTTTTGTGATGAAGAAGTGGTTGAGGTCTCCTTTTTCGATGACTGAAGAAGATTAACCAAGTAATAATAATCTTCCTTTGAAATTGAAGGAGACTGGTCTTCTGGAATTGAATTGGACGATGGAGCAAACTTGTTGTCAAGAGGAGGAAGTGGATTAGGATTATGGTGTTTATTTGAACGGTACCCAGGTAGAAATCCATGTTTGAAGCAGCAAGAATCCACTGTGTGATTGGTTTTATGGCAATGTGTGTAGAAGATTTGAGACTTTGGTTGAGCATGTCCTCTACCACGTCCAACAAGATATGTATTACGATAATTGGTATTTTCAGAATTCACACTAAAAACAGCAGATTTGGGAGGAGACGGATTGGATGCAGGTTCTTGTTGAACTACCAAAGAATATACCTTGCTAATGGAGGGTAATTTTTCCATGTGAAGAATTTGAGTGCGAATGTTGGAATAATTGTCATTCAATCCTTTGAGGAAACAAGTGACGTATTCTTGATCTTTGAAACTTTGAACAACGATGCTCAGGTTGCATGTGCACGGAATAGAGCAAGCACAGGAAGCCATTGGGCGCAAATCTTCGAGTTCATCCCAAAGAATCTTAAGATTAGTAAAGAAAGTCGAAAAATTGCAATCTCCTTGTTTAATTGAGTGAAGGTCACGCGGAAGATCGAAAAGGAGAAAATGGTTACCTTTGGTGAACCTATCACATAAATTAGACCATAGATCAAAGGCAGAGTCGATGCAAATGATGCTTTGTGAAATGTGTGGTGATAAAGTCTTGGTGATCCAAGAAATCACCGTGTTGTTGGCGCCATCCCAAATATCGTGATCGGGATGTGAAGAAAAAGGTTGAGGAAGTGAACCGTTGATGAACTGAATCTTGTTCTTTGATGAAAGTGCACGTTTCATTGCTCGACACCAATTATAATAGTTCGAATCGTTCAACAGCCGGGGCGACCAAAATAGCGTCGGGATTCTCGTCGGGGTGAAGGTAATAAGGACTCTGTGGATTTAAGGCGGCATCGTTGGATTGGGTGGAGCTTTGGCGATTGGAATCAGAAGATGAACCATTGTTGTCAATCTCCATGAGAGACGACGCAGGGAATTGAATGAATTAGGTTTCAGAAAGAGGGAATTTGAGAAAAACGCTAAATTTGGGGAAAACACAAAAGGAAATAACGGAAGCATTATAATTTGGTTTAATCTGATACCATATTAGATGGTAATCAAAAAGGGAATTTATTGAATAATATCTTGATTATCATTATTAGACTTAATCAAATTACAAGAGAGTGGGGTTTATATATATATATAGAACTCAAATTGACAGCAAGGTACAAAATACAACTAACTAAACTAAAATATAGCTAACAACTAACAAACTATATTAATAACAAACTATATTGACTAATAAGAAGAAAGAGAAGAATGCTTGCATATGGGGTTTTGGTCACTTAGTAGTGAGAATGAATGGACGGGACGAAAATGTCACGATTAACAGTGTCGATAATGATTTGAAATAGTATATTCATTTTATAAAAAAAATATAAAAATGTATTTTTCTTCTTTAACATGGTTTGTCAAAATCTAGTCGAAATGACCAATTGTGTTTTTCTAAAAAAGTAGATGAAGCATTATTGCAGAACATCTTTTTCTGTATGCCAACTTCATATTCTTTTCAAAGTTTATGTGGAAAAGTTTTATTTATTTGTATTTTTCTTGCAAATTACTCTTCAATGATAAACGGGACAAAGTTTGCATGACTCTATAAGGCATTATGAGTTACTAAGTGATTCAATCTTGGCATGTGGTGTCATGTCTGCCTATTTAAACCTCTCTTCCCTCCAACATTTTTCAAAATCAATCCTTTCTCTCTTAAGTGTTTTTCTTTTTCAAAAGTTGTTTTTCTATAAACTTGCCTAACCTGAAACCCTCAAAGAAAAACTAGATCTACATCATTTTGTTTATTAAGTCTTCATCTTCCTAAATGATCATCTTGTTGCACTATACTCCTAAAAAGACTTCATAATCTTCTTAAAACATGAACTATTCAACCCGAATGGTGAAGTAATCTGAAATCCTAATTTTGTAACATCTGTGAACTACAACTAACAAGATGGATTATCCAAGAAGGTTCACGAAATGCATTCGAATGTTCACTTGTGGAAACCTTGGGTATTAATGTCTCCTTCTTTCTTCAAGTGCCTTGAATACAAGAAGAGAGTAAGAAAAAGAGCATCCAAGGGCTTGTGCCTCATTTTGTTTGAATCCTCTGGATTTGATGAAAATCTAAAAGTAATTAGAAGAAAGGTTAGAGCACCTACAATTTTATCAAAGAGTTATTGATGACTCTTCATCATATGCATATTTTTCATTGATTATAGTCTTATTTATCGTTAATCATTAGTTAATTTAAGGACTTATTTGATATATTTTGTTGATTTATGTAAGACCCTTAATTTTTAAATCCTAAATTATACAATTTTAGGGTATTTTGTGGGGAATTTCTTAGACTTTTAGCCCAGTTTTTGGTATTTAGTGAGTTAAATGCCAAAAATATATTTTTGGAACTTGGATTAAAATTATTTGTCGTAGAATAATTTATTTACGTTACGAAGAATTTAATTATGGGCAGTTTTGTTAAAAATATCTTGGATTGCTGAAAATTGTATATGTCAATTGAGTTGCGACGAGAGTAGATATTTTTATTAAATTAGATTGAGATGGGAGTGAAGTGATGGGTGTGAGAGTTGTTAGATATTTATTAGTTTAGTTTTAATGATAATATATATATATATAAGTTAGAAAGAAAAAGGTATGCAAGAAACAAGGACACAGAGGGACGAAAACGTCTTCCTCCTAGCCTTGCGAGAACCCTTCTTCTTCTTCCTCCTTCCTTCCACTTTCTTTTTCCTTCTTTTACTTCAATAAAAGAAACCTAAGGCTTAGTGGGTGAGAAAGAACAAATTTCCAGCTTCCTCCTTCTTATTTGATTCGAAAACGGAGAAAAACGGTATTATGGGTTTTCAAAATCGTCAATCACAAAACTCCTCTTTTCTTCAACGTTTGAGCTTTGTTTTGAGAAGTGATAGAAGGGAAAGTTGCTCACCTCCATGCTACGGTACTGGTGAGCCAACTTTGGAAGCGACTTCGCGAGCGGAGATTTTATCGGAATTAGTCGCGGTACCGTAATCGCTCGTTAAAGCTAACATTAAGGTAAGGGCTCATTCCAAACTTTTAGTTTGCATTTAGATACTTATATGTGGTTGTGTGGAAAAGAAATTTGTTTGGGTTGAAGTGTTGATTTGAGGAAAATGAATTTAATGCTTTTATGGGTGAAATTTTAGAGTTGGGTTTTGGTGATAATGATGAGTGTTTCGTGGAAAATAAATTTAACTCATTTATGTGTGGTTTTGAGGAAATGAAATTTCATGTGTTAAAGTGGTGGGTTGTGATAATTTTGTGTTTGTCGTGTTTGACGTGTTCATAATTAATATTATAAATTTTGAGATGTGTTTGTGTGGATTTTTGTGGAAAAATAAATTGATGTGATTTCGTGTGAAATGTGGATTGAATTTGAGAAAATGTCTGAGTATGCTCTGTGTGGAATTTGAAAATCATTAGAGTTAAACAAGTATTAAAAATGGGGAATCTTTTAATATCTACATTTACTTAATGTTTGTCGTGAAAATCGTTAGAGATAAATGAGTATTAAAAATGGGGAATCTTTTAATATCTGCATATACTTAATGATTGTCGTGAAAATTGTTAGAGTTAAATGAGTATTAAAAATGGAGAATCTTTTAATATCTGCATTTACTTAATGATTGTCGTGGATAGAGTTAGAGTATGCTCATACATTTCATAGTACATGGCGACCGGATGGGCCATGGTGATAATGGTGACCGGATGGGCCACGAGATGATTCCATGTGATTTGTTGGTTCATCTTATCCTTGCGGGAATTGTCGTGTCGTGTAAGGTTTGCGATAGATTGCACATTTTTGGTAAATCGTACTGACCCGTGATAGGTGGCACCTCGGTAAATAGTACTTCGGCATGTGATAGGCGATACATTTACGATTTACGTTTTTAGTAAATCGTGCTGACCCGTGATAGGTAGCAGCTCGCTAATTTAGTACTTCGGCCTGCGACAGGCGGTAAAATTTTAATTTACGACCCTTCGAGGAGGGTTTTGGTATGGAATTTAGAGTCCATGCATTTTGGCATATACGCATTGCATTAGGGTGCTTGTCACGCGAGTCGTGTTTGATTCAAGATTATGATTGAGTGTTTGAACTCAAGTTGTCATGGTGATTGTGCTATAACTGCTAAGTGTGGATGTTTTGGAATTGTGTGTAAGTGTGATTGATTGCAAAACCATTTCGAAACTCAAGTTGTCGTGGTGATTGTGCTATAACTGCTAAGTGTTAATGTTTTGGAATTGTGTGTAAGTGTGATTGATTGCAAAACCATTTCAAAACTCAAGTTGTCGTGGTGATTGTGCTATAATTGCTAAGTGTGATTCTTTGGATTTGTGTGTAAGTGTTGATTGATTTTGAAACCCTTTTAAAAGCTGAATTTTGTTGAATTTTGTTGTTTTTCTGCTGCTGTCTAATGTGTATTCGAATACAGAAGGTTGTATTCAAATACAGACATGCTATTTTTGCTATTGACTTACTGTGTAGTCGAATACATAAGGTTGTATTCGAATACAGACATGTTGTTTTTGCTGCTGACTGCTGAAACAACCTTGTATTCGAATACAGAGATGATGTATTCGAATACAACAGTGCAGTTTTGTTGAAAACTTCATTTTTCAACTTTGTTTATGCATGTTTGGCATATGGAAACCCTTTTAAGGTGCATGCTAATTTTAAAGGTTATTTTGTGCAATTAATAACTTAAATGTTATGTGTTAATTGTTAGTTTCGGTTGGTGACCCTTTACAACTATTGTGGAAATCTGGGATTTTCCCTCACATGAGAACCAAGACCATTCTACTGGTTGGTACCCTGTGGATGGGAATGTTGTAGGACACATATAACTGGAGCTGTGTCAGGAGGATCTTGCAGGGCGCGTGAAGATCATCCGGGATGTATAGTTTTTTGTAGAATGATCAAATTAGGTTGACGTATAGGGACTAGATGTCTTTCTTTTTGAGTTGTGTTTATTTTAATTTGGAAAACTGTACCTATACCAATATTATCAGCTTGACATTTTATTTTTATGGGGTCCTTGTACCATTTTTTGATGTGTAAATACTTTACATTCGTATTTCAAAAACTATTCCGCTACTTGTAAATTCTGTTGACTTATTTGTCGTTGTGTTACGACTTAAATATTTATCCAAAAGTATTTCCTTATTTATTTCTTTGTTATTATGAATTTGTTTAAAAAAAAATACACTCGCGCTGTTAAAAATCGGGGCGTTACAATTTGAATGCTTTGATTGAACGAAATAGTCGCGCCTGACGCGTATTTCCAGTATTTTGCCATTGTCGAGACGCGCTTGAAGCGCAAAGCATGTGCCTATGGATCACGACACGCATCAGCATCCATCAAAATGCAATTTTTTTTCACTTTCTAGGTATTTTTTTGACTATTGGGAAGTTGGGAGACTTGTGCCCTAGCAGAGAAACTCAAAGACGACCGTTTCTCACACCATTTGAGCAGTTTTATCAAGAATCATTCATGAATATTTCTTGTAATTTTTCTTTAATCTCTATCTTTTTCTATCTCTGTCATGAGTAACTAAATCTTATTTGTTAGGGATTAGTGAAACAAGATGAAACCCTTATTTTTATGATTTGATTTCTAGTTATATCAATGAGTATATTGAATTATTTTTCTCATCTTTGTGCTTAATTGTTTTTATTGCTTGATCAATATTAAAATGTTCTATGATTTGTTTTTTGAAACGGAAGTGGACTTTACGAATGTTTGAGATGAAAAATTCAAGAATTTGTAGTCTAGGGATAGATACAGGTCATGAAACCAATTAAATTAATTGCAAAGACAATAGTTTAACAAAAGGATTCCTGTACAGTAATGCTTAATTCTAATCTTAAATCTACTAAGGAATTAGGGGTTACTTTGGAATTAAAAGTTCTATCACTAAGACAATAGGGCAAGAATAATAAAGAAAATTCATTAATAATTCAATAAAGGAATTCAGTAACTAGGATCAAATTAGACACCAAGGTTGGATTCGAAGTGAAACTCATCCCTAATATTTTTCTTATTATAAAGGATCAATTTTATTGTTATTGTTAATTTTAAATATTATTTCAATCATCTTGGGAACATTTTGTTCAATTTTAGTAATTAAATATAATTCAATAGTAAAACGCAATCATTGAGTTCGACACTTGGTACTACCGTGTTATTATTACTTGCAACGATTCAATACACTTGCTGAAACGTTATCAAGTTTTTGGCACTGTTGTCGGGATTTCCATATCACTATTGAATTTAATTTATTTACTTAACTAACTCCAAGTAAGGTGATTGAATTAAAGTCAGGTCTTTGGCTTGTAATGTGGCTAGTAATCAAAAGAAAGGACAAGGCTCAATGGGGCTAGCAAGGGATAAAATTTGCATAGGGTAGTTAAAAAGGCTCAAACGACCAAATAAAATTGTCTCAATATATGCATAAATTACAAATGATACAAGACATAATTAGTGCAAGTTATGAAGGGATAATTCATGTCTAGATAATCACACAACAAAGAATGAAAGTGCTTAGGCCCAAAAGCTCACAACTAGGATAATAAGATAGAGCATGAACTGTCAAAATAATGCTAAACATGTCGATGACATTTTTTTTTTCTTCTTTTTGTTTTCTTTTTTTGTGTGAATCACCACCCCAAACTTAAAAGATTGATATCCATGAGCAACCTCAAACTTAGAATTTTACCAAGACGAGACAAAAAATTTCCTACCTAACTCCAAGTAAGGTGATTGAATTAAAGTGAGGTCTTTGGCTTGTAATGTGACTAGTAACCAAAAGAAATGGCAAGGCACCTTGGTTTGCTGATTTTGCTAATTTCAATGTAAGTGAGGCAATTCCATCTGATTTCACATACCAATAACAAAAGAAGTTTATCCGTGATGCCAAATTATATGTATGGGATGAACCCTTTCTGTACAAAAGAGGAGTGGATGGATTGTTGCAAAGGTGTGTGCTTGAGGAGGAGCAAGAAAAAGTCTTGTACACTACCACGACTCTGATTATGGGGGTCATTTCAATGGGGATCGAACTGCAGCAAAAATTATCCAATCGGAACTATTTTGGCCTTCATTGTTTAAAGAGGCATTCAACTATGTGAAGAAGTGCAATTGATGCCAGAGCACCGATAACATTTTAAAACAGGATGAGATGCCTCAAAATCCTGTATTAAAAGTAGAAGTGTTTGATGTTTGGGGTATTGACTTAATGGGTCCTTCCCATCCTCATATGCAAAAGTCTATATTTTGGTGGCAATGGATTATGTCTCAAAGTGGGTTGAAGCAGTTGCTACACCAACCAATGATTCGCAACAGGTCATCACATTTCTCAAGAAGAACATATTTGTGCATTTTGGCGTGCCTTGAGCTTTGATTAGTAACGAGGGCACTCACTTTCTAAATCGAAAAATGGAATACCTTCCAAGGAAATACAATGTGCGACATATGGTGCAACCCCATATCACCCACAAATTAGTGCGAAACTTGAAGTATCCAACAGGCAGCTCAAGCGAATCCTTGAAAATACAGTGAATGATTCAAGAAAAGATTGGTCAACGAAACTTGATGATGCACTATGGGCTTATCTAACAGCTTTTAAGACCCCTTAGGTATGTCGCCGTATCAAATAGTGTATGGTAAAGCTTGTGTTTGCCTCTTGAACTAGAGCATCGAGCATTTTAGGCCACAAAGTACTTGAATTTTGACTTGGTCAAGGCAAAAGAATCGAGAATTCTTCAGCTTCACGAGTTAGAGGAGTTCTGAAATTCTTCATATGAAAACACCAAAATATATAAAGAAAAAACCAAGAAGTGGCATGACAGAAAATTAAATTCAAGGAGTTCCAAGATGAGAACTAGTTCTTCTCTTCAACTCAAGATTGAAGCTGTTTCCAAAAAAACTAAAGTCAAGATGGTCGGGCCGTTTCAAAATCATCAAGGTATTTCCATATGGTGTTGTACAGTTGGAAGACACACACTCAAACCGGAATGGACAAAGACTCAAACCCTACTTAGGGGGAGAGTCAAAACTTTCGATGGAGTCCATCAATCTGATTACCGCTTGAATAGTGGAACATGAACCTCAAGACACTAAACAAACGCTTATTAGGAGGCAACCCAAATTTGTATCCTTTATGCGATATTTTTGCATTTTAGTTTCATTTTAATCCAGTTAGTTTCATTTTTAGGTAGTAATTGCTAGTTATATTAGTTCTTGATGTTAGGTATGAGCAATGAATCAAAAAGACATGTTGGGGATTGATTTTACTATGTAGATCAACATCATTCGCACATGAAGTGCGGCCTTTGCGCTTGAAGCACATTCCAGGATGTTGTTCATTGGTCGTGTGCACTTGAGGCACACGAATCCGCGCTCGAAGCACATTCTAGGATGTTGGTACCTAGTCGCACGTGCCTGAGGCGCACGAATCCGTGCCCGAAGAGAATTTTGCCAATTCTATCACTGGTCGCGCGTGCCTGAATCGTAGGAATCCATGCCTAGAGCACATTTTAGGCATATGGACATTGCCGACGCATGCCTGAAGTGCGTCATTCACTTGAAACGCATTTTTTGGTTTTACATACTGTTAACGCTCGCTTGAGGCGCATCCCATGCACTTGAAGTGCATTCGTGCCTAGTGTGCCCAAGACTGGGTTTTTAAAACCCTTGTCCTCACACAAAACATCCCTCACACAACCCTCATCTACCACAAGAGTTAACTGATACACTCATCTCTATTACTACTCCAAGTCTAGTACTTAGTTCAACAAAGGTAAGTTTTCCTCCCCTATCAAGCATTCTTCCATCATCAAGTAAGTTTTCTCCAATTGTTACTATCAACTCCTCCTTGTTCATTGATGCATGTGGTTTATTTAAATTCGAATTTGTGCTAATTGTGGATATTGTTCATTATTGCGTGTGGGTTATTTGAATTCGAGTTTGTGCTAATTGTGGAGATTGTTCATTGTTGCATGTGAGTTATTTGAATTCGGCATTGTGTTAGTATTAGAAATTGTTCATAGATGCATGTTGGTGTTTCTGAGATTGAATGTGTGTTGGTGTTGGAAATTGTCACTTATGACTATGGATTGTTCATGTATTTCATCTCAGGAGATTTTTCACATCTTATGCAAACTAGGCACATATCGGGTACGAAATAAATATGACTCACCTAGAAAACTGCGTTAGTTGGATCTAACCCCAATTGCAAAAGCATGGAGTACCTTTGTTTATCATATGCTACTACCATATTCAAATGTGTCATATATAATATTTCAAAGAGCATGTCTACTAACCGCTATCATAAAAGATGATGATCTTTGGGGGACAGCGATTCTTGATCCTCCGACATGTTACTTCAATCATACTTCCCTAATAAGCAAACTATGTGATCTTTAGGGTTTAGGGTGAAGAAAATGGTAAAACCGGCTACACCAATAACTGCTAGGTGGATAACAAAAATACTCCATGATTCCTGCAGAGGCCAAATGACCATCCTCATCATGCTACAAATCTCTCTATAGAGGATAGATTTGGCCGGCTAGAAACTATGATGGAATAATTGATGATCGATCAACGAGATGGAGAAGCTAGAATCAAACTGGGGATAACCAATCTCTATCGAGCCTTCGCTTCATCTCAACTTACACTAGGGCCTATTTTATTTTGATTTGAGTGCTTTGATTTAATGAAGTATTTATGTTTTTATTTCCATGATTAAGTAGAGATTTTTTAGTAATTTTATGTTGCTTTTTGTTTTAGTGCAATGTTGAATTTTGGCGAGAAATCAACATTACCTATGTGTAGTATTTCAGCAATATATGAAGTTGTAGATGTCGAACTGGAGTCATACCAAGTGAAAATGAAAGTTAAGACTCATAGCTACAAGTTTCATGAAGCTATTGGAACCCAATTAAGACTCTAAAGAGAAGAAAAATGTAGAAAACATCAAATAGAAGAAGTTGTGCGCCTAAAGCTAAAACAACCGCGCCTGAAGCGCAACTGTTGTGCCTGAGGCGCAACTGCTGTGCCTAAGGCGCATTTTCAGCATTTTTCCATTGTCATAACATGCTTGAAGCGTAAAGCATGCGCCTGGGGCGCGCGACGCGCGTCAAAATTCATCAAAATTCAATATTTCACTTTCTAGGTTTTTTTTTTTACTATTGCGAAGTTGGGAGACTTGTGCCCTAGTAGAGAAACTCAAAGACGACCATTTCTAACACCATTGGAGTTGTTTTATCAAGAATCATTCATGAATCTTTCTTATAATTCTTCTCTAACTTCTATCTTTTCTATGTCTGTCATGAGTAACTAAACACTATTTGTTAGGGATGAGTGTAACAAGATGAAACCCTTATTTTTATGATTTGATTTATAATTATATGAATGAGTTTATTGAATTATTTTTCTTATATCTATGCTTAATTCTTTTTATTGCTTGATCAACATTAAAATGTTCTACGATTCATATTTTGAAATAGAAGTAGTGGACTTTACGAATGCTTAATATGAGCAATTCATGAATTTGTAGTCTAAGGATAGATGCAGGTCATGAAACCAAATAAAGTAGTTGCAAAGACAACAGTTTAAAACGAGAATTTATGTACAATAATGCTTAATTTTAATCTTAAATCTACTAAGGAATTAGGGTTTACTTAAGAAATAAAGGTTTTGTCACTAAGACATTAGGGCAAGAATAATAAAGAGAATTCCATAATTAAATAAAGAAATTAAGTAACTAGGATCAAATTAGACACCAACGTTGGATTTGAAGTGAAACTCATCTCTGACATTTTTCTTATTATAAAGGGTAAATTTTATTACTATTGTTAATTTTAAATATGATTTCAATCAACTTGGGATCTTTTTGTTCAATTTTAGTAATTAAATATAATTCAATAGTAAAACCCAATCCTTGAGTTTGACACTCGGTACTATCGTTTTATTATTACTTACAACGATTCAATAGACTTGCTGAAATGCTACCAGTTATCTTTGGAAAACTATATCTCCAACTCTATATTTAGATATAGTTCCAAGTGACATATCAACATGATTAGAGAAAAAGGATGATTATAATATCTCAATTTCTTTGGTTGTGTTTGACCAGTCAGAAAGCAAGTTCCTTAATATAAAGACTTCATCATCACTGATTAAGATGGAAGTTCAAAGGAGGAAGACTCATTTTGAAGATGTTAAATTAAGAGAAATAGTTTATTTATGTATTAGGAATTGGTGATTCAAACATGATATATAATATAAATTAATAGATTTTGTTTAGACAATCTTAGAAAGATTTTAAGATTTTCTTTATTTATTATTTTATCTATTTGTAACAAATGTTGTAATTATAATGCATTTTTGTATGTGTTACAACTGTAATGTAAATTATATGACTTGAACTTTTTTTTTTGTTCTCTTCTCTATTATTCTTCCTTTCCTGTTTTTTTTTTAAGTTCCCTTTTTATCCTATATGTATTTGTGTTTCTTTTTTCTTGTCTTTAATGATTATGTTTGTAGTCTATTTCTTGCTTTCTTATATCGTTTATTTTTTGATAAATGTTTTTTTGTTTATTCTTTATTTCTTTTCTTCATTTAGATATTTTATTTACTCTTTGTCTTTCAAATATCCCTCTGCATTTTTTTTTTGGTTTTTAATATTTTCTAACTTCTAGCCTTCCCTTTATTGTTCTTATTTGCTTCCCTATGTTTTTTTTATTCTTTTCAAAATTTATCTTCCTCTTTTGAATTACAACTCTTAACCTCTCTCTGTTTTTTTCGTACCTTTAAAACTAAACCACGTGTCCCTTCTTATCTATCACACATTATCTCACTATTCGTTTTCCCACGCCGTCATCATTACATTTCTGTTTTGCGTATCAAGATTTTTTTTTTTGTTATTTATAGCCCAAACGTTCTTCGTTCTTTCTTATTTGTATCCTCTAAATCCCCTCCCCGTCCTCGTTTCTCTAGTTGTTTTCATCCCTCCCTCTATGCCTCTCAAACTCTCTTATATGGATGTTGGTTCATCTTTTGGAAGGAAAATAAAGTCACACTCCCCTCTCGAGAAGAAACAAATCCCACCATCTAAGATGACTTCGATGGTGAGTGACATTCTTCTTAAATAACTAGAAGTCCAGATTGCTTTGCAAAAAGTCGAGCACAAGGTGAATCTTCTCATCACTCAAATGGAGGAAGCAGTTGAGCTCTTGAGACGTGTCCTTAGGTGTCTCTAGAACATGTATGTGAGTAGTTTTTTGTTTTGTTTTGTTTTTTTTTTTTTTTTTTTTTTTTTTTTTTTTTTTATGTTTGCATTGTAATTGTACTCCTTTTAATGAAAACTCTTCTTTACTTTTACTATCGTATTTATTTTGTTTAAGTTTTCGTTCATAAATTACTTATGCCGAACTTCTATTTGTTGCGTGATTTTTTTTTATTGTTGTTTAATCTTCTTATGGTTCTTATGTTTGTTTGGCTTACTGCAATCTTTTCAAACTCACATTTTTGATAATGATAAATAGGTATATAATTAGAAGATATAGTAATACTATTAATTGTATGTTTGTTTTGCATCAGATACGTCATCTCTACATCATATACATTGTTTTCATCTATTTGTGTATACATCATCTTCATCATATGCATCATTAGTATATGCTTGTTGCATCTATTTCCGGCATTAAGTCAAATAAGTCATACAATACATGAATACCTCATTTAGATGAAATTTTATTTTAAAAACCATATTTTGTGAAGGAAAATTGTTCGTTAATTGTATAGTTATTTGTCAATATAAAAAAAATGGAGATTGTTAGTGTAAAATTATTTTTAATTACATTCTCCCTAGTTAATATTTTAATGATAACAAATACATATAAATAAAGAACAAATATCGCCTAACTATAAATGCTACATTTCCATATTAAAGCAAAAGTTATGTTAATGACTATTCACATAGATTACAAGTACTTTAGAGATATTCTATTGGAGCAGACACGTCAAAGAAATATTGCGGAAACAAAGTGCAACAAAACATGTCACGCTATACAAGGTATATCCTTTAATGACTAGATAAAGGTAATAGAAACCAAGACTTTTACTTCAGCTTAACAGTGTAAAGTCTGGTGACACGTGCTTGTATTATCACAATCTTCAACTAACTCTTAGATTCAAGCAATGTATTACCTCAGTTGCCTCTTATAAACTCAACTGGATTGTGTTCCTCTGACTCTGATACACTAGCGTAATAAGAATTATTATGCCTCTCACTCTGACAAGCGTAACGAGTAAGCGATTGCCTCTTCCTTTGATAATCTCATCATACGTCTGACTTTGAACTTCTATGTATGCTTTTGACAAAGTCAACGACTTTTAAAATTGTTCGTTAATTGTATAGTTATTTGTCAATATAAAAAAAAGGGAGATTGTTAGTGTAAAATTATTTTTAATTACATTCCCTCTAGTTAATATTTTAATGATAACAAATACATATAAATAAAGAACAAATATCGCCTAACTATAAACTGCTACATTTCCATATTAAAGCAAAAGTTATGTTAATGACTATTCACATAGATTACAAGTACTTTAGAGATATTCTATTGGAGCAGACACGTTAAAGAAATATTGCAGAAACAAAGTGCAACAAAACATGTCACGCTATACAAGGTATATCCTCTAATGACTAGATGAAGGTAATAGAAACCAAGACTTTTACTTCAGCTTAACAGTGTAAAGTCTGGTGACACGTGCTTGTATTATCACAATCTTCAACTAACTCTTAGATTCAAGCAATGTATTACCTCAGTTGCCTCTTATAAACTCAACTGAATTGTGTTCCTCTGACTCTGATACACTAGCGTAATAAGAATTATTATGCCTCTCACTCTGACAAGCGTAACGAGAAAGTGATTGCCTCTTCCTTTGATAATCTCATCATACGTCTGACTTTGAACTTCTATGTATGCTTTTGACAAAGTCAACGACTTTGGAAAGTCCATGCTCTAACAAAACAATGTCTCTTGAAAAGTCAATGTTCTGACAAAGTCAATGACTCTAGAAAAGTCAACATTGTGACAAAGTCTACTTTTAGAAAAATCAATGCTATGAAGAAAGTCAATGCCTCTAGAAAAGTCAATGCTCTAACAAAGTCAATGTCTTTGGAAAAGTCAATGCTTTGATAAGAGTTAATGATATGATGATCTATAAGAAGTCCTCTATTCATTATACCTTATATCCATGTGGATCCTCTTATAACATGTTGGCTCGGATGGTCTATTAGATAGTACTCTGGTTGTTCTATCCTCCGATCTCGTACCCACTATTCCTCTAATGGTCATACATATTTAAAGGAGTGATTTTAGGAGTCAGTTTCGGAGCTCAATGGTTAGATTTATCTTCGATGGTGAAATTGTTAAACTCCATGAAGATACAAGCTATTTTTCTACAAAATGAAGTACACAGGTTTGACCCTAAAGTACAAAGGTCATACCCTAAAGGATCTCCAACGAAAACATAACAACAAACACTTCCTCCTTGTTTTTAAGATAAAATGGTTCAATCAAAATAGAAAGAGAGCAACTAGTGAGAAGAACATCACAAAAAGGTGTAATTATGGAAAAGCCAAGAACACGTCAAAAGCATGAATGAAAAATACTCTCAATAGAGAGTAACTAGAATTGATGTATATCAGACAAAGTGTTTTCATACACTTGAACTGAAATAGAATTGAACATGTAGCATTCTCTCAATGGGAGTTAGAATCCTCGAAACATACTTTGTGTCAAATCAAACACAAACTATAACTGGTGTAAATGAGCCCAATAGTGACACTACCCCTTCATCCTCAAAATGTTTTTTTTAAAATGATGTACCAAAAGAGGGACGAAAGAGCTGTAAAGAATTCTAATCTTTATCACTATTATAGAATCGAAATTTTGTCACATTTACACGATGATACGACCCCATCACACAAAGAAAGCATCAATTCACACAACGAAACATTTTAAAATGATAATTTATGGTTGTGTCGCACAACGAATCATTTTCGCACAACAACACGAGTTTCATTCTTGTTGACACATGATTCTTGCTTCACACGCTAAACGAAATCTTCATACAATGAGGCATTGAATTACATATATTTTCTTCCTATTATGCATCACATGATAATGTGTCCTCTTCGCATGACAAAAATGAACAAAACAAGTTTACTTAATATTCCTACAAATTAAATTATTATTTTAATTAATCTATTAATAACACATCACAAAGAATTATGAAATATAAAATTAGTGTTACACAGTAAGTTTTTTTTTTTTAAAAGAAAATTTCACTTCATTCATAAAGAGGTTTTTAAGGAATAAAAATATATGATTTAATTCTTATACATCGACAATATAAACATATTTTACATGGATAGTCAATCATAAGAGTCATATCATTATTATCTTTTGATTTTTATCATAATTACTTTTAACATCACATATATGGATGATTGTGATGTAATGACAATGTAAAAAAATTTACACTAACAGTACATAACAATTAAACTCTAATTTTTTTTTTTATTATTTTAATTAATCTACTCATAACATATCACAAACATTACAAAGAGTTGTAAAATAGGAAAATAGGCTGTTACACAATAAGCTTTTTTTTTTCTAAAGAAAATCTCAGTATATTCAAAGAGAGGTTAGAGGTTGGATGGACAAGAAAAGCAACTTGACCCCAATACCGCCCAATTCGCATTGTGTGCGTCAAAATGGGTGGGGTTAAATCAGGTCAGCGAGTCTTATGGGTGAAATAAAGACGTTCAAACAGTTGTGAGCAGATGTAGGTGATATATTTTGCGACATCGATAGCAAACTCGTCTGAATTCTTCTGCATTTTAATAGAAACAAATGTGTTTTGGTATTTTTGATTCTATGAACTTTGGCACAAAGTCTATTAAAAATAACCAAAATACAAGGCTTAAAGAAACTTTCCAATATAAATACCAATTATATATACTATCCAACAAAGTAAAATGTAGTCTTCCAATATGAAAATTTATTTATCTCATCTCCATCCCGTCTTAGTTTCAACCTCTGTTGTTTTATTTCTCTCTCAATCTCATCTTATAAAGATAATGAGAAAGAACACTCAAAGTCACAAACAAGAAATATTTTTTGAAAAGGTTGTGACTTTTTATTAGTGTTTGTTTTTTATAAGTTTGGGTTTCATGTTCTTAACATGTGATTTGACTACATGTCTTTATAAGTCATCGATCCTGACATAGATTCTTCATTGGAGATGCAAAGTAAGATAGATCAAGAACAAAAAGGTTAAATTTTTTATATGTTTTTGGTTTTTGTTTATAGTATTTTGTTGGTATTTTGTTTATGGTTTCTTTTATATTGTTCAAAGTCTTAGATTTATCCTTCTTTTAATTCTAGGGTTTATATTATACTATTCACTTTATAACATTCATTTTAGATGTTTGTTTGGTTGAAGTCATTTTTTGTTGTTGAGACTTTAAAATTTAATCCAAACAAGGAATATCGGTGACCTAAAACAAGAGCATTGTAAGTAATTAATCTTTTTATTTTAATTTCGTTATTTCAATTTTTTTATTATATTTGTATATTAAGAAATCTAACATAGCATAAAAATAATCACATGTTTCTTTTTCATTTGATTAAACTAAATTACTACATATTATATAAGATGTTTTGATAGGATATTTTGATGGAAGAAATCATCTCAAATGGTGGTGTTTGACTAGAATCTAAAGTGTGGTTGCAATTGTAGTCGGTGTACATGTAAACACTCTAACATTTAATATTAGTATATGTTTGAGCTTGAGTATAATTTGGAATGGACCAAAGCTAAGTCCGGTCTAGAACAATAGTAATATTTTATAGATTTAAATATATTTTTGGTCCTTGTAATTTTCTTTTATTGAATTTGTATCCTTGCAAATTCTATCAAGTTTTAAATAAAGATCTTTATGAATTTTTTTTAGTAAAAGAATGGTAACATGACTAATTTTGGATGAAGTAGTATATGGTGAGTGTGTAATTGTTGTTCACTAGTTAATATTTAATATTTAAAATCAACATTTATTTTATTAACTTATTTGATTAAATACTTCAAATTAATTTATTAAAAACTTCACATATTGTTCGCATTTTTCCATAATATATTTTTCAATATGAAACAACATGACAAGCTAATTGAAGTAGGAAATACGACTCTAATAGCATTCATCATGGCAAGATCTCTATCGGTCACAATAACTTTAAAAATTAAATTCTCATACATGAACAATTATCTTACCTTTTCAAATGCCTAGATTAAGTTTTCTTGTCGCTCTTTTTTCATGTAATGGTAGTCAATATCTATTTGTTTTGTATGTGTTGTCATATATCAAAACAAAATGAAACATGTTTAACAACTTTATACAATTAAGATGTGTCCAAAATATGCCTCTTAGAACATCTTAATCCTCTTGTCTTTTTGTCCAACGCACATAATTTTTACTTTGTTTTAATTTCAATAGATGTTGCATTTATGTGTTCGAACCTCTCCAAAGATGACCGATAAGTACTCCTTGCTTTATATAATTGAGTGGAAACTATGAGATTCTCTTTATTTTTCTCTTTCAATGCATTCAAAATAATATTGGTGGAAGGTTTTACTTTGTCACATCATTATAATTATGAAATGTTGTCTAAAGTATGAAATTTATCTCCTCTTCATTTAAGCGCCTTAATATGAAATGTTGTCTAAAGTATCCGCTAAATTATAATTATGAGTTCCACATCAAACACTATTTTCCCATCCTTTACCGATATATGAGTTTGAATGGACAGTTACCTTTGTGAAAATAAGTTACTATTGATTTTGGTTTATATCTTCCACCTCTTTCACATACCAAAATTAATTTATATTTTCTTCCTCTTTTTTCGGTAGTTGTATCAGTTCTAATGACAACAATTATTATTCTATTTTTTCTTTCAATAGTTTTTGTCGATTCGAATATAACTCTCGAGAGGAAAATACCGTCAAAAAATATTTAAGATAAAACATCAACTTATGTGTATAAATTTAAAACTAATAATATCAATAATTATTAAGATTACATAAAAAGTCACAAATTTATCGGTAGAATCTACAGTCGATGTAGCATGAACTTCATCATCAACTCCACTTATACTTGCTTTAATTTGAAAAAATATATTAGTTAAAATATACCAAATTTATATAATATGTAAATATAGTACTTTAAAAAAATTAATATAATCATTTTGAAAAACCTTCACATTTCGAAAATTTCATTAATATTACAAATCTCCAAAACTTTCATCTTCATTGAAAGTTTAGAAGTTTTGAAATATAATCTTCCATTTTGAAAGTTTTATTTTCAAAACTACCCAAAAATTCAAGTTTCGAAGGTTTCAAAATTCTAAAAATCAACATTTCAAAACTTTGGTTGAAGCTGAAATCATTGAAAATATTTAACAAGTAAAATAAACTCTATTTCAAAACTTTTAAATTAGTTAAATTTTTCAAATATTCCAAAAATATAAACTCACTTTGTATTTCAAAAATTCTATAATCAACCAAATTTTGAAAAATTTAAATATTTTCTATAATTAATTTTTACACAGGTTGAATGTAAATGTTAAATCTTAATAATATATTTTTTATAAAATTAAAGAAAAAAAGATAAAAATAAATGTATTGAGAATATAAATGGAGAATAAAGAATACATTTTTTTTTTGAAAAAAATTACAAATTTATCATTAGAGACTCAAGTCCAATAAACATGGACATAATGATTCCATAAAATTTTCTTCGATACAGTTCTTTAAATAAAAACTCGTGAAAGAATAAAAAAAAAAAATTGTACTTTGCACACCCCCAATTTTACCTCTCACCCCCTGTTTTTTTTAAAGACCATTTTACCCTTTTTTATTTTGTATAAACATAAATATTCGAAAATTATAAACTTTTGAAATAATAAAAAGTTAGATTTTTTGATATTTTCAAAAGTTTTGTTAAATTTGAAACTTTCGAAATTGAATTTTCCAAAAAATTTAACCAATTTTGAAACTTTTGATAAATATCAAAGTTTCGAAATGCTATTTTCCAAGATCCTCTGAAACTTTCGAAACTTTGAATAAATTTAAAAGTTTCAAAGTGTGATTTTTCATAAAATATCAAAACTTTCAAAAGTTTTGATGAATTTAAAACTTCCGAAATTAGATATCAAGTTTATTACTATAAATTTATAACTATTTATTATTATTAATTTATTACTAATAAAAATGCATTTTGGAATTTTCCACGAATAACAATGTTTCGAAACTGAAAAACTTTATGTTTCTGAATTTTATATTTCGATTAGAAAGTTTTGAAGATTTCTGCATTTCGAAAGTTTCATGTTCATGGAAATTTCAAAATTTTGGCAAAAAATGAATTTCAAAAGTTTCATGTTCATGAAAACTTTGAAAGATTTAGAAAATTAATATTTTAAAAATTTCAAAATTTCGAAGTTTATCAATTTTGAAGGTTTCAAAGGTTCGAATGTATGTAAATGTGATTTGGACAATTCAAACTTTCGAATAAAATAGATAAAAAAAAAAAAAGAAGAGAATTTTTTTGAAATTTTACTAATAATATTAGAGATAATCTAGTAAGTAGGGGGTGCACGGTACAAGACCTTGAAAAGAAATTGATAATTGGTATGAGAGAAAAAATGACCCATATCAACCGAATCAAACGACTCAAACCGACTATCCGAAATCAGTAGAAACCGACTTTGGGGAGTGCAAATAGCACATGCAGTTTGGGCAAAATTAAAGGTTTAAAAAGCCTCGGAAGGGTTTGTGCGATCTGCAGAGTTGAAGAAAGAAAGAAAGAAAGAACTCAAGTGATTCGTGGAAGAATTCGAGAATGGTAGCAACGAACGTGAAGACAGAAACAAGTTCACTGATGGAAAAGCGGAGTTGGTTAGAGGCTGAAATGAACGCCATCATAGCTCGTCTCTCTCAGCCCGGCGCTCCTGGTCTCTCCGGCAACCTCCTTGATTCTGAGGTTTTCTATTTTCTTCTCTCATTCATATATTGCTTAACCACAATTACCTTACCTTCTTTTTGCATAACTCTTCAATTTTTATAGGGTTTTCCTCGTTCCGACATTGACGTTCCAGTTGTTCGAGCCGAACGACGTCGCCTTGCTGGTATCTTTTATTTTAACTTTCCAAGTTCCAACCCTAAGATGAGTGACAGTGATGGATAACTAACTTATGCATATGTGAACGAACAAAAAATCAACATGTTTTCACTCTTCGCAGAGCTGCGTAATGACTACACGGATATAACTGAGAAGATTAATCAAAATATACAAATTTTGCATTCAGCTAGACTTGGAAATAATAATAGATCATCGCCCTTCAAAAATTCAGGTTGGTAATCAAATAAACTTTAATTATGATTGTCAGTTAGATGTGTGATAGTTTATGGCCATCCTGTTTATTACTTACGATAGCACGATGCTTTTGTTCTTTTCTCAGCTACTTGCTTAGTCACTAAACTTGTGAGTAAATTAAAGTTAGGGCCAAAATTTGTTGGACAACTCTCAACCTTTTAATTCACGAGCATGTTAGATCCTCCCCCTTTCTCTCCTTCCCTCTGCCCTGATTACTATGCCATAATGTTAGTTAGTGAGTGAGAGGAGAGGAGCAGCTTTGATTGGAGACAGGGACAGTCGGTTATTCTGCTTTTGCCGTGAGGTAAAGGTGTTTGGTTGGGTGTGATTTGCTAGTTGTTTTGACTTGTGTCGATTATCTATTTGAAAGAAGGCTTGGTGGTGGATCTTGTTGTTTGTCCTTTTGGGTTTAATAATGTATTTTTAAAGTAAGAGAAGTACATAGAAGGTTGATGACTAAGCCTATTAAAACAAAACACGGGATTCCATAAACATAAAAGTTCACTAATTCCTTTGCAAATCCATAATAGCTCTGCTACCTCCACCTACAGCACCATGACCATTCACTCGGCTGACATCCATGGACAACTAGTATCCCATGTGAATTTTGATGCCAAAAATTTCTAATGAAAAATTCTAACATTAGCCTGAAATCATAAGCACATCAAACCTATCCACTTCTTTTTACCAATCTGTTTAGAGGATTTGGTTGGACAATGGTACTGCTTGGTGCTTATTACTATAGTGGCTAAATTTCAGTTTTTGAAATGATAATGTTTTCTGAATTGTGAACTTGTGTACTAACTTCTCAGAATATTTTGATGTTAATATTTGTTACATGATATTGAATGTTTTCCTTTCTGCTAAGACAATGATGATAGCTCAGACATACAGACCTCATCAACTGTAGAAACTGTTGCATCAACCCCATCACGAAATGTCCTTCTAAGTCTTTCTCCCAACTCGATGGATGTGGATGTGTTGGTCAGTAAACCCTTTGCAGTAGTTGACGAGATAGCAGATGCATCACCAGCGGTGGAGGATGGTTTACAGCTTGGAGATCAAATTTTGAAATTTGGCAATGTCGAAGCAGGTGATAATTTGATCCAGAGACTGGCTTCTGAGGCCCAGTCAAGCATGGGTCAAACAGTACCAGTTGTCATCATGAGGCAAGGCACAGTGATCAACTTAACCGTCACACCTAGAACATGGCAAGGCAGAGGATTACTGGGGTATGCTCGCTGTCCCTACTATTTTGTTATTTATTTTAATGTGTGTGTTTGGTATCCTTTCAGTTTTGTTTAGAAAGTAGGTAAAAACGTTTAATGTGTGTGTTTATTTTAATAGACCATTTATCCTATTTACATAGAAATCCTGTCGAATTTTATAAAAAAATAACCATATTTTCTCAGCCAATTTGATAAATTATCATATGGTGTTCAGAATGATTGGAGAAGTTTGATGTAATAAACTTTCTTTCTTCTAAAGTAATAGGTATTTCTCTGATTCTTCCAGAGATAGCCTTCCTTTTCACCAATCTTTTCTTTTTCCTTCATGTTACTTACCTATTCCAAAAATATTTACATTTACATTTTGTTACTAATCATTACATTTCTTAATGTGTGCGAAAACTTAAAAAAGATACTCATTTTCAAATGGAGGGAGTATATTATACCATCGATAAACTCTAATCAAGGGCATTGCCAACAGACAATTTATGTAGAGAATATTATATCATTCACATAACCACTAATTTTCTGTAATGCTTGCAGATGTCATTTTCGGATCTTGTAGATGCTGTGATTTGATCATTTCATAATGGTGGTGACAGTTTGTTTCTTCTGTGGAATTTCTCGTGCGGAGTTCCTTACTTTTTATGTTACTAGTCTTGCACAACACTGTTAAATTATGTAATACAGATAATAACAGCTGACCTTTGATTATGGTGTTCAATTAACTCAATTATGTGGTATACATCCTTTTTAATTCCTTTTGGGCAGCTTCAATCGTTGGCCAAAATATAGGTGGTCCATGATGAGCTAGGTTTTGCAGTCGTTAAATTAAAGAAGTTCACACATGTTATCATACATCACAAATACACGATCTTTATGTCTCCACCCTCTCATCATCTATCTAAGCAGAATCACTCAATTGTAGCTCCACCTCTCAACCATCACCAACCAGGTAATAAACTGTGTTTAATCGGACTAAAGTTTGCTTTACACCAAATTTTTTGGGTCATATTAAATGTAATGTTTTTTAGTTATTTATTTATTAATGATGAAACAATTCCAACACAATCTAATATTCCACTAGCTATTGTTTCTTTTCTATTTCTTTCTATCTATTGTTTTTGGGGATCAATTTGGACAGAGACAAAAACAAAAGATAGTAAAGAAGTCTCACATTTAAGTCGGTTCCATTATCATTATAATGGGCAATAAGTTGAATTTGCAAAGGAGGAACACACATTCTATATATACTCACGCCTAAATGGGAGCAATGATGGTCTTGAGCTGTGGAGGAGTTTTTTCACTATGTATTAAGGAATGTTTGGTGAGAATCACTGCATAGAACATACCAACAAAGATTTCTCTACTACATTCATTCAGGAGCTTGTTGAATTCAGGCGACGATTTCGGTGTAATATTTCGACCAAATGAAATCATAGAGTAGTCATCATCAATAGCTGACTTTTTAAGGTAAAAATGATAAGAAGTCAAATAATTTTTCTTAATCAAATAATTATAATTGATTGATAAAATGAAAAATATTGTTACATTGTTGCTTCGTATCAATTAAATCCATTGCCATATACGTTATTGATAATAACATCTATTCTCCATACAATCTCATACGAGAATCACACATATTCTTTTTTCTTCACCATTTAATTCAATTTTTTTACTCATTTTCGTTGCACAACCCCAAACCCAACCCCATAGTTCTTCACATGCATAGCCATAAACTCAACCTCAATCCCACACCAATATAGACTGCAATTTCTCCTACTTTTTTACCACTACCTACGACAGCGATTCCAACCTCACCGTCCAAACCCTTCTCGCCTCTTCGCCATCCCTTGTCGCGTGGACCACAACATTGACTTTGACTTTGGATTGAATAAAGTGATGAAATAATTTTTTTTAACCTGAAAATGATGAAAGATTATAAATAGACATGAATTACTTGGGGTATTTCCAATAATGCCCACTTGTGAGGATTTTATAATTTGATATTGTTAAGTGTTTAACATGGAAATAGCTACATCTTGTACTGGGACTTGATAGTAAGCTTGTATTGACTTGATACAAGGCTTAATCCTAACCATTGAGTTCTAAATTATTAAATCCTACAGAAGTTGACTGATTTGTGCATGTGAAAAATTTAAGTTGTTTGTGCACTCTAGACAACGCCTCTAATATATAGTAATCACATACTTATACACCATTCTTTTAAATATATAAGATTTATTATTTTTATGACGTCATTGACTTTACAAAATCCTAACAAATAAGTACTTCCTACTTGTCTAATCTAAATAATAAATTTAAGATTGTTATTTTATTTTTATCATTTATAAGATCAGTAATTTTATTTTAAAATTTAGCAATTTTGTCTCTCATTTTCATAAATATGTAATAAAATTATTTAATAATTTAACTTTTAATTTTAATTTTTTATTTTTGTAATTTTATTGATAACATGTAAATAATTGATGTATTTTAATAATTTTATATTATAAAATTATATGTCTATCATTTAAAATATATTAAATTATTATTTTAATATGTATACAATTATAAATAATTAATTTATTCACTTTCTTAACTTCTTCTTTTATAATATTCACTTTATTAATTTTTTATTTTATAGTGAACTATTAATTCATTAAATTTAATATGACTTTAATAGCGTCTTTCATAAATAAAGAATACAAACTTCTGTGTTGAGCTGACATTGATTCGTTGTCGTTAGAAGAAATTGGCTCAACCATACTCTCTGATTTATACCTCCACACACGTATATAGGTAGGGGTGGACAACCACCCGCGGCCCGAATAAATCCGAGCAGCCCGTAGCCCAATTTGTATAACGGGCAGGTCAAAAGCGGGTAGACGGGTCTGCGAGTAAATAAAAACGGATTGATGTAGTTTCTAACGGGCGGGTTCGGTTAAAACTTTTTGGACCGCGGATACCCGAACTCGCCCGACTCAAATTATAAAAAAAAAAAAAATCATTTAATATATTCAGTCCAATAAAAGAGAGGCCCAAATTCAGAATTTCATTTAACTAAAATCAAACCCTAATATTTTCATCATTCTAACTTGACGGCTCCATTGTTTCTTCTTCAAAGCCACCACCTCCACCGTTCTTGTTTCGAAGCCACCACTTCCACCGTTTCTGTTTCGAAGCCACCATCTCTACCATTTCTGTTTCGAAGCCATCACTTCCACCGTTTTGTTGGTTTCAAAGCCACCATCTCCACTTTTTCTGTTTCGACCACCACCACCGTTTCCTCATGTGCAAAGCCTTAACCTAACTCTGTCATTTTTGTTTCTAACTAAACAAAAACTCAGCCACTGGTTCTGTTGACGGTAATGCCCTCTTTCTTTTTCCCTTTTTCTTCTCATCAACTTTTTCTTGTTCCCTTTTTGGTATTTTATGATTTTTGTACATTATTGTTAAGTTTGGTTAAATAAATGTGTTGAAGGATTTTTTATGGTTTTATTTTCTATATTTTTGAAAGTTTTGTTTTCCATTTGAGTATATATTTTAAAAGATTTTAGTTAATATTAGGTTTTTACGAGCATGAAAGAGAAAAGCATGATGATATATTTAGAAAAACAGGATAATATGTTTAAAAAAGTATAGCTTGATTATTGTTATTTTATACCCTTATTATTAATAATTATAGACTTACATTTATTATTTTTCTCTCAGGTTTGGGCATCAAAAAATCAACAGAATTGATTTATGGAAATTACAAATTTCATCAATTTTTATTTGTAATGCTATCTATTATTAATAATTTTTATTGATTTATAATATCATAGTCATTTGAAAAGAAATTATAATTTCATCCTTGTCATCTGTATTGCTTTGTCATATAAAAGGCAAGGTTATTGTTGTATGTTTAATAACATTTGGAAATTTGAATTTGTAGTTGATTCATATATAATGACCAAATTGGATTGGAGAACCTAGTAATAGAAATGGTGAATCCATAAATAGAAAAATAAATGAACAAAAAGGAATGAAAAAAAAATTTGGGCTGGAATAATTGCCTTCAAAATGGGTAAAAACAATGGCCCAAAAATTGGGTATCACAGAAAAGACAACAAAAAAGATACAATTTGGGCTGGATATTTTTAATGGCTCAACGATTGGCCCAAATTGAATTTACCCACCCGTTTTACCCGAAAACCCGCGATCCCGCAACCAGTCCAAACCGAGTTATTGGGCTGATTCTATTGGGTTTGTTTTCATCACCCGTGGTTTCGGCCGATTGTTGTTTTTGGGCCCGAACCCGCCCGAACCGACCCAATGTCCACCCCTATAATATAGGAGTCCAGAAATACTAAAAGAGACTTCTTCACCCGTAAACCTCCTTCTCCTATCTCTTCGACGTTGTCACGTCAAGCATTTGTTTGTATCTTTCAGTGACAAAAGCACCTGGGCCAACTCAACGAATTTTAACGGTTTAAAGTAAATTTTTTAAATTTTAATTTGACATATAAAATTAATATAATTGATATTATAAAATATTTTTTTAATTAATTCAATATTATTAAACTCATATCTTAATAATATTAAATTTATAAAAGATTAATTGTTTTAATTTTAAAAATATTAAAAATTGAGATTTTATTAAGTATTTTTTTATTAAATCATTTGAATAAAGTAAAATTTTATTTTTTTATGGAGGTTTAAAGTGGTTGTTTTAAAGTAGTTAACCTCATACCGATGATGGATGGGGAGTTGGAATGTTTTCAATCCAACTACGTCTTTTGTTCATTAGTGCTCTCAAAAAAATCCATAATTCTAAAGTCTCTTTAATTTTTTTTTTTTATTAAATTTTTAATATTAGATTCTTTATTAAAATAAAATTTTTAAAGCTCTGATCTATTATTTTATGAAGATTAAGGGAGAGAGTTCAGGTGATTTGTAGGCGTCCAATATTTTATTAATTTTGAGATTTTTTTTTTAAAAATATACAAAAAAAATTAAAAATATTTTTTTTCTCCAAAAATTGTGAGAAAAATAAAAGTTTTTTTGAAGAAAATCGATTTTTTTTCTTGAATAAAAAACAAAATTTTTAAAAAAATTGTAAATTATTTTTTATCGAAAAATAATCAAAAAAATTGTTTTGGTCCAAAATTTTTATTTTTTAAAATAGCTTAATTGCAGTTTTGGTCCCCCTATTTTAGTTGAATCGCGAAAATAGTTCCTCCATTTTATTTGTCTCCAGTTTTGGTCCCTCAAATATAATTTTAGTCCAACACGTGATAAAATATTATTTTTTTCTACATTTATTTAAATCACACTATATCTCAAGCACTCATTTGAAACAATTGTACCTGAAAACTATTGTTATAAATGGTTTAGTATGGCTTTAAAAAATAAAATTTTATGAAGTTTTGGACTAAAATTTTATTTGGAAACCAAAACTGGGGGGACTACTTTCGTGATTCAGTTAAAATAGAGGATCAAAACTGCAATTAAACCTAAAAAGTTAATCTATTTATTGAAAAAGTAGGCCTAGAGACCCACTAAGCTCATAAAATTTTAGAGTGCATTTAATGTTGGGGACTTGCTTTTTAGAGATCTTTTAAATTATAAACTTTTTTGACTCCTTTTCAACATGTATGCCGAGGCAAATAAATAATGGACTTATCAAATTAACACTTCTATTTCTTAGTTAGACTTTTGTATTTAAAATTATCGATACCAAGATGAAACTAACCTCTAATAGTCCAAACAATTCCTGGGATTTGAGTACTAGATTTTGTTTGTGATAAGATTATCATATTCTTCTAATGTATCAAGAAAAGTGCGAGAAAAACGAACCTTGAAAGCTTGCCCAGCGTAACCAAGGCAAAGAAACAAAAACTCCATCTCCAATCATAATTCATCCAATCCAACAAACCCACAAACCCGATCACTCTCCCCGACTCCATTGCTAAACCTTCCAATTCCATTTAGGAAAGACAAAAATTCATATCCTAAAACCGAAGCCTATATATAGCTCACTTAATTAAATCATACAACAATCTTAATATATAAATGAATAGAGAGAGATTAAAAAAATAAAGTAAAAATAAATTAAAATTTGTTAAGATGCGAAAATAGTATGAGTTAAATAAAGGAAGGCGCAAAGAAAGATTATAGTTTGCAGTTTTCGATTTTGTGTTCATCCAAATAGTTCCTTAGCTTATTTTATAAGAACCAAATTGATTCAAATACATACTAATAATAATATTTTGATGATAACAAAACAAAAAAATAATTATTCTCTAAGTGATTACTCTAAGGGTGCATATTGTTTAAGACATAGAAAAAATATATGTTATTGAGTATCTGACATGAGTAACATAAATAGTTATGATTTAGTGATAATGTATATATGCGACACCCGTAAAATATATTGTCAACTGAATGAACAAGAAGATATGTTTATGAGTTAAAGAGCGAATCATAACTTAGATCTATGTTGATCAAGCTCTATAAAGTTTTGGTCTGATGACATTAATTCTTATTGACTATGTGGAACTTATCCTCTAAGTAAGAAGATAAATCACATATGCAATGTTAGAGCAATTGCCTCTAGTCTAAGCCTCTAATGTATAATCATCTCGAAGTGATGAGCAGAATAATCATAATTGATCAAGTGTCCAAAAAACAAATCAAATAATCAATTGTCCAATAAGAAGGTTACGAGCAAGACATTACTCTGGTTTGCAATCGTCTAACTCTAAAGAATAACAAAAATAAAGGAATCTCAAGTAACATTTACTACAACGATCTACAAAGAACAAGTTTTCTCAATAAGCACATTGCTCTTTAACTACAAGAGTGTTAAGACAAAATCTCAAATTAGTGTTTTGATGTAAACTAACACATGAATGGTTCATCAATCTCTTCACGGAAAAACCTGAAATGCCTTGATAGCAATTCAAACTTAGCAGCATATTCGCCCACGGTCATGTTCCCCTGATGCAGTTTCAGAAAATCATCACCCAGTTTAGTCCTGGTACTCATCGGGAAGTATTTGTCTAAAAACTTCCTTTTGAATGATTCCCAATTCACCTCCTCGTGAGCTAATCCCATCAACAATCTTGTACTCCTCCACCAGTACTCAACATCCCCTAATAGCATATAAGTGGCATAGTTGACCTTCACTCCCGCCTGATAGTTAATCATTTCGATGATCTTTTCCACTTCTTGGATCCATTGATCCGCTTTATCTGAATTCTTATCCCCCTTAAACTTGAGAGGATTGTAACGACGAAAATCTTCTAATCCTCTTGACTCTGCAACACGAATCTCTCTTTCCCTCTTTTCAAGATCACGTTGAGTCTTGGCAGCAGTCTGTGCAGCAACAGAAGCAGCCATGTTATTCATAGCCTCCGCCATTCGATCATCCCTATTAGCATTGGCTCTTAGAGCGTCATTCCTTCTTAGCGGCATGGTTTTCCTATAAACCATCATCAAGTAGAGTCTTAACACTACTTCAAATAATTGGAACACTAACTTCCGACCACATCAACACATAATAATTACTTTGGACCTGACAACTCAAACCACCTAAACCGACGAATGATCAGATAACAACTCCCAACCTACAGGTTGACCTACAATCTATAACCATAACTCCACATTCCCAGGGAAATCTAAACCAATGCTTTGATACCACAATGTAACACCCCAATTTTCAAAGCGAGAGTGTATTTTTTTTTGAAACAAATTCATAAAACCAAGAAATAAATAAGGGAAATACCTTTGGATAATTGTTTAAGTCATAACGCAACGACATTTAAGTCAATATAATTTACAAGCAGCGAAATAGTTTTTGAAATATGAATCCAATGTATTTATACATCAAAAAGTGGTACATGGAACCCATCGAAAATACAATGTCATACTGACAATATTAGTATAGGTACAGTCTTCCAATTTAAAATAAACACAATCCAAATGAAAGACATCTAGTCCCTATACGTCAACCTAATCTGATCATTCTACAAAAAACTATACACCCTGAGTGATCTTCACGCGCCCCGCAAGATCCTCCTAACATAGCTCCAGTCAGGTGTTTCCAACTACATCCCCATCCACAGGGTACGATCCGGTAGGATTGTCCTGGCTCTCATCTGAAGGCAAAGCCCAAATTTCCACAATAGTTGTAAAGGGTCATCCACCGAAATTAAAAATTAACACATAACATTTAAGTTTTTAAATGCACAAAATAACCTTTCAACATAGCATGCACCTTAAAAGGGTTTTTCATATGCTAAAAGTTCATGTAACACTTGCCAAATAAAAATGAAATCAAAATAAGGTTTTTAATCAACCAAGTAATATATAACTGACCAATCCATTGATGAATCAATTGAGCAATTGATTATCTAACTAAGAGTAAGAGTTTCTACTAAGCAAATCTATTGGGAAATCGATTTCTTGAAGGTTTTTAGTGAAACCTGTACTCTGGGCTTAAATCAATCGATTGGCAAATCGATTGAATGAATAGCTGAGCCCCTGTAACAAATTCAATCGATTGCCAAATCGATTACCAAATGAATAGCTACTGTAATGGCCAAATCGATTGGCAAATCGATTTTGTCAAAATGGCTGAGCTCTTGTAACCCATCCAATCGATTGGCAAATTGATTTTGAGAAATAGCTTTTAACAAAATCGATTTGGGAATCAATTTCCTTGAATGTTTTTCTAAAACTACATAAATTAACTCAATCACATTCACACACAACTCCAAAACATAACACTTTGCAATTTCAACACAATCACCGCGACAACTTGAGTTTCGAAATAGTTTTACAATTAATTACACTTACACATAATTTCAAAACATAACACTTAGTAAAATCAACACAATCACAATGACATCTCAAGTTCAAACACTTAATCATAAACTTGAATCAAACGACTCGTGTGCCGAGCACCCTAATGCAATGCGTATATGTCAAAATGCATGGACTCAAAATTCCAAACCAAAACACTCCTCGAAGGGCCGTAAATCATAATTGTACCGCCTATCACAGGCCAAAGTACTATTTACCAAGGTGCCACCTATCACGGGTCCACACGATTTACAAAAATAATGTGCAGTCTATCGCAGACCTTACACGGCGCGACAATCCCCGCAAGGATAAGATGAACCAACAAATCACATGGAATCATCTTGTGGTCCATGGACAAGATGAACCAACAAATCACATGGAATCATCTCGTGGCCCATGGATGAGATGAACCAACAAATCACATGGAATCATCTTAGTCACCACTATCACCATGGCCCAGCCGGTCGCCATGTACTATGAAATGCATGAGCATACACTGACTTTATCACGACAATCGTTAAGTAAATGCAGATATTAAAAGATTCCTCATTTTTAATACTCATTTAACTCTAACAATTTTCATGACAATCATTAGGTAAACTTAGCTATTAAGAGATTCCCCATTCTTAACACTCGTTTAGCTCTAATGGTTTTCACGACAAATATTAAGTCAACAAAGATATTAAGAGATTCCCCATTCTTAATACTCATTTAACTTAAACGACTTTCATTGCAAACATTAAGTAAACAGAGATATTAAAAGATTCTCGATTTTTAATACTCATTTACTCTAATGGTTTTCACAACAAACATTAAGTAAACAGAGATATTAAGAGATTCCCCATTTTTAATACTCGTTTACTCTAATGGTTTTCACGACAACATTAAGTAAATGTAGACATTAAGAGATTCCCCATTCTTAATAATCGTTTAACTCTAATGGTTTTCAAATTCCACACAAAACAAACTCAAACATATTATCAAATCCAATTCACATTTCACACCAAATCACGTCAATTCATTTTTGCACGAAATCCAACCAAACACATCTCAAATTTCATAAGTATTAATTATGAACACGTCGAATACGACGTCACAGATCAACACAACCCATCACTCAAACACAACAAATTTCATTTACTCAAAATTATACATAAATGAGTTAAATTCATTTTCCACGAAACATCCATCAATATCACCAAAACTCAACATTAGAATTTCACCCATAAAGCATTAAATTCATTTTCCCCAAATCAAAACTCCAACCCTAACAAATTCTTTTCCACACAACCACATATAAGTCCCTAAATGCAAACTAAAAGTTTCGAAGGAGCCCTTACCTTAACGATAGCTTTAACGTGCGTTTACGGTACCGCGAGTAAATCCGGTAAAATCTCCGCTCGCGACGTCGCTTCCAAAGTTAGTTCACTAGCACCGTAGCGTGGTGGTGAGCAACTTTGCCTTATATCTCTTCGCGTAACGAAGCTTAGATCTAGATGAAACGTGGAAGATTGTGTTTGACGGTTTTAAAATCCCTAACACCGTTTTTCTTTGTTTTCGAATCAACGAAGAAGTATGAAGATGAAAGATCCTTGTCTTCTCACCCACCAAGCGTTGGGTTTCTTTTCTTGAACAAAAAGGAAGCAACGAAAACGAAAATGGAAGAAGAAGGGAGGGAGTTTCACGCGAGGCAGGGAGAGGAAGGAGACGAAAATGTTGTCTTTTTTTTCTTTCTCTTTTCCCTTCTTCCTTTTTCCTTCCTTCCTATTTCTTTTCTTTCTATTTCTTCCTTTCCTTTCTATTTTCTTTTCTTTTTCCCTCCAAACAAATATATATATATATATATATATATATATATATATATATATTAATTACTTGCAACAAATATCTCAAAATATCTAGATATTTATTAAATTACCATTTCACATTAAATTCTTCGTAAAAGATTCACCGTACTTAATTTAATTTATTTATCGACGAGTAATTTTAATCGGGCATCAAAATATCTTTTTGGTCATTTAAACACCCAAAATATTAATAACTTGGCTAAAAATCCCCTGAGTTCAATACCAAAATCCACTAAAATACATAATGTATAATCCAAATCAAATGACCACATTTAAAAGGATGAAACGAATCCGCTTTTAGGAAGTAAAATATCCTAGATTTTTAATGGGTCACATAAATTGTTTAAAAGGATAAAAATCAAATAATTTTCTATGATGTAACCAAAGATTTCTAATTTCTACTTCAAATAATTGTTTTTTTTTTTTACCAAAATAATTTTGTTACGTTGCCTTAACTGTGTATGATGCATTATTCTTTTGAATCTGGTACTGATCATAGCATTTGGGCACATGTTTTTAGCTTTTTAGTTTGGTATTTTAAAAGCTCTTAATAGCTTAGATTAATATTTTTAGCTTGTTTCTAAACTTTGGGTTGAATAAGAATTATAATTTTATTATTTTAATTTAATTTTAATTTTATTATTTGTATTTTGACTTTTTCTCACTCTGTAGGTCATAACTTGAGTTCGGGATATCGGATTGGCGCATATGAGCAGACGTTGGAAAGATAAAAATCTGAGGTACAACTTTTGTGCTGGAAGAAAAGACCAATTCTATAACAACCCGATTTTTAACAACACGAGTGTATTTTTTTTAACAAATAAATACAACAAAAAAATAAAGAAAGAAATACTTTAGGATAAAATATTTAACTTGTAACACAACGACAAAAGTCAACAATATTTACAAACAACGAAAATAGTTTTTGAAACAAAATCCAAAGTATTTAAATAGCAAAATACAACAGGGCTATGAGACCTATTAGACATAGCTCATACCCCTGGGGTATTCTCGGCAGATACCTGCATAAAAGCACTGCCCCAAGAATCTCTACTTTCCCCACGTCACATCAAAAAGTGGAACATAGACCCATCTAAAGAAAAGTCATCAGACAGTTTAAGCATAGATACAATCTTCCAAAATGAAATAAATACAATCATAAAAGAAAGACATCTAGTCCTTATACAACCACCTAATCTGATCATGCTACAGAAACTACACAACCCGGGTAATCTCCACGCTCCATGCCATATCCTCCTAACACAACTTCAATCATGTATGACTAAGTACTTTTCCATCTCCAGGGTACCAACCGATAGGATGATCCTGGTTCTCATATGAGGGCAAAACTCAGATTTCCACAATAATTGTAAAGGTCACCAACCGAAATCAACAAATATCACATAACAAAATTTTTATATTTTCAAATGCTCAAAAGAACCTTTTGTCTTAGCATACTCCTAAAAAAGGTTTTCATATGTCCAAAAATGCATAAGCAATGTTTGAAGAAGTATTGACACACTACACTGTCGTAGCCGAATACAATTGAGAAAATCCAGATTTTCGGTTCTAAAATGCCTCTGAAACAATTAACACTTCAAACATTAACATTGTCAATTATGAACACATAATTAACACCAAATTAATCTCCACAAATTCACACCTCCATCACACCTTGAATATTCATAACATCAATTATGAACACATAAGTACATTGAAACTTAATCTACCTCACTTCACACCTCAAAGCAATTACGGCAACTCACAACAACAACCGAATATGTATATATAATCATCAAAGTATAACAAACATAACTCGTGTGCCAAACACTCTAATGCAATCCGTATATGTCAAAATGCTTGATTCCGGAATTCCAAACCAAAACCCTCCTCGAAGGGCGTATATCATAATGGTACAGCCTCTCACACACCAGTAGTAATTACCAAGTGCAATCCCTCACGGATTAGTACGATTTACTAGCGTGCAGTAGCTCATAGACCAACACGACATACAGGAGTGCAGTCGCTCACAGACCAGCACGGTTTTCAAGAGTGCAATCACTCATAGATCAACATCACGATTTTCTAGAGTGCAATCCCTTGCCTCTGTTGTAGCTTTAACAAGCGATTACGACACCCCGATAAATTCCCGTAAAATTTAAGTTCGTGACGTCGCGTCGAACACTAGGTCACTAGCACCGCAGCGTGGTAATGAGCAACTTTCTCTTTTGTCACTTCTCGAATGGAAGCTTAGATCTAGTAGATAAATGAGAGTTTGTGCTTTATGGTTTTGGTTTTCTTTTTTTGAAAACAGAAGAAAGATGGAGAAGAAATATCTAAATACTCTTACACACGTCACTTCATTCACATATCAAATTATTTTGATAAAAATATCTACTCTCGTTGTAACTCAATTGACAGATAAAATTTTCAGCACCCAGAGTTATTTTTAACAAGACTGCCCAATATTAAATTTTTCACAACATAACTTAATTATTTTTCGACAAATAATTTTAAACGGGTTTCAAAATATATATAAAAAATATACGTATATATTAAACATATTACAAACTCTAACAAAATATATTTTTGGTACTTCATTCCCAAAATAAAATTCAATTAGGCTAAATGCCTAAGCAGTTTAACACAAAAATCCCTAAAATTGCATACATTAGAATTGAGAAAATTTAGGGTCTTACATTACTACCTCCCTAAAAGAAGTTTCATCCTCGAAACATAAAGTAAGAGTAATAACCACACCAGGCTTGCACTCAAACTCATCATACATGATATAACTTGTTTCGTCATGCCTACGCGAATGAATTATCACCTATCCCTTTTTGTAGGGTGCTTAATAACATTACGCACTATCGAAGCCGGTAAGACTCGCCCGTTGCATTCAACATGATTTTGTCTATTATCAACAAGAGATTAAGGATGATCAATTCCAACAACCATGATTGTGGCTTAAACTATCTCAACCGAACTATAATAGCACTCTTTGCGACTTACACTTAAGGTTACCCTAATGCACAAGCAGTCAAACAATTGTCTCAAGGTCCACCGAGTTTTCCTTATCTTCCTATGACTTTGGTTCTATCAACGAAGTACAATTGCTCAAAATATGACACATAGCCTCATATACTATCAAACTGAAACACTAAGTATGACATTAACATACTGAGCACAAAACAATCATTACTGCCAAGAACTCCCTACTTTCTTCATTGCCCACAAATCCTCGATTTCTTTAGTCACACAACTACATCATACCACAGTGTCCTTATCAAAATATTGGTCTAATTTTAACTTTAATAATTACATCCCAACATCCTGTTGGTGATCAAAGTTTCCTCAAATATTTTTGACAACATGTCAGAACTGTACCACCTACAACACACAAACTTCCTTCAGTTTTAGTGCTTCGTTTCAAGAGTCACGTCTCCAACAAAATCCAACTTGAATTTCATTTCTGATTAAGACCTACATTTGTCTCATGCCTTAACACCTCAATTCACGCTTCACTAATCCATTTCCTATATACTTCGATATTTTGGACAAACCCGAAAATAATTTTCCTACATATACTACCAACATTCATTCTGATACTTCTCAATTTTGTCACGTCCTTTATTTGCAGCTTGATGATTATCTTTTCATTATGACAGGTCAAACATATTATATTCACTCCATCACTTTTCCATTTATACAGACCTTAAATTTCTACCTTGAACCTTGATACATCTTCATTATTGTGATTTCAAGAAATCAAGCCTTACTAGTTCCCACCAAACTTTTCCATTTCATGCTCAATTCTTCCCTACCGAACACAATAGCAACCCCCACGACATGTACTTAAGTAGTACCTTTGTATCATTGACATACCTTATAGTAACAATGTCTGAATTACAGATGAGATATTTCCTTTCATGAATCTTTAATTGACATAAGCTACATCTCTATGTGCTGTTCCATCAAATTTTATTGGCACATTTTCCAAAATTTGGTTTACTCGCTGGATTCTTATTCCTTCTCAACCTTCGCCGAGATGCAAACCGACAGAATCAAACAATTGAACGTCCTAAAGAACTATTTCTCAAATGTTCCCAATAAGCATTTCCTACAGAGTAATTAGCTATAACCTCATCCGCATAACTTTGTAGTAAAATATCTTAAAGACCCACATATCTTTCATCGTTCATCTAGTCACTAAAACACTCATTTTAAATATTAACGCTTGAATTCCTAAGACCATCATCAAAACTATAAATCATTTGTTACATTTCTTCTTTTTCAATTTCTATCATTAGATAAAATTCTAAAATCTGATCCTCGAAATTTCAATATACTCATCACATCGTCTAATTTCATCCATTTCACCTTAAGATATAATACAATGTCTTTTTCATTATGAACTCTAATCGTCTTAGTAATCTCACTAATTAAAACTCTTCTAATCATAACACAATGTTTTTAGTAGATCTTCAAACACTTTCGTCCATAAACCTAAATTATTTATCCCTTGCCTACCTCAACTACCTCAATTATACAAGTTTAAGGCGTCACTTGGTCCTCCATCCAACCATGTGGATTTTAAATTGTAACACCACGATTTTTAACAGCGAGAGTGTATTTTTTTTCCAAATAGATTCATAATAATAAAGAAATAAATAAGAAAATACTTTTGGATAAATATTTAAGTCGTACACAACGACAAATGAGTCAACAGAATTTACAAGCAGCGGAATAATTTTTGAAATACGAACCCAAATTATTTACACATCAAAAAGTGGTACATGGACCCATCAAATAAAATGTCAAGGGGACAATATTGGTATAGGTACAATCATCCAAATTAAAATAGATACAACCAAAAAGAAAGACATCTAGTCCCTATACGTCCACCAAATCTGATCATACTACAAAAACTGTACAACCCGAGTGATCTCCACGCGCGTCGCAAGATCCTCTAACACAGCTCCAGTCAGGTGTGTCCAATTACATTCCCATACACAAGGTACTAACCGGTAGGATGACCCTGGTTCTCATCTGAGGGCAAAGCTCATATTTCCATAATAGTTGTAAAGGGTCACTAACCGAAATTAACAATTAACACATAACATTTAAGTTTTTAAATACACAAAATAACCTTTCAACTTAGCATGCACATTAAAAGGGTTTCCATATGCCAAACATTCATAAACAAGGTTGAAAAATGAAGTTTTTAACAAAACAACACTGTTGTATTCGAATACAACATCTCTGTATTCGAATACAAGGCTGTTTCAGCATTCAACAGCAAAAACAACATGTCTGTATTCGACTACAACAGTCTGTATTCGGCTACACCGTAAGTCAGTGGCAAAAACAGCATGTATATATTCGAGTACAGCAAGCTGTATTCGAATACACCTTCGACAATAACAGAAAAATAGAA
Organism: Cicer judaicum; assembly: GCA_037974835.1. Taxonomy (NCBI): domain Eukaryota; kingdom Viridiplantae; phylum Streptophyta; class Magnoliopsida; order Fabales; family Fabaceae; genus Cicer; species Cicer judaicum. The sequence continues at coordinate 7,407,661 of JBBPBS010001045.1, read as the reverse complement.
AAATTTAGCTTTTTAAAGGGTTTCGAAACCAATCAACACTTACACACAAATCCAAACAATCACACTTAACAATTATAGCGCAATAACCACGACATCTTGAGTTTCGAAATGGTTTTGCAATCAGTCACACTTACAAACAATTCCAAAACATCCACACTTAACAATTATAGCGCAATCACCACGACATCTTGAGTTTTGAAATGGTTTTGCAATCAATCACACTTACAAACAATTCCAAAACATCCACACTTGGCAATTATAACACAATCACCACGACAACTTAAGTTTCGAAAAGGTTTTGCAATCAACCACACTTACACGCAATTCCAAAACATTCACACTTGGCAATTATAACACAATCACCACGACAACTTAAGTTTCGAAAAGGTTTTGCAATCAACCACACTTACACGCAATTCCAAAACATCCACCCTTGGCAATTATAACACGATCACCATGACGACTTGAGTTCAAACACTCAATCACAATCTTAAATCAAACATGACTCGCGTGCCAAGCACCCTAATGCAATGCATATATGCCAAAATGCATGGACTCAGAATTCCAAACCAATGCCCTCCCCAAAGGGCCGTAAATCATAATTGTACCGCCTATCACAGGCCGAAGTACTAAATTACCGAGGTGCTAACTATCACGGGTTAGCACGATTTACTAAAAACGTAAATCGTAAATGTACTGCCTATCACATGCCAAAGTACTATTTACCGAGGTGCCACCTATCACGGGTCAACATGATTTACCAAAAATGTGCAGCCTATCGCAGACCTTACACGAAGTGACAATCCCCGCAAGGATAAGATGAACCAACAAATCATATGGAATCATCTCGCGGCCCATCTGGTCACCACTATCACCATGGCCCATCCGGTCGCCATGTACTATGAAATGCATAAGCATACTCTGACTCTATTCGCGACAAATTATTATGTAAATGCGGATATTAAAAGATTCCCCATTTTTAATACTCATTTAACTCTAACAATTTTCACGACAATCATTAAGTAAACAGAGATATTAAAATATTCCCCATTTTTAATACTTGTTTACCTCTAACAATTTTGACGACAATCATTAGGTAAATGCATATATTAAGAGATTCCCCATTCTTAGTACTCATTTAACTCTAACAATTTCGACGACAATCATTAAGTAAATACAGATATTAAGAGATTCCCCATTCTTAATACTCATTTAACTCTAACAATTTTCAATACAAACATTAAGTAAATAGAGATATTAAAAGATTTCCCTTTTTTAATACTCGTTTCACTGTAATGATTTTCAAATTCCACACATAACATACTCAAACATATTCTCAAATTCAATCCACAATTCACACCAAATCACATCAATTCATTTTTCCACAAAATCCATACAAACACATCTCAAAATTTATAAATATTAATTATGAACACGTCAAACACGACAACCACAAAATTATCTCAACCCACCACTCAAACACATCAAATTTCATTTCCTCAAAACCACACATAAATGAGTTAAATTCATTTTCCATGAAAGACTCATCAATATCACCAAAACCCAACTCTAAAATTTCACCCATGAAAGCATTAAATTCATTTTCCCCAAATCAACACTTCAACCCTAACAAAATTCTTTTCCACACAACCACAAATAAGTCCCTAAATGCAAACTAAAAGTTTGGAAGGAGCCCTTACCTTAACATTAGCTTCAATGAGCGATTACGGTACCGCGAGTAATTCCGTTAAAATCTCCGCTCGCAACGTTGTTTCCAAAGTTAGTTCAATAGCACCGTAGCGTGGAGGTGAGCAACTTTCCCTTCTATCTCTTTGCGAAATGAAGCTTAGATCTAGACAAAACGTGGAGGTTTGCGTTTAAACGGTTTTGAAAACCCCTAACACCGTTTTTCTTTGTTTTCGAATCAAAGAGGAAGAATGAAGCTGAGAAATCCTTGTCTTCTCACCCACCAAGCCTTGGGTTCCTTTTCTTGAAGCAAAAGAAGCCAAGAAAATGAAAGAAGAAGAAGAAGGACAAAGAAGAAGAAGTGTCACAAGGGAAAGAACGAAGGAAACGTTTATGTTTCTTTCTCTATTCCTTTCATTCATTTCTAATACATATATATATATATATATCTATATTATATTTAAATCCAAACCTAAACAAATATCTAACAACTCTTCCACACATCACTTCACTCATATCTCGAACTATTTTGATAAAAATATCTACTCTCGTCGCAACTCAATTGAAAGATAAATTTTCAGTAACGAGTGATATTTTTAACTAAACTGTCCGGTATAAAATTCTTCGTAACGTAAATAACTTATTTTCCGACAAATAATTTTTAATCCTAAAACTAGGTAAAAGCCTAAGAAATTCAACACAAAATACCCTAAAATTGTATAATTTAGGATTTAAAATTAAGGATTTTACATAAATCATCGACTTAAAGATCAACCATCTTAGGGTCGCAAATCAAATTTTGAATAATCCCCCCGACTTATCAAAATGTTCACACTCTCCTAGTAATTGCCATCTTTTAATTGACACTCAAAGCTTATATTGCTACAATCTCTAAGTATTCTTGTAGTCTATACTTCCAATGTCACTTAATAGTAACATGCGATTCAATACATCAAGGCTTAACTCCTTGTGTTTATTCAGACTTCACCCAAAATTCACACTTATGCGTCTATAGTTTCATCTAAAATCACTATCCATACTTACCATCTCCTAATCCACACATAGATTTGCCATTTATCGAAGAAATATATATTCCCACTCCTATAATCTTCATGAGATTCATACTTAATAATCTGAGTCATGAATCTAGTTTAACTCGAATGCTCGACTTTATCCCTCAAGGTATCGACTATTCTTCAAAGTTTACTTTATCTAACCAAGGTAGTATTTACCCCTAACGTGTAGCGCCCCTTAACTTCAATACAAGTCTCTTTCGTTGACACCTTAGCACCACATGCTATTCCACATGGAATCCGTGTTTTCTCAATAACTCCATGGTGTTCACACCCCTTTGACAGCTATCAAACATCATCCAGTCTTATCCTGAAATCTACTAGGAGAACATCTAATATTCTTCTTAAAAAGCTCTCTACTTAGATCTTTACATGAAATCGACTATTAGTCTACCTTTATGCCATCCATACCCATCCTCTTTGAGTTACCATCAACAACATAGCCTCTGTGTCCTTGGAACCGCTTCATAAATCCCATGCCGTCATGATTCGCCTCAACCCTGCTTGACAATTAATCATTTTGAAGATCTTTTCCACTTCTTGAACTAGTGATCAGCTTTTTCTGGGATCTCGTCACCCTTGAACTTTGGAGGATTGTAACGACCAAAATCTTCCAATCCCCTTGACGCAGCAACAAAGATCTCTCTTTCCCTCTTCTCCAGATCTCGCAGAGTCTTTGCAGTAGTCTGTACAACAATAAAAGCAACCATGTTATTCATAGCTTCAGTCATTTGATCATCCCCATTGACGTTGACTCTTGCAACGTCATCCCTTCTTGGATGCTTTGTTTCCTCAAAACCAACATCAAGAAGAAATCTCAACACCCCTTAGAATACTTCCAAAAATAATTTCCGACTACATCAATACATAACAACTACACTACACCTGACACTGGGACAACTTAACCCTACGCATGATCAGATAACAACTCCCAACCTACAGGTTGCCCTACAATCTAAACCAAACCTCTGATACTACAATGTAACACCCCAATTTTTAACAATGCGAGTGTATTTTTTATCAAAGGAATAAAACAAAGCAATAAAGAAAGAAATACTTTTGGAAAAAATATTTAACTCGTAACACAACGATAAAATACAACAGGGCTATGAGACCTATTGGACATAGCTCATACCCCTGGTGTATTCTCAGCAGGCACCTGCATAAAAGCACTGCCCCAAGAATCTCTACTTTCCCCACGTCATATCAAAAAGTGGAACATGGACCCATCAAAAGAAAAGTCATCAAACAATTTAAGCATATATACAATCTTCCAAAATGAAATAAATACAATCACAAAAGAAAGACATCTAGTTCTTATACAACCACCTAATCTGATCATGCTACAAAAACTACAGAACCCGGGTGATCTCCATGCTCCCCGCAAGATCCTCTTGACACAGCTTCAGCCAGGTATGACTAACTACTTTCCCATCTCCATGGTACTAACCGGTAGAATGATTCTGGTTCTCATCTTAGGGCAAAGCCCAGATTTCCACAATAATTGTAATGGTCACCAACCAAAATTAACAAATATCTCATGGCAAAGTTCTTATGTTTTCAAATGCTCAAAAGAACCTTTCGTCTTAGCATACTCCTCGAAAGGGTTTTAATATGTCCAAAAATGCATAAACAATGTTTGAAAAATGAAGTTTTGACATACTGCACTGTCGTAGCCGAATACAAATGAGAAAATGCAGTTTTTCAATTCTAAAATGCCTCTGAAACAATTACCGCTTCAAACATTAACATAATCAATTATGACCACATAATTAACCCTAAATTAATCTCCACAAATTCACACCTCCATCACACCTCGAATATTTATAACATCAATTATGAACACATAAGTACATCGAAACTTAATCAACCTCAATTCACACTTCAGAGTAATTACGACAACTCACAACAACAACCGAGTATGTATATACAATCATCATAGTATAACAAACATAACTCGTATGCCAAGCATTCTAATGCAATGCGTATATGCCAAAATGCATGATTCTGGAATTCCAAACCAAAACCCTCCTCGAAGGGAGTAAATCATAATGGTACAACCTCTCACAGACTAGTACTAATTACCAAGGTGCAATCTCTCATGGATTAGCATGATTTACTATCGTGCAGTCGCTCAGAAACTAACACGGTTTTCTAGAGTGAAATCGCTCATAGATCAACATATTCTAGAGTGCAATCTATATCAGAGATCAGCACAACATACAAGAGTGTAGTCGCTCATAGACCAACACGATTTTCTAGAGCGCAATCGCTCATAGATAAGCACATTCTAGGGTGCAATCTCTCACAGATCAACACGACATACAACCAGCACAATTTTCTAGAGTTCAATTGCTCACAGATCAACATATTCTAGAGTGCAATTTGTCACAGATCAGCATGATGCGATAATCCCTGCAAGGATAAGATGAACCTACAATTCACATGGCATCATCCCGTGGCCTATCACGGTCACAACTATCGCCATGGCCACATTGCAACCACCATGTATTATGAAATGCATGAGCATACTCTAACTCTTTTCACCACAACCATTAAGTAAATGCAGCTATTAAAAGATTCCCCATTTTTAATACTCATTTAACACTAATGATTTTTCAGATACAACACAGAGTATACTCAAATTGAATTATTCACACTAATTTTAATTTCCACAAACACACATAAATCACATCTCCAAATCCAATCCACACATAAATTGAATTAAATTCATTTTCCACCAATTCACACATAAACTTCTTCTAAAAAATTCATAATATTAATTATGAACACATCAATTTCACCAAACATGAATCACCACAATTTTCAAACATTAATCACCCATATTCAATCTCCAAATATTTCAACCATAAATCACTACAACAACATTAATATATCAGAGTTCTCCCCACCGCTATCTCGATGCCAACGATCTTGATTCCTTTTTGAGACTCAAGGAACTAACTACATATACATAAATATTTATAGCAATTTGTACACAATAAAATTAATCTAACTACAATGAAATTCCCAAAATTAAATTTTTCTCACACATCAAACTTTTTTAACCAAATAATCTGTATTATTTACTTAAAACTAAATAAAACAAATATTGTCCAAATTTCACATACACACACTCGACAATTAAAGCACCAAAATTTTTGAGTTAATAAAATACTCTAAACTTTTTTTCTTTTTAAACTGAGTCCAAGAGTAATTAAAAGAGTAACATTTTAAACTCTAACCATTTTTGATTTCAATCTATCTTTTTGCTCAAACTCTTTAACTTAGTTAAAATTTGAACTTTTTAACAACTTTAACAATAATAATGTTTTAGTAAAATTTCAATTTCAGTTCACACTCTTTTATTTGAAAATAACTCATTAAGTAACTCAAACTCATCAAATTTAATTTGATAGGGTGTTCGATTTTTCACTTAAATTTTAGCATTCGAGATATTGTTGGAATTTTCAAAATTGTTATTTTGTATTGTATTGTAATGATGATGCATGACTAGGGCTAGTTCTCTGAATCTTCATTCTCTTGAACCTGAAATAGATAGGACATTTAATTTACGTCGTAGACTTAATAGAGCTACTAGTCTTAACGAGTTAGAGTCATATACTAAAATTGACAACTTGTTGCAAAATATGGTTGATGTGAATAATAAAATTATAAGACAACTTGCCGAAGTTATGTATCACATATCCTAAAGTTAATGTACCTTTGAGCTTAAATCTTGTAACACCCCGATTTTTAAAAGCGAGAGTTTTTTTTTTTTTTTTCAAAACAAATTCATAAAATAAAGAAATAAATAAGGAAATACCTTTGGATAAATATTTAAGTCATAACACAACGACAATTAAGTTGACATAATTTACAAATAGCGAAATAGTTTTTGAAATACGAATCCAAAGTATTTACACATCAAAAGTGATACATGGGACCCATCGAAAATAAAATGTCATGCTGACAATATTGGTATAGGTACAGTCTTCCAATTTAAAATAAACACAATCCAAAAGAAAGACCTCTAGTCCCTATACGTCAACCTAATCTAATCATTCTACAAAAAACTATACATCCTGTGTGATCTTCACGTGCCTCGCAAGATCCTCCTAACATAGCTCCAGTCAGGTGTTTCCAACTACATTCCCATCCATAGGGTACGGACCGGTAGGATGGTCCTTGTTCTCATATGAGGGCAAATCTCAGATTTCCGCAATAGTGTAAAGGGTGACCAACCGAAATTAACAATTAACACATAACATTTAAGTTTCTAAATGTACAAAATAACCTTTCAACTTAGCATGCACCTTAAAAGGGTTTCCATATGCTAAACATTCATATAATACTTGCCAAGTAAAAATGAAATAAAAAATAAGGTTTTAATCATTCAAGTAATAAATCAACTGACCAATCAATTGATGAATCAATTGGGCAATAGATTGTCTGAATTAGAATAAAAGTTTTTACTAAGTGAATCGATTGGGAAATCGATTTCTTAAAGGTTTATAGTGAAACTTGTATTCTGGGTTTAAATCAATCGATTGGACAATCGATTTGCACATCCATTGAGAAATCGATTTTGTGAAGCACATGACAATGATTTTGCTGATTTAATCGATTGGGAAATCAATTTTGTGATTCACAGAACAAAGATTTTGCTGATTTAATCGATTGGGAAATCGATTTTGTGATTCCTAGAACAAAGATTTTGTTGATTTAATCAATTGGGAAATCGATTTTTTGATTCACAGAACAAAGGTTTTGCTGATTTAATCGTTTGGGAAATCGATTTTGTGATTCACAGAACAAAGGTTTTGGTGATTTAATCGATTGGGAAATCGATTTCTTAAATGGTATTATTAGACCTGTGTCCTATGATTAAGTAAATCGATTGAACAATCGATTGAAATAAATAGCTGAGCCACTGTAACAAGCCAAATCGATTGGCAAATCGATTTTAACTAAATAGCTGAGCTATTGTAACAAGCCAAATCGATTGGCAAATCGATTAATTCAATATATTTTCAAGATTCAAGAAAACAAGAAACATAATAGTTGATTGAATTGGTATAAAATTTAACAGAATCGATTGGGAAATTGATTTTTCTGAAGTTTTTCTAAACTACATAAACTGAATCAGTCACAATTACATACAATTCCAAAACATAACACTTAGCAATTACAACACAATCACCACGACATCTTGAGTTTCGAAATAGTTTTGCAATCAATCACACTTACACACAATTCCAAAACATAACACTTAGCAATTACAACACAATCACCACGACATCTTGAGTTTCGAAATAGTTTTGCAATCAATCACACTTACACACAATTCCAAAACATAACACTTAGCAATTACAACACAATCACCACGACATCTTGAGTTTCAAAATAATTTTGCAATCAATCACACTTGCACACAATTCCAAAACATCCACACTTGGCAATTATAACACAATTACCACGACAACTTAAGTTCAAACACTCAATCATAATCTTGAATCAAACACGACTCATGTGCCAAGAACCCTAATGCAATGCATATATGCCAAAATGCATGGACTCGGAATTCCAAACCAAAACCCTCCTCGAAGGGCCGTAAATCATAATTGTACCGCCTATCACAGGCGAAGTACTATTTATCGAGGTGCCACCTATCATGGGTCAGCACGATTTACTAAAAATAAACGTAAATCGTAAATGTACCGCCTATCACAGGCCGAAGTACTATTTACCGAGGTGCCACCTATCAAGGGTCAGCACGATTTACCAAAAACGTAAATCGTAAATGTAACGCCTACCACAAGCTTAAGTACTATTTACCGAGGTGCCACCTATCACGGGTCAGCACGATTTACCAAAAACGTAAATCGTAAATGTACCGCCTATCATAGGCCGAAGTACTATTTACCGAGGTGCCACCTATCACGGGTTAGCACGATGTACGAACAATGAAATGCTTGAGCATACTCTGACTCTATCCACGACAATCGTTAAGTAAATGCAGATATTAAAAGATTCCCCATTTTTAATACTCATTTAACTCTAACAATTTTCACGACAATCATTAAGTAAACAAAGATATTAAAAGATTCCCCATTTTTAATACACGTTTAACTCTAATGACTTTCAAATTCAATCCACAATTCACACCAAATCACATCTCAAAATTTATAAGTGTTAATTATGAACAAGTCAAATACGACAAACAAAAATCATCACAACCCACCACTCAAACACACCAAATTTCATTTCCTCTAAATCATACATAAATGAATTAAATTCATTTTCCACGAAAACCAAAGATAAAAGTATTAAATTCACCCATAAAAGTATTAAATTCATTTTCTCCAAATCAACACTTCAACCATAACTAAATTCTTTTCCACACAACCAAAGATAAGTCCCTAAATGCAAACTAAAAGCTTGGAAGGAGCCCTTACCTTAACATTAGCTTTAACATGCGATTACGGTACCGCGAGTAAATCCGGTAAAATCTCCACTCGCGACGTCGCCTCCAAAGTTAGTTCACTATCATCGTAGCGTGGTGGTGAGCAACTTTCCCTTCTATCTCTTCACGAAATGAAGCTTAGATCTAGATTAAACATGGAAGATTGTGTTTGACGGTTTTAAAATCCCTAACACTGTTTTTCTTTGTTTTCGAATCAACGAGAAAGTATGAAGATGAGAAATCCTTGTCTTCTCACCCACCAAGCCTTGGTTCCTTTTCATGAGGCAAAAGGAAGCAATGAAAATAAAAGAAAATATGGAAGTAGATGATTGGGTCGCCAGGCAGGGAGGAGGAAGAAGTGCGAGGGAAATTCTTTTCTTTTTGTTTTCTTTTCTTCCTTTTTCCTTCATTTGTATTTCCTTTTCTTTCGTTTCTATTTCCTTTTCTTTTCCCTCCAAACAAATATTTATATTTATATATTAATTATAACTTAACAAATATCTCAAAATATCTAGATATTTATTAAAATTACCGTTTCACCCATAGCCTCTCCAACCCACTTTTTTAAAAAAATATCTACTATCGTCGCAACTCAATTGACAGATACAATTTTTAGCAACTCGAGATATTTTTAACAAAACTCTCAAGAATTAAATTCTTCGTAAAAGATTCACCGCGGTTAATTTAATTTATTTATCGACGAGTAATTTTAATCGAGCATCAAAATATATTGTTGGTCATTTAAACTCCCAAAATATTAATAACTTTGGCTAAAAAGCCTTCGAGTTCAATACCAAAATACACTGAAATACATAAAGTATAATTTAAAATTATGGGTCTTACATTACTACCCCCCTAAAATTAGTTTCATCCTCGAAACTACGCGTCGATAAATAACTCTGGGTGTTGTTCTCTCATCTTGCTCTCCAGTTCCCAAGTCGTTCTCCAGTAATTGGGTTCCAAATCACCTTGACCAACGAAACATCCTTGGTCCTCAATCGCTTAATCTTCCTGTCATCAATTCTCACAGGTGGTACTTCGAATGACAAGTTATCCTTTAGTTGGATTGTGTCTGGTTCTGTCACATGAGATGGATCTGCAAGATATTTCCTTATTTGTGAAACATGAAACACGTCATGAATATTGGACAGTATCGAAGGCAATGCAATCCGATAAGCAACAGGCCCAATTCGTGCAGAAATCTGATATGGTCCAATGAGTTTCGGAGTCAACTTCTTCGATTTCAAGGCTCTACCAACTCTAGTAGTAGGTGTGACTCTTAGAAATACATGGTCACCCTGTTCGAATTCTAAAAGTCTGCGACGCTTGTCCGCGTAACTCTTCTGACGATCATGTGAAGTCTTCATTTTCTCCTTGATCTTCTTTACCTTAGTTGTAGTCTGTTGTACCATCTCTGGTCTAACAATAATACTTTCACCGTCCTTATACCAACACAAGGGCGTTTGACACTTGCGCCCATATAAAGCCTCAGATGGTGCCATTCCAATACTTGCGTGGAAAGTATTGTTGTAGGTGAACTCAATCAACGGAAGTACATCATCCCAACTTCCTTTATCATCTAATACACATGCTCTCAATAGATCTTCCAGGGACTGATTTGTCCCTTCAGACTGTCCTTCCGTTTGTGGATGGTAAGCTGAACTCAATCGTAGTTTCGTTCCCAACACTTCGTGCAATGCTCCCCAAAAGTGTGATGTGAACTTCGAATCACGGTCTGATACAATACTCGATGGTACTCTGTGTAATCTCACAATTTCAGCAATGTAGATCTCTGTTAGCTTATCTACCTTATAGGTGGTCTTTATTGGCAAAAAGTGCGCGGATTTAGTCAGTCGATCCACTATCACCCATATAGAATCATTCTTTCTCCTTGTTTTAGGCAATCCAGTTATAAAATCCAGGGAAATGTTGTCCCACTTCCATTTAGGTATATCTAAAGGTTGCAACATCCTAGCTGGTCGCTGATGTTCCACCTTTTCTTTTTAACAAGTTAGACAAGTTGATACATACTCCGCTACATGTTTCTTCATTCCTGGCCACCAATAATTCTGCCTCAAATCCTGATACATCTTTGTTGCTCCAAGATGAATACTCAACTTACTCTTATGAGCCTCTTCTAAAATTGTTTTCCTCATATCTGAAATTTCTGGTACACAAATCCTATCATTACATCGCAAAATATTATCTGATCCAATCTTAAACTCAGTTGTCTTCCCTTGCACTATTAGGTTCCTCTTCTCTTGAATTAAGACGTCATCTTGAGAATTGGCAATGTCTTCAAGTAGTCCACTCGAAATCTTAATCATTCCGAATTTCAAAATTCCCAGTGCAAACTCTACGTTCAAGTGTAGGTCTCTAAAAGCTTCCCACAACTCTTGTTGTCTAGCCATAATTGTTGAAGGCACCGATACACTTCTTCTACTCAACGCATCAGCCACTACATTGGCCTTCCCAGGGTGGTACTGTAGTGTGAAATTAAAATCCTTGAGAGTCTCCATCCATCGTCTATGGCGCATGTTCAATTCCTTCTGATCAAACAAATATTTCAAACTTTTATGGTCACTGAACATTGTGAACGTGCACCTATATAAATAGTGCCTCCAGATCTTCAATGCAAAAACAACAGCAACAAGCTCCAAATCATGAGTAGGATAGTTTCTCTCATGAATCTTCAATTGTCATGAGGCATAAGCTACAACTTTCTTGTGTTGCATCAGAACATATCCCAAACCTTGGTGAGATGCATCACAATAAACTTCATAGGGTTCTTCTGATTGCGATAATACCAATACTTGTGAGGTCGTCAATTTTCCCTTAGTTAACTGAACATTTTCCTCACACTTCTCCGTCCATGCGAACGGTTGATCTTTTCTGGTAAGTTGTGTCAATGGAGTCACAATCTTCGCAAAACCTTCAATAAATCTCCTGTAGTACCCTGCTAGTCCTACGAAACTTCGTATGTCAGTGACAGTCTGAGGCTGTTTCCAAGCAAGAACCGCCTCAATCTTAGACGGATCTACAACGATTCCTTCCTTGGTTATCACATGTCCTAAGAAATTCACTTCTTCTAGCCAAAACTCACACTTCGACAAATTGGCATACAATTGCTTCTCGCGTAAAATCTCAAGAACTTGACGTAAATGTTCTCCATGCTCTTCTTCAGTTCTTGAATAAATTAATATATCATCAATGAACACCACAACAGATTTATCAAGGAATGGATTAAAGATTATGTTCATGTAGTCCATGAAAGTTGCTGGTGCATTGGTAACTTCAAACAGCATAACAAGATATTCATAATGTCCATAACGAGTTATGAAAGTAGTTTTCTGAATATCTCTTTCCCTTACTCGAATCTGATGGTAACCCGACTTCAAGTCAATGTTCGAAAATATTGCAGCCCCTCTCAACTGATCCATCAAATCATCGATGCGTGGCAAAAGATAACGATTCTTAATAGTTTCCTTATTAAGCTGTCTATAATCCACACATAAGCGTGAGTTTCCGTCCTTCTTCTTAACTAGCAACACCAAAGCTCCCCATGACGATACACTTGGCCTAACAAATCTTCAATTTGGCCTTTGAGCTCATTTAATTCCAATGGTGACATTTGATACGGCGCAATTGAAATTGGTCCCGTTCCTGGGTGCAAATCAATGAAGAACTCCACTTCTCTTACTGGAGGTAACCCTGGAATTTCCGTTGGAAATATGTCCTGGTATTCCTTTACAAGTACTACGTCTTCTATGTTCACATTCACCTTTGCATCCACGTTGGCCAAAGACAGAAACTCATGAGTTCCTTTTCTTAATGACACTCCGAGTTTGTTAGCAGCTAGATACTTAACAACTAATGGTTCGGGGAAAAGAACTATTTTGCGAGCACAATCCAAGATCACATAATGATACGACATCCAATCCATACCGAGAATGACCTTGAGTGATTGTAGAGGTAAAAAAATTAAATTAATCAACAAATCCCTATTTTGTATAGTTACTTGACAATGTAAACATGCAAAATTTACTGTCAAAGTCTTAGCAGGTGTAGAAACAACCAAATCCAAAGGTAGAGACAACACAGATAACTTCAAACAATTCACACAATCCATAGCAATGAAGGAATGGGTTGCCTCCGAATCAAAAAGTGCAGTTAGAGTGTTACCTGCAACCTCACAATCAAGTTGAATTAGATTGCCAGATGGATTTCCAGCTTCAGCACTCACGCAATAAACGCGTCCTCTAGCAGTAGGATGAGTTTCCCTAGTTACATTCACAACTAGTTCCACCTTCGGAGCCGTGCAATCCCTTGCCATGTGCCCTGGCTTCTGAAAATTGTAGCAGATGGGAATGTTAGGGGTACAAGCACTAGCAATTGTGTTTCGAAATTCTGATTCCCTGGGCAATTCTGCCCGCCGTTGTTATTTTGTGGTCAATTATAAGGTTTAGCAACTTGTTTTCCCTTAATGTTCTGATGATTCGCCCGACTAGGCCCTCCTGAACTAAAATTCCATCCTCGACTAGCCCTATTATCCACAAGAACTTGGAAACGTTGAATTCCCAAGGGTAAGACAAAGTCTTGGAAACGATGACACATGAATGGTTCATCAATCTCTTCACGGAAAAACCTAAAATGCCTTGATAGCGATTCAAACTTAGCAGCATATTCGCCCACAGTCATGTTCCCCTGATGCAGTTTCAGAAAATCATCATCCAGTTTAGTCCTGGTACTCATCGGGAAGTATTTGTCTAAAAGCTTCCTTTTGAATGATTCCCAATTCACCTCCTCGTGAGCTGATCCCATCAACAATCTTGTAATCCTCCACCAGTACTCAACATCCCCTAATAGCATATAAGTGGCATAGTTGACCTTCACTCCCACCTGACAGTTAATCATTTCGAAGATCTTTTCCACTTCTTGGATCCATTGATCTGGTTTCTCTGAATTCTCGTCCCCCTTAAACTTGGGAGGATTGTAACGACGAAAATCTTCTAATCCTCTTGACTCTGCAGCACGAATCTCTCTTTCCCTCTTTTCAAGATCACGTTGAGTCTTGGCAGCAGTCTGTGCAGCAACAGAAGCAACCATGTTATTCATAGCCTCCGCCATTCGATCATCCCTATTAGCATTGGCTCTTGGAGCGTCATTCCTTCTTGGCGGCATGGTTTTCCTATAAACCATCATCAAGTAGAGTCTTAACACTACTTCAAATAATTCCAAAACTAACTTCCGGCCACATCAACACATAATAATTACTTCGGACCTGACAACTCAAACCACCTAAACCGACGCATGATCAGATAACAACTCCCAACCTACAGATTGACCTACAATCTATAACCAAAACTCCACATCCTCAAAGAATTCTAAACCATTGCTCTGATACCAGAATGTAACACCCCGATTTTTAAAAGTGAGAGTGTATTTTTTTTTCAAAACAAATTCATAAAATAAAGAAATACCTTTGGATAAATATTTAAGTCATAACACAACGACAATTAAGTTAACATAATTTACAAATAGCGGAATAGTTTTTGAAATACGAATCCAAAGTATTTACACATCAAAAGTGGTACATGGGACCCATCGAAAATAAAATGTCATGCTGACAACATTGGTATAAGTACAATCTTCCCATTAAAAATAAACACAATCCAAAAGAAAGACCTCTAGTCCCTATACGTCAACCTAAACTGATCATTCTACAAAAAACTATACATCTTGAGTGATCTTCACGCGCCCCGCAAGATCCTCCTAACATAGATCCAGTCAGGTGTTTCCAACTACATTCCCATCCATAGGGTACGAACCGGTAGGATAGTCCTGGTTCTCATCTGAGGGCAAAGCCTAGATTTCCACAATAGTGTAAAGGGTGACAAACCGAAATTAACAATTAACACATAACATTTAAGTTTCTAAATGCACAAAATAACCTTTCAACTTAGCATGCACCTTAAAAGGGTTTCCATATGCTAAACATTCATATAATACTTGCCAAGTAAAAATGAAATAAAAAATAAGGTTTTAATCATTCAAGTAATAAATCAACTGACCAGTCAATTTATGATTCAATTGGGCAATCGATTGTCTGACTTAGAATAAAAGTTTTTACTACGTAAATCGATTGGGAAATCGATTTCTTAAAGGTTTATAGTGAAACCTGTATTCTGGGTTTAAATCAATCGATTGGACAATCGATTTGCACATCCATTGAGAAATCGATTTTTTGAATCACAAAACAAATATTTTGCTAATTTAATCGATTGGGAAATTGATTTTGTGATTCACAAAACAAAGATTTTGCTGATTTAATCGATAGGGAAATCGATTTTGTGATTCCCAGAACAAAGATTTTCTGATTTAATCAATTGCAAAATCGATTTTGTGATTCACAGAACAAAGGTTTTTTCTATATATGGATAGAAGCATTTTGGATGCTGTTAGTGGGGGAACACTTGTCGATAAGACCCCAGAAGCGACAAGGGGTTTGATTGAGAACATGTCCATTAATTCTTAGCAGTTTACAACTAGAAGCAATTCTATAGTGTTGACATAGGGTGTGAATGAAATTCAAACTTCTTCCCACAAGAATTTTGAACGAAAACATGATGAACTTACATCTTTAGTAAAAAAATTGGCAATAGGTAAAACCCAAGCAGTGGTTTGTGGCATTTGCACTTATCTAGGGCATGCTTCATATTCATGTCCTCCATTGCAAGAAGATCCAATTGCTGATGCTCCTCAAGCATATGCAGCAAATATATACAATCCTATTTTATGTCCATCGATAAAGACAAGCGGATTTGACCTATAAGAATAGGTCATATAAGCATGAAAACAATTTCAAAAATTTCAAAATTAGATCTTTTTAAAGGATTGCCTAAATTGAATTTTGATAATGACAAAGTATGTGAAACAATTGCAAAAGGAAAGCAAGTCAAAAGTAGCTTTCATTCAAAGGATATCATATCCACAAAAATATTTCTTGAACTGCTTCACATAGTTCTTTTTGGCCTCATGAAAACAAAAAGTTTAGCAAGAATGAAATATGGTTGTTAATGATTTTTCTCGATACACTTGAGTTATTTTCTTAAAAAAATAAAATAATAAGATGCATTTGATGTCTTCATAATGTTTTGTAAAAAGCTTCAAAATGATTAGGATATCAACATCATTTATGTGAGAAGTGATCATGGAGGGGAATTTATAAATGCATCTTTCAAAACATTCTTTGATGAACTTGGCATTTCTCATAATCTATCGTGTGCAAGAACTCCTCAACAAAATAGAGTTGTTGAATGAAAAAATAGAACTCCAACAGAAATGGCAAGAAATCTGAAAAAAAAAAAACTAGAAAGCCTAACATCTTATATTTTCACATTTTTGGATGTTGTTGTTACATTTTAATCAACAAAGAAAACCTTGGAAATTTTGATGCAAAATCAAACAAAGCTATCTTTTTGGGTTACTCAAATGATTCTAAAGGATATCGAGTATTCAATTTAAGAACTAAATCGTTGAAATTAGTATGCATATATTGTTTGATGAATTTGATGATCTTGAGTTAAGTAAAAAACTGCTTCGTGTATTTTGTCAAGAAAGATGGAGGTTCTATAACTTTTGGGAACAATAATCAAGCTCAAATTAAAGGTAAAGGAACCATTGGTGAGAAAAATTGTGCTCATGTAACTAATGTTCAATATGTGGAAGTATTGAAACATAATCTTTTAAGCATAACTCAATTATGTGACAATGGCTCTGAGGTTATTTTCAAACACAACCTATGTGAAGTCATAAAAACAAATTATTGGGAAATTCTTTTCTCTAGAACTAGAAAAAGATCTTTATGTGATATATCTTGAGGAATTACCTGATGAATCCTGTTTTATGTCCATTGATGAAGACAAGCGGATTTGACCTAAGAGAATAGGTCATATAAGCATGAAAACAATTTCAAAAATTTCAAAATTAGATCTTTTTAAAGAATTGCCTAAATTGAATTTTGATAATGATAAAGTATGTGAAACATGTGCAAATGGAAAGCAAGTCAAAAGTAGCTTTCATTCAAAGGATATCATATCCACAAAAATATTTCTTGAACTGCTTCACATAGTTCTTTTTGGCCCCATCAAAACCACAAGTTTAGCAGGAATGAAATATGGTTGTTAATGATTTTTCTCGATACACTTGAGTTATTTTCATAAAAAGAAAATAAGATGCATTTGATGTCTTCAAAATCTTTTGTAAAAAGCTTCAAAATGATTAGGATATCAACATCATTTCTGTGAGAAGTGATCATGGAGGGGAATTTATAAATGCATATTTCAAAACCTTCTTTGATGAACTTGGCATTTCTCATAATCTATCGTGTGCAAGAACTCCTCAACAAAATAGAGTTGTTGAACGAAAAAATAGAACTCCAACAGAAATGGCAAGAAATCTGAAAAAAAAAAATAGAAAGCCTAACATCTTATATTTTCACATTTTTGGATGTTGTTGTTACATTTTAATCAACAAATAGAACCTTGGAAAGTTTGATGCAAAATCAAACAAAGCTATCTTTTTGGGTTACTCAAATGATTCTAAAGGATATTGAGTATTCAATTTAAGAACTAAAATAATTGAAATTAGTATGCATATATTGTTTGATTAAGAGGAAGAACATTCTGGCCAACAACAACATAATGTTTCCTAGGAAACAGAGATTGATAAAAGCTGGAAAACAATAAGTGATCATCCTCTAAATCAAATCATTGGAGATGCAATTGATGGAATTAGAACCAGAATGTCATTCAAAGATGATATCAATAAGAACATGGCAACGATCTCCCAAATAGAACCAAAGTCAATTAGAGATTCCATAGTTGATCAATCTTGGATATATGAAATGAAGGAAGTTTGAAAAGAATGAAATTTGGAACCTTGTCTCAGATCCACAAGATCAAACTATCATTGGAACAAGATGGGTCTTGAGAAATAAGCTGAATGAAGAAGGTAAAGTTATAAGAAACAAAGCAAGATTGGGTGCCTAAGGGTACAATAAAAAAGAAGGGATTGACTATGATGAACTCTTTTCCCCAGTTGCAAGGTTAGAAGCTATAAGAATCCTTCTTCCATACGCGTCTCATAAACATATCAAAAGAATGTTAAAAGTGCATTTTTAAATGAACGAGTTTATGTATGTCAACCCCCTAGTTTTGAAGATCAATCAAAACCAAATCATGTTTTCAAACTTACCAAAGCTCTATATGCATTAAAACATGCACCAAGAGCATGATATGAAATATTAAGTTCCTTTTTAAGAAAAAATGGAATTTCAAGAGGAAAAATGGACACTACACCGTTCAAGAAAATTGATAAAAATATTTTACTTATTGTTCAAGTATATGTTGATGATATTATCTTAGGATCAACTAATGAGAAAATGTGTGATACTTTTTCAAAACTCATGCAAACTGAAATTGAGAAGAGTATGCTAGGAGAATTAAGGTATTTTCTGGATTGGAAATTTAGCAACATAAAGATGGCATTTTTATATGTCAAGAAAAATACATAAAATATTTTTTTATATCAAAATATATTATGAACGAAGCCAAAATCATGACTACTCCCATGCATCCATCCTCTTCATTACACAAAGATGAAAATGGATAATCCATTTTTGAAAAAGAATATTGGGAATGATAGGTTATTTGATTTATTTAACTGCCAGTAGACCTTACATTGTGTTCGTAGTAGCATTATGTGCTGCATTTTAATCCGCACCAAAAGAATCTCATCTATCTGCTGTAAAAAGCATTTTTTGATATCTTGTTGGTACTACTAATCTTGGCCTTTGGTATTGAAAAGGTTCTCATTTTGATCTTGTAACTTAATGCGACGCTGATTATGTTGGAAACAAGATTGAAAGAAAAAACACAAGTGGTCATGTGAGTTTCTTGGAGAGGCATTAATAAACTGGTCTTGCAGAAAGAAAAATACAATTTCTTTATCAACAACTGAAGCTGAATATGTATTAGTTGCAAACTGTTGTTCTCTGGATAAAAAATTAACTTGAAGACTTCTGTATAAGTTATTTAAACATCCCAATTTACTATGACAATACCAGTGTTATAAGTCTTTCAGAAAATTCTATTCAACATTCAAGATCCAAGTAAATTGAGATAAAACATCATTTTATTTGTGATCATGTAAATAAAAAGAAAGTTGAATTAATATTTGTAGATACTCAAAAACAACTTGCTTACATTTTTATCGAATCTCTTGTAGAGGAAAGTTTTAATTTTATCAAAGAAAATTGAGAATTATAAAAAATCTAGTCAGTTTGCATTATTTTTTTTTGTAAACCAATAACGTTCATGGTTTGTTTCAATCATTCATCGTTTTTCTTTCATCATTCTTCGCTTCTCTTCACAAAATTAGCAAAAGTGCTTTTTGTGTGGCATTAATTACAAGTGTTCCTTTATCTGCAAAAGTGATTGTCACGTTGTAACCTCCGCCCCTACTTTCCTCTTTTCTAACTACAATCTATCACTTCATCTTCCCTTCATAAAAGTCAAATTTTCTACTAATCCTCCACATCCACACACACAAAAACTACAACTTCGTCATCATGACCACCATCTTCGCCATTCCTCACTGTTTCACCTTCACCACCACCTTGACCCACTCTTCCAGAAGAATAATCAAAAAACACATTCTTATACTATTTGTCCTCATTCCTAGACTCAAACCCTAATCCTATTTCTCTAAATCCCTTATCAATCGTACTTATCTATCTCTTCCAGAGCCCACTTCCTAATCTCTGTGAAGTTCATCCACGTTTACGAAAACCATTTCCTAAACCTAATATCACCCAAAGAAGGTCCATGCGCGTCTTGGTAGGAATATGAACATCTAAAGCTAAACGTTTTGATCCTACTGTATACACTAATCAAACATCTACTCAAAGTGAACCTTCTCAATCAACTCCCCAAAATCAGAAAAAGAAATTCATCAAAGAGATTTATTCCTCTTCAAAACCCTCATCCTCCTCTCCAAAAATAACCACTTTGAAACCCCCAACTCTAAAAACCAAAATAACTATAACCTTTTCCTAATACTTGGCTAAGAACAAATTAAAAATCCTAAAATCCTCAAAAAACCTGATTGTTCTCGAACCCAAGAACATTCCCTCCAAAAACTTATTCACTGGAACATTCTATGCCCAGAACTCCTTCACCAAGACGTTCTCCACAAGACAATGTTCTTCAAGAACATTCTTACCCCACCACTGAATCAAATCCCTCCCTATCTGGTCCTAAACTCCGTATTCCACCACTCATTCCTTCCAAACTTCAATACAGAAAAATGGGCTGAAAGACCGATTGGTATTTGTAGAGTCTTTATGCTTGAAAATCTGACACTAGAAGGTAGCTCTATCAAACACCACACTGATGCCCTCGGTTGGACTCTATTCCTTCAAATATCTGAATGTTTTTATCCTAATGTGGTGAGGGCTTTTTATTACGAAACCCAAACCTTTGTTGATAAATCACTTCTAGTGACTAATCTCAAATGCATTAAGATAAGAATAACCCCTAATATGCTTACCTCTATTCTTGATCTACCAATTGATGAACCCGGTGTGTTTGGAAAGAACTGGTACATAGTTCTGAACCTTAACAAGAATGAAGTTCTTTATGATATTTTTCAAGTGGGCTAAAAAAATTTCTCCCTCCATACCCCTCAAATCCCTTTCCAAAGTGTTCAACAACATCAGTCAACACTCCATCTTACCTCATTGTGGGAGTCACGAGTTTGTCTCCAAGAAAGACACACTAATCATCTATAACCTCCTCAATTGTAAGAGAATTAATCTTCCACACGTCACGATTCAAAACATGATTGTTGCCACCAATAAGGATTATAAGAGAAAAATTGTCCCTTATGGCATGGTTCTCACAAAAACCTTTAGGTATTTCAACTTTCCTTTATCCTCTGAAACATATACTATCAAGATATCCAAGTTTTCTTCCAAAACTATTTCCCACATGAAAAAAAATATTATACTTGAAAGATTCCAAAGTTTTTGTTGCCCTCCACCATAAATAAATGCAAACGCACGATTAGACTGTTGAGACAAAATCTCAACTTAATATTTTGATGAAAACAAATAAAAAGTTAATAAAGCATTCTAGTTATGATTCTAAGTGTTTTGGTATTTAACATGAGTATTTGAGTGTGTTAAAACAAGTTAGGTACCAAGTATTTCAAAGCAGATCTCATTAAAATCAAGAAAGCAAAAACAATAAAACGAAGAACATTCTTGACATATTTCTGGAAAATGAAGAACGTTCTCCACATTTTTCATAAATAAGAATGATCAATTTTCTTTATGAAAGATTGGATCCTAGAAGCTTTATTCATCTCATATCTTTATCAAGAATAAGAAAGGATCAATCTAAGTCAGAATTATTCCAGAATTCAAAGGATCAAATACATGCTTCATAAAAAGTACAAAGCAAGATCATTGTTCACGTGAGACAAATACAAGTACAAAATTACAGGTTGTAAAGTACACTGTAGTTGTACTATGAATCAAGACCTGCACATTTGACTTAAATCTAGCAATCATCTCAGACAACTGACAGGATCACAAGTACATGTCCACTCATCTCCAACCAATTCGAAGAATGGTCTTGGATGTCAAGAACGTTCCTCGATTCAACATGAACTCTCTTGATTACGGAAAGGCAACTCCCTATTTAAACTTAAGTGTAGGTGGGCTTTTCCAAGAAGAGTTCTTCTATGGTAGCATCTTCAAGCACAGAGCTCTCATGGAATAGCTTGAGGCGTTTTCCATTTACTTTGAACATTTTTTCGGTGTATTCAATTTTTATTTCCACTACACCATGAGGAATAATGTTAGTAACAACAAAAGGGCCAATCCACTTCGATCGAAGTTTCCCAACCATAATTTTCAAATGGGACTTGAACAATAAAACTTTTTGGCCAATGGAAAATTTCTTCCTAGAAATCATCTTATCATGAAGGTACTTAGTTTTCTCCTTACAGATGCAAGAGTTCTTATAAACTTCATGAAGTCTATGCTCTTCATGTTGTTGCAATTGAAGCTTTGTCTCCAAACCTACTTTCTCCATCTCAAGGTTACAACTCTTGACCGCCCAATAAGCACGGTGCTCTATTTCTACTGGGAGGTGGCATGCTTTACCAAACACAAGTCTAAAAGGGGACGTTTGTATGGGTGTTTTGTAGGCTGTTCTATGAGCCAAAAAAGCTTCTTCAAGTCGGTAGCTCCAATCTTTCCTGTTTGCCTGCACCATCTTTCTAAGATATGTTTGATTTCCCTATTTGAGACTTCAGCATGCCCCTTAGTCTGGGGATGATAAGGTGTAGAAACTTTGTGTGCAACCCTATACTTCCAAAGCAAAGTGTCCATGGTGCGGTTGCAAAAATGAGTGCCTTGATCACATATGATGGCTCGGGGTATTCCAAGCCTACAAAAAATATTTGATTTGATAAAACCTGTAACCACTTTAGAATCATTAGTCCTAGTGGGTATTGCTTCCACCCGCTTCAAAACATAATCAACAACTAGTAAAATATATACATAACCAAAAGATACAGAAAAATGGCCCAAAAAGTCAATGCCCCATACATCAAATACTTCACTAAAAAGCATAGGTTTCTTAGGCATCTCACTCCTACGAGTCATTGTTGTTCCAGCTATTTGGCCCTATTCACAAGTTTTGTAAGTCTCAAAAGCATCTTTAAACAAAGTGGGCCAAAAAAAACCCAAGTCTAAGACTTTTCTTTTCTTGCTTCCTGTTAAGGACCAAAATTTCGACCAGTTTGAGAGGCATGACAAGAATGAAGAATGGACTGAACCTCATGGTGGCAAACACACCGCCTAATCACGTGGTCACTACAAATTTCCAAAGATATGGATCAATGAACTAAATTAGGAAACCAAGGAGTTACCTCACGCAACTGTTGCAGTTGCTCATCAACGATGTCATCTTGAATGGGGATGGGGTCCTTATTCATTTCTTTTCTGCTCAAAGGATCTGCCACAAAATTTTCAACTTCACTCTTATCTTTAATCTCTAAATCAAATTCTTGAAGTAACAACATCCACCAGATCAATCTCGGTTTTGCTTTTGGTTTCCTCAAAAAGAACTTCAAAGTTGCATGGTCAGTAAAAACAACTACCTTCGAGCCTAACAAATATGATCTAAACTTATAAATTGCAAAAACAATAGCTTAAATTTCCTTTTTAGTTGTAGTATAATTAGCATGTGCATAATCTAAAGTCCTAGAAGCATAATAAATAACATGGGCAGCCTAGCCTTACCAACCATTTGTGCAAGGACTGCTTCCACGGTAGAGTTAGATGCATCACACATAATTTCAAAAGAGAGGGTCCAACTGGGTGGCTGAATTATGGGAGTAGAGGTTAGTGCTGCCTTTAAGAAATGAAACGCCTTCTTGCATTTGTCATCGAAGGTGAAACTGACATCTTTTTGCAGCAAATTCGACAGTGGAAGAGATATCTTGTTGAAATCCTTGATAAATCGCCTGTAAAAACCTGTATGGCCAAGAAAAGAATGAATCTCGTGGATTCAAGATGGATAAGACAAATTAGAAATCACATCAATTTTGGCAGGATCCACTTCAATCCCAGTTTTAGAGATCACGTGTCCCAAAACTATGCCTTGTTCAACCATAAAATGACATTTTCCGTAATTTAGCCCAAGGTTAGTTTCAACACATCTATGCAAAACTCTATCTAAATTGTTCAAGCATGCATCAAATGAGGAGCCATACATAGTAAAATCATCCATGAAAACTTCAATACAATTTTCTATCAAGTAAGAGAAAATACTAATCATGCAGCGTTGGAAAGTGCCAGGAGCATTGCATAGGCCAATGGGCATCCTCCTGTAGGCAAATGTGCCAAAAGGACAAGTGAATGTAGTCTTTTCTTGGTCCTCTAGTGCAATATAAATATGAAAATAACTAGAAAAAACATCAAGAAAACAATAATGTGACTTACCAGCCAACCGTTCAAGCATCTGATCAATCAATGGTAACGGAAAATGATCTTTTCTAGTTTCATGATTTAGTCTCCTATAATCGATGCATACCCTTCATTATTTTCATTTTTAACCACTATGAGTCCAGTTTTCTTTGACACTACCTGCACCGGACTCATCCATTGACTATCAGAGATGGGGTATATAATGCCTGCTTTCAAGGGCTTGGTCACTTCTTTTATTACAATATCCATAATTAATGGGTTAAGTCGCCTTTGGGGCTACCTGACTGATTTTACCCCGTCCTCCAGTAGTATACTATGCATACACATGGATGGGCTAATACTAGGAATATCAGCCAAGGTCCATCTGATTGCCTTCCTGTGTTTTCTCAAAATCTGCAACAGCTTCTCTTCTTGTTCATCTTCAAGATTGACTTAAATACTCACAAGTAACTTGCCACTTCCTTCTAAATAAGCATATTTCAAATTTTCAGGAAGTGGTTTAAGCTCTATAGTCGATGGTTGTTCAATGGAAGGTACAACACTAGTGGCCGAAGCTAAGTCAGCAAAATCAATTATGTTAGTAGAAATAACGATATCAGCACAATGATCAACTTCTAAGGCAACTTCGATCTCAGCACACACATAACACAATTTAGTATCTGTACAGAATTCACAAGTATAAGTATCATCAAAACTAGAAAATGAAGGAAAGCCAGTGGCAAACATATCATTGTAAGTGTCATTAACCAAATCAGCAAGCAATTCAATTTAAAACGTAGAATGCTCTTCCACGAGGTGTTTCATAGCATCAAAGATGTTAAATTTTACAATGCTCTCACCAAATTTCATGGATAGAGTTCCAGCATGCACATCAATTTTCAAGATTGTAACTGTTACATGATAGATAATAATTGGCTTGAGGATTGTCTATATTTGCTGCATATGCTTAAAGAGCATCAACAATTGGATCTTCTTGCATTATAGCACATGAATTTGAAGGATACTCTAGAGAAGTGCAAATACCACAGGCACCTGCTTGGGTTTTACATGTTGCCAATTTTTTACTAAAGATGTAAGCTCATCAAGTTTTCCTTTTAAATTCTTGTAGGAAGAAGCTTGAATTTCATTCACACCCTTTGTCAACACTATTGAATTGCTTCTAGTTGTAAATTGTTGAGAATTAATGGACATGTTCTCAATCAAAGTCCTTGCCGCTTCTAGGGTCTTATCAACAAGTGCTCCCCCACTAGCAGCATCCAAAATGCTTCTATCCATATATAGCAAGACTTCATAAAAATATTGGATGAGCAATTGTTCAGAAATATGGTGATGAGGACAGCTTGACACTAATTCTTGAATCTCTCCCAATACTCGTGTAATGATTCCCTATCAATCTGCCTGATGCCACATATTTCTTTTCTGATTGACGCAACTCCTGAGGCAGGGAAGAATTTTTCTAGAAACAATATCTTGAGATCATTCTAAATTTTAAAGAACCTGGTTGAAGGTAGTGTAACCAGTCCTTGGCAGCATTTTGGAGTGAAAATGGGAAGGCTGTCAGCTTAATATGGTCTTTTGTGACTCCTTGAGGCTTTATGGTAGAATACACAATATGGAATGAAGATTCAGAGGACTCGCCCTAGTCATGAATCATCATAACAATACAATACAAAATAACAATTTTGAAAATTTCAACAATGTCTAGAATGCTAAAATTTAAGTGAAAAATCGAAAACCCTATCAAATAAAATCCAAAAAACATAAAAATACCACAAAAAATTTCTAAAAATCAAATAAAGGCAACGCAAATTTTTTTGGAATTTTTGGAGAATATAATAAATTCAAAAAATTTCAAAAACGGATACAAACGAAGGAATTTAATTGGATTAGGGTTTCATGACCTGCATCTATCCCTAGACTACAAATTCATGAATTTATCATCTCAAGCATTCGTAAATTCCACTTCCGTTTCAAAATACAAATCATAGAACATTCTAATGTTGATCAAGAAATAAAAAGCATTAAGCACAAAGATGAGAAAAATAATTCAATAAACTCATTCATATAACTAGAAATCAAATCAGAAAAATAAGGGTTTCATCTGGTTACACTCATCCCTAACAAATAGGGTTTAGTTACTCACGACAGAGATACCAAAGATAAGGATTAGAGAAGAATTACAAGAAGGATTCATGAATGATTCTTGATAAAACTGCTCCAATGATGTTAGAAACGACCGTCTTTGAGTTTCTATGTTAGGGCATAAGTCTCCTCACTTCCCAATAGTAAAATCAGATCTCTAAACAGTGGAAAATTGCATTTTTATGAATGCTTATACACGTCACGTGCCCCAGGCGCAGGATATGCGCTTCGGGCGCGCGTGGACAGTGCTGAAAGGCTTGAAATGCGCCTTAGGAGTAGCTGGCGCGCTTCAGGCGCACAACTTTGCTATCTGACGTGTTTTGCATGTTTCTCCTCTTTAGAATTTGAATTTGGTTCTGGTATCTTCATGAAAATTGTAGCTATGGACCTTAGCTTTCATGTGCACTTGGGTGGACTCTAGTTGGACACCTACAACTCTAGATATGGCTGAAATACTCTAAATAAATCATGTTGATTTCTCGCCAAAATTCACCATTGCACTTAAACAAAACGCAATGTAAAATTACAAAAAATTCCTACTTAATCAATGAAATAAAAACATAAAACATTTTATTAACTCAAAGAACAAAAATCAACAAAATATATCAAATAAATCCTTAATTTAACTAATGATTGAAGATAAATAAAACTAAATAGTGGAAAAACATGCATAGGATGAGTAATCATCACAACTCCAAACTTAATCTATTTCTTATCCCCAAGCAACAATTAATTTCAGCTTTGATACAGTTAAAAGCATACTTAAATTCAATTTCTCAAATCAAATCAAACTCAATTCTCAAAGTTCTTGCTACTGCAGAACATTCATCATGGTCTATGGTAGTTTTCAAAAAAACAACAAGATTTGTACACCTTAACATTCATTTATCAAATTCAACTCTCTCTTCACACAATCTCACCAAAATTTCTCTCAAGTGTTTAGAAATGTTATGAATTTATCACTAAAATCCTAGAACATGCATCATGCTACCATAGGCTTGAAAAAATTCTAGTTAGCAATCACAATGCAGCAAACACATACATTTTTGGAGGACTTTCAGGTTGTAATGGGGTTTAGGTAAGGGTATGACATTTTGGGATAGTAGGCTTTACTACATGGAGTTATTCATATATTTCCAAATTATTCTACCATTTTTTTTCTTCACCTTTTCACTTTAGAGATTCTCAAACATTGACAAGAGAACTAAAAATATATTATTTATCAAAGTACACAAACTGATTTTTTTTTCTTGTTTTTTTTTCTTCTTCTTTTTTCTTCTTCTTTTTGTGAGAATAACCACTCCAAACTATAAAGGTTATTATCCTATAAGCAACCCCAAACATAGAATTTTATTAAGACAATCCAAAAATTTCCTACCTAACTCCAAGTAAGGTGATGTGATTAAAGTAGGGTCTTTGTTTTGTAATGTGGCTAGTGACCAAAAGAAAAGGGCAAGGCTTAAAGGGGTTAGCAAAGGATAACATTTTCATAGGGTAGTTAGAAAGGCTCAAATGACCCAATAAAATTTCCTCAATGTATGCATAAATTACAAGTGATGCAGGTCAAAATTAGTGTACCTTTTGAAGGGATAACACATGTCTGGATAATCACACAACAAAGAATTTAAGTGTTTAGGCTCAACAACTCACATCTATGATATTAAGAGATAGTATGAACAATCAAAATAATGCCAAACGTGCCTCTGAAAAGTTAAAATTGTATTTTTTTTTTTTTGAAAAATTGATGGCATATTAGCCTTCTACAACCATTTAGTAATCAAGAATGTATGCATTAGGAAGGCTTATTGACTTGAGTAATAACATAATCTAAGAAATGAAATTTAACTTTCGAAATCCCAAACAGAAACTTTAAGATCAAGTGCGAGTTATTACAACTATTTCATCATAGTAGACATTTAATGAAAGGGACAAAAGTAAGACAAAGAAAAGACAATCAAATGGACTAGAATAAAACAAAGAAAACGAGAAGAAGAAAAGAAACAAAACAAACAATAAAGGAAAGAAAACTTCTCTCAGTTTAGTAATTCAAGGATTCTCGTTTAGATCATCCGCTCTTGTTCCGCTATGGTCGCAAGTATTCGTAGACCTGCATTTATCCATAGACTACAAATTCATGAATTTCTCACCTCAAGCATTCGAAAAGTCCACTTCCGTTTCAAAATACAAATCGTAGAACATTTTAATGTTGATCAAGCAATAAAAAAAATGAAGCATAGTGATGAGAAAAATAATTCAATAAACTTATTCATATAACTAGAAATCAAATCAGAAAAAAAAGGGTTTCATCTGGTTACACTCATCCCTAACAAATAGGATTTAGTTACTCATGACAGAGATACCAAAGATAAGGATTAGTGAACAAGTACAAGAAGGATTCATGAATGATTCTTGATAAAACTGCTCCAATGATGTTAGAAACAGCTTTGAGTTTCTAAGCTAGGGGACAAGTCTCCACACTTCCCAATAGTAAAAAAAGATCCCTAAACAGTGAAAAATTGCGTTTTTTGGAATGCTGATGCGTGTCTCGTGTCCCAGGCGCATGATATGCGATCCAGGTGCACGTGGACAGTGCTGAAAGACTAGAAATGCACCTCAGGCATAGCTGGCGCGCTTCAGGCACACAACTTTTGTCTGACGTGTTTTGCATTTTTATCCTCTTTCCAGTTTGAATTTGGTCCCGGTGACTTCATGAAAGTTGTAGCTATGGATCTTAGCTTTCATGTGCACTTAGTTTGACTCCAATTGGACACCTGCCACTCCAGATATGGCTGAAACACGCTACATAGGTCATGTTGATTTCTTGCCAAAATTCAGCCCTGCACTAAAACAAAACGCAATGTAAAATCACGAAAAATTCCTACTTAATCAATGAAATAAAAACACAAAACATTTTATTAACTCAAAGAACAAAAATCAACAAAATATATCAAATAAATCCTTAATTTAACTAATGATTGAAGATAAATAAAACTAAAACAGTGGAAAAACATGCATATGATGAAGAGTCATCACTTCACACCAGGAATCATTTTGTCTAAAATCTTTTTTTGTTAAATGAATTTGAAAATATTTATTTGTGTGTGTTAAATCAATTTTCAATGATATTTGAAGGAGTGGTTCTGAAATCTCATAACTAAAATATATCTTAAAGTTATATTAATTTAAAGATATGACTTATTTACAACTATCAATTTGCTAATAAGTTTTAATGAAATAATGTTTTTAACCTTTAAAATTATTTTTATTTGACGATCATTAAAAATAACTAATTTTTAATTTCAAATCATTGGAAAAATTAAACCGACATAACTTAATCCAAATTTTTTGGATACTTTATTTGGTTAATAAATGAAAAATGAAGAAAAAAAGAAAATAACATAAGATAGAATGAAATGGATCTAAATTTTGTATTTTGTTGTTACTTTGTTTATGAAATAGGCAAAATTATCTATGATGACAATTCATGGATATGAAACTGTAAAGTTTTTTCCTTTTCCTATTTGGTTTGATTTGAGATTGACAGGAAGATAGTCCAGTTTGGTAAGTCTGCTTTAAGTTTTGAATTTCCTTTTTGTTGTTTGGTTTCCCTTTGATCATATATCTACTTGAAATGCGTTTTGATTCTATTGGATACATGCCTCTAATTTAATATTGTTTTTTGAAACTGGATATGAGAGAACTTGTGAGCAAATATCCAAATGACATAGTGAATCGTGTGATTATTCATTGTGGTTTGTGTTATTAATAATTTAAAAATAAATAAGTTTAGAACCATATAGAATTTTTATGTAAGAATTTAAAAGTGATTTAATTATAGAAAATGTGGAGAGT
The DNA here is from genome assembly GCA_037974835.1 of Cicer judaicum. Classification (NCBI taxonomy): domain Eukaryota; kingdom Viridiplantae; phylum Streptophyta; class Magnoliopsida; order Fabales; family Fabaceae; genus Cicer; species Cicer judaicum. The sequence continues at coordinate 7,377,381 of JBBPBS010001045.1, read as the reverse complement.
ATCTAGAAGAGGGTATTAATTAGGATTCTCCTACAAATATGTCTAGAGTTATCTATTTGCATCTATAAATTTCCCTTGTATTTGATATTAAGCATCAAGTAAATTGTGAGTTTTCTATTAGAAATGATTTTCTTTCTCTAACGTGGTATCTAGAGCTTGGTTGTGAGGGTTGAGAAATGACGACTCGTGATTACACTACTTTCAACTTTCCTCTTCTAAAAAAAGAAAATTATGAAAAATGGTGTCTTCGCATGAAAGCATTGCTTAGCTCTCAAGGTGTATGGGAGACTGTGGAAAAAGGCTATGATGAGCCACAAGATGAAGAGGGATTGACTCAAGTTGAGAAATAAGGTTTTGTCAAAGACTACAAAGAAGGATCAACAAGGTCTTACTCTCATTCATCAATATTTGGATGATTTTATGTTTGAGATGGTTGTCGATTCTACGAATTCAAAGGAAGCTTGAAAGATTTTGGAGAAGTCACTCCAATGCATTGACAAAGTGAAGAACATAAGACTTCAATATCTAAGGAGTGCTTTTGAAGCTTTGAAGATGAATGATTCCAAATCAATTTTAGATTATTGCTCAAGGGGGAAGACAATTATTAATCAAATGAAGAGATTGCAGATCATATAGAAGATGTTCGTGTAGTGAAGAAGATTCTTCATTCCTTGATTCATAAGTTTGATTATACAGTGAGTCTTATTGAGAAATAAAAATATCACGACTTAATGTCTACTGAGGAACTAGAAGGTTATTTGTAAGTTCAAGAAGAAAGAATGAAGAAAAGAAAAAGGAGCCATTAGAGCAAGTTCTCAAGATTAAAGCTTTGTGGGAAGATGACAAAGTATTCAATAGTCAAAATGGACATTGACGTGAACAAGGAAGAGGATGAGGACGTGGTTATGGCCAAGGAGGAAGAGGCTTCAATAGTGAATCAAACTACGAAGAAATAAGTCACTCATCACCAAGAATTCTTGGAAGAGGACAATGTTATGGCTATTATCAAAGTGAAATGAAGTATGAAAAATCAAAAGTTGAATGTTATAACAATCATGAATTTGACCATTTTTATGGTAATGCCGTAATGCTCCTAATTGAGAGGTGGAAGAGGCTAATCTTATTAACAAAGATGAAGAGTTGACTTTGTTGCTGACACTCAAGGAAAAAGAGCGAGAAGCTAATAGTTTGTGTATTTGGACAATGGTGAAGTAGAATGTCGATTTACAAGGAAGGGGTTTAAATTGTAAATGTCCCTATTTAAAATTTAATGTAAAAACTTAAGATTTTAACTTAAGATCGATCTTCGTTGTGAAAACAGAAAACGAATAACGTTTTTGATTTTAACCAAAAAACAGAGAACATTCTTGATTAGTTAAAATCAACAATTCAGTTTATATATTTTACTTGATAATCAATCAAACATAAATTAAATAGAGAAAAGGGAAGAAATACCACACAGCGATATATCATGCTTTACCCAACTCAGGCTACATCTAGTCCTCACAATTATGAAATTTTCACTAAATGTTTAAAGCGGAGAACAGTCTTGGTTTACACCACATTTCTAGATCAACCTTGATCTATTACACAACAAGTCCTTACCACCCAGAAAGGCTTTCAAAAAAATATGCTATCAGTCTCTAGATAGGAGTTTACACTTGACCTTTTCACCTTAAAAGGATTTCTGTAAGACCCTTAATTTTCTAAATCCTAATTTATGCGATTTTAGGGTATTTTAGTGTTGAACTCTGAGGCTTTTTAGCCAAATTATTGTATTTTGGTATTTTGTGAATTTAATGCCAAAAATATTTTTGGATCCCCGATTAAATTATTCGTCGAGCTAGTTTTATTTATTTACGTTACGAAGAATTTAATATCGGACAATTTTGTTAAAAATACCGCAGGTTGCTGAAAATTGTATATGTCAACTGAGTTGCGACAAGAGTTGATATTTTTAACAAAAAGCAGTTTGGAAAGTGATGGGTGAAATAGTAACTTTATAAAATATCTAGATATTTTTAGATATTGTGGTTTGGTTTTAATAATAATATATATATATAGATAAGAAATCAAGGAAACAGAGAGAGAAACAGAAATCAAGCCTCGTGATCTTCTTCTCCTTCTTTCCTTTGTTTTCAAAAAAAAAAAAACTAAAACCATAAAACACAAACCCCCATTTATTTAATAGATCTAAGCTTCCATTCGAGACGTGATACAAGAGAAAGTTGCTCATTGCCACGCTGCGGTGCTAGTGAGCTAGTTTTCGACGCGACGTCCTGAATTTAAATTTTACCAGAACTAATTATGGTACCGTAATCGCGTGTTAGAGCTAACGTTAAGGTAAGGGCTCCTTCAAAATTTTAGTTTGCATTTAGGACATTATTTGTGATTTTTTGGAAAAGAAATTTGATGTATTTCTTGTGTGATTTTGTGAAAAATTAATTTAATGTGATTATGTGTAATTTAGTGGAATTTAAATTTGAGGTGTGGTTTGTGGTGATTCAAGTTTGGTGTGATTTATATGTTCATAATTATTATTATGAATTTTTGAGATGTGATTTATTTGTGGATTTCGAAGAAAATGAGTTGATGAAATTTGGTAGTTTATGTGTAAAAATGTGGAATTTTGAAATTGGGTGAGTTATGTTTGAATTGTTGAAATTTAATTGAGGTGCTATATGTGTGTTGTGGAATTGAATTGATTGAATTTGGTGTGAATTGGAGGTAATTAAATTTGATGTGTTTGAGTTACGTAATGAGTTATTTTCAGATAAATGAGTTTGAACTGAAGTTGAAATTTTCCGAAAAATTTAGAGTTGTTAAATTTGTGAAAAAGTTCAAATTTTAACTAAGTTAAAGAGTTTGAGCAAAAATACAGATTGAAATTAAAAATGGTTAGAGTTTAAAATGTTACTCTTTAAATTACTCTTTGATTGAGTTTAAAAAGAAAAAAAGTTTATAGTATTTTATTAACTCAAATATTTCGGTGCTTTACTAGTCGAGTATGTGAATGTGAAATTTGGACAATATTTGTTTTAAGTAAATAATATAGATTATTTGATTTAATAAGTTTGGTGTGTGAGAAAGATTTAATTTTAGGAATTTTGTTGTCTTTGGATTAGTTTTATTGTGAACAAATTGTTATAAATATTCATGTTTATGTAGTTAGCTTCTTGAGTCTCGAAAAGGAACCGAGACCGTTGGCACCAAGTTAACAGTGGGGAGAACTCTGATATATTAATATTGTTGTGGTGATTTATGGTTGAAAATTTTGGAGATTGAATATGGGGGATTAATGTTTGAAAATTATAGTGACTCATGTTTGGTGAAGTTGATGTGTTCATAATTAATATTATGAATTTTGGAGAAAACATTTATTTGTGGATTGGTGGAAAGCGAATTTAATTCAATTTATGTGTGGATTAGTGGAAAATGAATTTAATTCAATTTGTGTGGATTGAATTTGGAAATGTGATTTATGTGTGTTTGTGGAAATTGAAATTGGTGTGAATAAATATGTTTGAGTATACTCTGCGTTGTATACGAAAAATCATAAGTGTTAAATGAGTATTAAAAATGGAGAATCTTTTAATAGCGGCATCTAATTAATGATTGTGGTGAAAAGAGTTAGAGTATGGTTATGCATTACATAGTACATGGTGACCGCGATGGGGCCATGGTGATAGTGGTGACTGTAGTGGGCCACGGGATGATGCCATGTGAACTATTGGTTCATCTTATCCTTGTGTGGATTGTCGCGTCGTACTAATCTGTGAGAGATTGCACTCTAGAATGTGCTGATCCTTGAGCGATTGCACTCTAGAAAATCGTGCTGGTCTGCGAGCGATTGCACCCTTGTATGTTGTGCTGATCTGTGAGAGATTGCAGTCTAGAATGTGCTGATCTGTGAGCGATTTCACTCTAGAAAATTGTGATGGTCTGCGAGCGATTGCACCCTTGTATGTTGTGTTGATATGTGGGAGATTGCACTCTAGAAAATCGTGTTGGTCTGTGAGCGAATGCACCCTTGTATGTTGTGCTTATCTGTGAGAGATTGCACTCTAGAATGTGTTGATCTATGAGCGATTGCACTCTAGAAAATCGTGTTGGTCTGTGAGCGACTGCACTCTTGTATGTTATGCTGATCTGTGAGAGATTGCACTCTAGAATATGCTGATCTGTGAGCGATTTCACTCTAGAAAATTGTGTTGGTCTGTGAGCGACTGCGCCCTTGTATGTAGTGCTGATCTGTGAGAGATTGCACTCTAGAATATGTTGATCTGTGAGAGATTGCACTCTAGAATGTGTTGATCTGTGAGCGATTGCACTCTAGAAAATGGTGCTGGTCTGTAAGCGACTGCACTCTTGTATGTCGTGTGGGTCTTTGAGCGACTGCACAGTAGTAAATCATGTTGATCTGTGGGAGATTGCACCTTGGTAATTAGTACTGGTCTGTGAGAGGTTGTACAATTAAGATTTACTCCCGTCGAGGAGGGTTTTGGTTTAGATGCATTTTGGCATGTACGTATTGCGTTAGAGTGTTTGGCATGCGAGTTATGTTTGTTATACTATCATGATTGTATATACATATTCGGTTGTTGTTGTGATTTTTCATAATTGCTTTCAGGTGTGAAGTTGGGTTGATTAAGTTTCAATGTAATTATGTGTTCATAATTGATAATATTAATGTTTGAAGTGTTGATTGATTCATAGCCATTTTGGAATTGAAAATCTGCATTTTCTGAGTTGTATTCGGCTACGGCGGTGGAATTTGTTAAAACTTTATTTTTCAACATTGTTTATGCATTTTTGGACATATGAAAACCCTTTCGAGGAGTATTCTAAGACGAAAGGTTCTTTTGAGCATTCGAAAATATAAGAATTTTGCTATGTGATATTTGTTAATTTTGGTTGGTGACCTTTACAATTTATGTGGAAATTTGGGCTTTGCCCTCAGATGAGAACCAGGATCGTCCTATTGGTTAGTACTTTGGAGATAGGCATGTAGTTAGACATACCTAACCGAAGCTGTGTCAGGAGGATCTTGCAGGGCGCATGGAGATCACCCGGGTTTTGTATCTATATTTTTGTTTGATGTCTTTTGTTTTGATGGGTCCATGTTCCATATTTTGATGTGACGTGGGGCAAGTTAGAATTCTTGGGGCAATGCTTTTGTACAGGTATGCCGAGAATACCCCAGGGGTATGAGGTATGTTTGATAGGCCTTATAGCCCCGGTGTATTTTGATGTTTGAATACTTTGGATTTGTATTTCAAAAACTATTTCGCTGCTTGTAAATAATTGTTGACTTTGTCGATATGTTATGACTTAAATATTTATCCAAAAGTATTTCTTTCTTTTCTTTGTTTAAAAAAAAATACACTCGAGCTGTTAAAAATCGGAGTGTTACAATTTCTTTCAAACTACTAAAACTATACTCAACTCTTGTAGTTTGAGTTTCACACAATTATGATAAGATTGTTTTGATAGAATCTGAGATGTCTCAACTCTTGTTTGAGATTAGACTATTTATACAAGATTCAATACAAGTATAACAAATGATTGAAACAAACTCAGAACTGATGTTTCTTGAGATAATGAGAATTTCAAGTATGAGAATATGAATGATTAATGAGATTTGATAGCACTTGAAATCTGAGATTTCGTTGAGCATTTGTCTTCCTTTTATAGGTCTTTAGAACATTTAATTGATAGTAAAAAAATAGATGTTGGTAGTGATCTTGCCAATCTTGACCAAAGACCAAATTATATGATAAAAAACGTTCAAGTCTTTGAAAACTTTTGAGTTCTATTTGACTGGTCTCGACTTCTTCATTCTTGGATAGTTATGATCATATTTAATGATCCTTTAATCTTTAGATATATGATTCATGAGATCTGTTCAATATAGTAATTTGATTTTCTCAAAACAGGCTAAAGAATGACTGATATTAGTTACAGAATGATTGCAAAACATTATGGAGAATGTTTGATCATTTTGGAGGTTCAATGATCATTATGGAGATTGATAATTCATCTGGAGATTTAATCTTGATCATTCAGGACATTTGCTTGATCGTTCTTACATATCTCAAGATTGTTCAACGTTCTTGGTAGTTAGTTTGGAGAAAAATTTGTTTTTATTTATCTTGCTTGATTCATGATCTTTGTCTGATAATATTAGTGTGAATTTCAGAATCAATATCTTCTTCTAATAAGTGGAGATTGAATGTTCTTGAAGTTGTCTTTGTCATTCTTTGTCCTGGAGAACATTCTCTTGTCTATTTAGTTTCTTGCCTTTTATATTTTGATTTCTTTTCTTTTTTTAAATCCTATAATTAATTTAATACACTCAAAAGCACAAGTTAAATTAACATAACATTTACAATCATAATTAACATTCTTAATTTACATTTCTTTATTTTCTTCAAAACTTAAATATGAGAGTTTGTCTAAACAATCTCCCTACTTTTAATTATGATTCTAATTTTAATTTTGAAGAGCTTAAAAGCTCCCCCTCAATTTATGCAGTATTTAATTTTGACAGAAAATAAAGCATCAAGATACAAAGTTTCAACATAAAGAAGATTTCATTGATATATTCAATGCATAGCTGCAACTGCAAAACATATACAAAACTACCATATACAAAAGGCCTTCTAACTATTTATTATAATATGTAAAACTAAACTTAGTTATCCCCTTTGTCAAACAAAAAGGAAGGAGAAAAGAACGCCTACTTAGCCAATGATGGAGAAGATCCCTCATTGAAGAAGATTATGAAGGATCGGGAATGGGTTGAGAGGAGAATGATGAAGAGGAAGGGGACTTAATCCTAGCTTAGGAGCAAGCTTCTCTGTCATCCAAGTCCGTAGTAAAGTAGTTTCCTTATCCTATTTTGTTTGGTTGCAAAATAGTTTGAAGGGCATCCATTATTTGTGTTTGATGGTTCAATCTTAGGAGGAGGAGTAGGAGAATAAGTGGTGGTAGGAGGAGTGGCAGCAATGGTTGTGGTCGAGGGAATGGGGGAGGCTCAAATAGATGGAAGAGTGGCAAAAGAGGTAGCCAGAAAGGGGTAAGGGATCACAAGAAGATTTTTGGTTGATGGATGAGCCAAGAGTGTCAGGAAAGACTATACACTAACTGATTCCAAAAATGGAGGACCTGGTTTTTTGTGGGGAAATGAAGATAGAAGACATGGTGCTGACATGATGGTTAGGAAGTAATGGACATAAGTCATATGGTGGAGAGTGGAGGGTTTGTGAGTAAGAGAGGAAGTCTGTTGAGGATAGAGTGGATGGTTGAGGAAAAATGGAGAAAGTAGGAAGATGAATGGGCTATACTGGAGAACGTTATTGTTTTGGTGGAAAACGTTTTTCAGTAGTTTTAATGATTGATTCTAGTTCTGAATCAATAGAAGGAGATGGTGAAGTTGGTTTAGGTGATGCAATTCTCTCCTTTGCTGAGTGTTTTCTTTTATGAATTTTTGGTGGAAAGGTGGGAGTGGGAATATTTTTAGATGAAGTTTTCTTCACGTGAGAGATGTTTTTGGAGGAAAATTTTGAGATTTTGATCAGAGATGTTTCATTGGTGAGAGGTATGTGAAAATGCTTAAAGACTTTGGTTAAAACCATTCCATTAGGGGCAATGTTTTTCTTGTATTCTTTAGTAGCAGTTGTGGTCATGTGATGGAGGATAACATGGGGAAGATTGATCCGTTGGCAATTGAGAAGGTGGTGAATGATGAAGGTATGATTGTCAAACACATACTCATGGCTTCCATAGTGAGGAAGAATAGAATGTTGATTGATGCTATTGAATACCTTAGGAAGGGGTTTTAGATAGGTGGAGAGATAACGAGTGGATCCTTCTTGTAAAAGATCAGAGAGCACCTCTGTCTTGTTTAAATTTAAAGCGAAGTACTAGTTACTCCCAAAGATGGTAGCCCTTTATGTGGGAAGGTTTAGTATTGAAGCCAGAATGTCTAGAGTGAGTTGAATCTCTATCCCCTTGATGGTGGATACAAAAAGTGATTTGTTAGGGAATTTTTTAGCTTGACAATAAAAAGCTCTTACAACATCTGGACAAAAACACTTAGAAATTTCCAAAAAATGAGTCCAACCTAAAGAATTTGTATGATGTTTGACAACATTGCCATCAACATTCAGATTTTCCAAAACAAAAACTCTTCGAATACCTATGGGTCTTTGAGCCCATTTTTCTTAGTATAGCTTGTTTTTGTTGGAAGGGATAATAGGATGACTGTGATTTTTGGATTTTTTTCGATATAGGAGAACGTTGTGGGGAATGTTCTGGTGGATTTTCAGGTTGTGCAGAACATTCTTGAGTTGGGGATGGGCAACGTTGTGGAATGAGATAAAGTTTTGGGTTTGGTGAGGGAGAGGGCTTATGGGCTGAAGAACATTCAAGAGAGAGGGGTTCATTAGTTCTTACTTTGTGTTTATGGGTAGTTGTTTTCTTTCTTTGTGGGTTTTTGAGTTTAATTTTTGCTAGAAATTGGGAGAGTGTGATAGTGGTTTTTACTTTTAAGGATTATGATGTTAGTTTTTTAGGAGAAGACTGAGATGGTTTTATGAAGGAAAAAATTTCATTGATTAATCTCCTTTTTTTGGTTTGGTGGTGTCAATTGAGAAGGTTCAAATGAGAATGATGATTTAGACATGGTGATAGGACTTGAGGGTTTTGTTGGATTCGTGTGTGGAGGCGATTCAGATGATTTGGCAAGATGTGCTGATGTGGAAAATGGGATGATGCATGGGATGAAAAGTCATGATTGTCATATATTTTTAGAGTGTTTACTTCCTATTGCCTTTAGTGCTTTACTGACACATGTATTGAACCCACTTTTTGAAGTGAGTCAATATTTCAAAAATTTGTGTTCATCAACACTCATTGATAAAGATCTCATCAAGATGGAAAATGACATTCTGATGATTCTGTGTAAGTTGGAGAAACTATTCCCTCATGGGTTTTTTGATTCCATGGAGCATCTCTCAATGCATCTTGCAAGTGAAGCTAGGCTTGGTGGACCAGTTCAGTATAGATGGATGTTTCCATTTGAAAGGTGATATATATATATATATATATATATATATATATATATATATATATATATATATATATTTCTTTATTTATGTTTATTTATAATTTATTTATGTGTATTTCATTATTAATTTATGTTAATTGTACATACATATATATATATATATACATGGCTTCAGTGTCGGGAGTAGGAGGATCAGGAGGATCGGAAGGATCAAGAGGAATCAGAACGGTGGGAATACGAGGAATATCCAAAACCTCACATGGTATGAAAAAAGTTGTTAAACCAAGTGTTGTTAATGATCCATCTCTCATGCCGATGCCAACGATTGGTACTAGTGGTGGATCTATTCCTCTATATCCTGAGGTCCCTATAGAGCCTTATACCATATACGAAATAATGGAACCCGGATGTGTTGATTGCTACAACCACATTGTAATCATTCTAGAAGGAGATGGGTATGTAAACTATTTTAAATTATGATTGTTAAATATTTCATTATTGCATGTTATATTATTTTATTAATTCATTTTTATATTTAATTTGCATGTAAATTTTGAAGATATCTTCTTTTTAAATCATTTGAAAAGGCAATTGCTGAAGTCATACAACAAAAATATAAAAAACCATGGTTGTCTTGGGGTGAGATAAAAGAGGATAAGACACCTCCATTTAGTGAAGTTGATCAATTTTTACATTGTTTCAAAGTAAGTGATTATATTAATTTATTTAATTACTAATTATACATTTGATTTCTTAATTGAATTATATTTTTAATATTTTTTAAATTTAAACAAACAATAGACTAAATGTGCTTAGAAAAGACAGTAGGATGATGCAGTTTTGGCTTCTTTTGACCATCGCTTTTCCAAGCGTCTGTCATCTATGTTGGCGTACGCATGAAATAAGGGCGAGGAAAAACGCCCAAATTGGATTGGTGAAAATGTTTGGAGTGATTTGTAGAGGAAATGGAACACAGATGCTTACAAATAGAAGAGAGAAAAATCGAAGATTAATAAAGCATCTGAGGAGGGTACCAGTACTCATAAGGGAGGTTATATGTCTGCTGGAGAAATTAAATATTATATGGTAATTACTATTTATAATATATATCTATTAATTTATATTCAATAAATCATCACATTACACCAACTTATAAACTTGACATTAATTTAATATTTTAGTAAAAGCAACTTGGAAGGAGGTCACTCAGGCAGAGATACATCCATATCTTCATGTTAATCCTGAAACAAATGAGTATACTGATGGATTATAAAAATGATTTAGGTAATTATTATATATTAATTAGTCCTCTAAATTATTATATATTAATTAACTATTTTAATTTTAATTTTTTTATTTATTTTTCATATAGGAACAACTACAACAAGTCATGAAAATATCAGATGATCATCAAGCTACTCTTCCTCCTGCTCAGCGAGCTGGTCCAGTGCAGCGGAAACAATATGAGACGACAAGTTTTATGAACATTAATGGTGGCAAGTACAAAGGGCGTGTGTTGGGTGCCAATAGTTTATCATCAACATTTGTGAAAGGTCCAACAGGCTATATTCAGACTCATACGTCTTTTTCTTATGCTAGTACGAATCGATCTCATTGTCCGTCGATAGATAATCTTGACCATTTAAAGAAGCACTGGGCAAGTGAGCAAGACGAAAAGACATAGCAGCTGATACAAGCAGCAACTGATAAATTGAATGAGGAATGGAAACAAAAGTTTCAAGAGCAGTAGCAGTTTCAGTAGAAACAACAATTTTCATTTCCTCCTGTGTTTCATCAACAGTTCCCGCCCCAGCCTCAATACTTGCATCAACAACCACTATTCCAGCAGCAACAAAATTACTCTTAATACTCCCAATAGCAGCAACCGCCTCCAAATTTCTAACAACAACACCAGGATCCTTCGAGCTCTGCCTTCCAACAACAACATCACCCAATGTTTCAACAACAACAATATTTTCATAATTATCAGTATATTCTGTCATCTTCGCATCAACTTCCTCAACCTCAACCAGATCAAACTGCATACCGACCAACTATGCCAATAGCTGGCTTGATCAAACCATATTTAAATCAACCTCAACCAGCTATGGCTCCTCCTTTGACCAGTGGCGGTGTAATTGAAGATGAAATCCAATTTCAAGCCATGATGTCTCCTCCAACACAAATTAATAATACTTTTGAGGGACTTCAGTCGTCGGATAACATTGCAGCAAATAATGATAGTGGGAGTGGAGTTGATAAGAGGAATTATTATGAGGATTGATGTATTTCAATAATTTCAGAATTTTATTTTTGGTTCGTATGAACACATATTTATCTTGTCCTAGTTAATTATTGTGTGTTTAATTTTTGGTTTATAAGAGATTATTTATTAATTTTGGAATATTTTATTTGGTTTGGTAGTAATTACTTTAATTATTATTAATATTATATTTTTATATATAATAATTATCTTAATTTTTAAATTTCATTTTTATTTAAATATAATTTTAATTTCAACACCACTGGATGTTTGGACCGATCCATTACATATATTTAAAAAACGTTAGTGAATAATGATATATATTGTTTAAATTTAGCTCTCCTTCAAATGTAAAAGTTATTCCTCTACACTTACGAGTCTTTCTTTAAATAGATATACTATAGAGGTAGAAAAAAATTGCAAAAATCATGTTTACATAATTTTATGTTATGAATTTTAAAGTATCTTCAAGAAAATTTGTTTTAATCTATTTGTATCTAATATGAATTATTTTAATTTTAATCAGTATAAATGTTTTTAATGATGTGATATATGATAATTTGTATAAGTCTAAATAATATTATTAGGGCCAACTATGATAAGGGACTTCCAACCCAAGTGTACATAGTCTCAATTTTTTTTTTTATATTGTGCCTCAAATTTATACAAAAAAGTGTTAGAATGATGTTTTTTTTTTTAGTTAAGAGATTAATATTTATTTAAAATTGTATTAAAATATATTTTACAATTTAAACAAAAAAATTTAAAATTTTTCGTATTTGATTTTATTAAGAAGTGCAACTTTTAAATTTAGAATAGTATCTCCAAAATGTTTGAGAGGATTTTGAATACTATGAGAACACAATTCACATTATTTATATTATTGTCATGATATTAATAATTTATTCTTCTTCTTGATTCTTTTATAGATTACAAATGTGCGTAAATGTTCTTATATAATAAAAGCATTAGTGGATTGTTGATAGAGTCTACGTTTTGGGCTTATTTTGATTATTAACTATATAATAAAAAGTTATGTTGAAAACTACCGCAAAATGATAAAATAAATTATTCTAATAAGATATTAACAAGTGAACTTTGGTTGTTCTTTTGTTGAAATTGAAAGAGACTTTGTGATTAATTATGTCGCATTAGGTCCTAACTCCTAATGACAAACATCACGGTTTTAAATTTTTTTTCTTTCTTTTTTAGGTTGATAGTCCATGTCATTTCATTAATAATAATTGAGTAAATATAATTTACTTTTTTTATTGGAGTATGGTGTAAATCTTAAACAATAAAATAAAATTGACGATGATGATGAAAGTTGTATCAATAAATTTCAAAACATGTGCATCACACTAAACTTGATGTTCAATTCGCTTCTACCAATCTATATATATTATATGCAAACGGGTTAACTAGTGTATCCCTTGTAGGATACTTTGGGGTGAATTACACATTCATATAAAGTCTATCGATCAATGATACTTTACAAAATAAAGTTTCTTTATTTACTCTCGTGCACTAGAGAAAAAAAGAAATGACTAAGAAAATTTTTTGACATAAATTTGACTCATGTAACATGAAAATCGTATTCTCTTTTCTGCCTCTAAAGTGTTTCTATTTATAGAGAAACTCATATCAATTGGTGAAAGAAAACAACTTTTGAAAAAGTTTGCAACCCTTGGTAACTTAACAGATGAATTAGTTTGATTGCTAAAAGATGCATTAAATTCAAGCATTGTAACCACTTGACCAAGTGATACATTAAGTTATTTAATTTTTCTACATTAATATAGCTATTCAAGAATTCCAAATATATTTTGGAAATTCCCCTCACAATCCCTCACCATTTTCAAAATATATCTATATACGTTATTCCAAAAATCTCATGGTTTCAGAAAAATGTATCTTACAATTTGAATCATTACTTAGTAAATTATGTTTTCACTCATCCTCGAATAAATTGGTAGACAAGCTTTGAATCAACCATTCATTTGAACAAGTGTGCATTTCACACATGAAACCTTGGTATCATAGATTGAATTACAAAGATGACCATAGATTGAATAATGCGAAATATTTTTCCCTCACATATGCAGATAAATGGCCAAATAAAAAATACAATTCCAGAAAGATATAATAATTAGCAGAAAATTAAATATGAGACAAAAAAAATTTTAACGTGGAAAACTTTCCTCAAATTGAGAGAATAAAAACCATGGGACATAGTCCAATAAAAACATCCTCTATATTAATTAATGAGTACACTAGAGTTTTCCTAATAACAATAGAAAACATCAATCAATAATAACAACAACCTAAAAACATATATGCTACCACCACCTAAAGTCAATTTGTTTCTCCTTTTATTAATGTTGTGCGACTTCTGTTTTTTACCTTTCTATTCTAAAATAGGGACTTCATATCCCTTTTATTTTTCCTTCATATGGGTCAAGCCAAATAAAACACTTTGTTCCTTTTTTTTCTTCTTTTCTTTCTTTTATTTCTTTAATAATAATAACAATATTAATACTAATAATAATAATGATAATATTAATAAAATTGGTGAGTTCTACTTGGGGACTGATTCCACCCAATAAATCTCTCTCTCACGACTCAAGCAGGAAGATACTGCTTAACCATGTCAGCCTTCTTTCTACAGCATATCATCTTCAGCAGAGGCACCACCTTCGTCATCATATCCGAACCATTCTCATTAGTATGAATCTTCTCAATTAAAAGTGAGTCCATTTCAAGTGCATCTTGTATTCAATGATATCACACTTCAATATGCTTTGACTTTGCATTAAAAGTCGGATTCTTGATAAGATGGGTCAGACTCTGGCTGTTGCAGAATAACACGAACTTCTTGCTTGAGGCCTAATTCATGTAGGAATTTCTTCATCCACAAGAGTTCTTTGAAAGCTTCAATTGCTGCAATGTACCCAACTTTAGTTGTTGAGAAAAAATACACTTTTGTAATCTTGATTGCCTAGACACAACTCCCCCTACAAACATCATCATATGACAAGAAGTAGATTTTCTTGAATCAAGATCACCTACCATATCTACATTTGTGTAACCATCCAATACTGGTTCACCACCTTCATAACATAAACACACTTTGGATTTGCCTTTTGAGGAATCTGATAATCCACTTCAATGCTTGCAAATGATCTTTACCAGGATTAGAGAGAAATAGATTGAAAACTCCAACAACATGAGCAATATTTGGCCTTGTGCATACATCAAACTAACAATTGCAGATGCATAAGGAACCTTCTTCATGTCTTCTTTGTCTTTCTCACTTATATGACATTGATCAAAATTTAGTTTAAAATGAGTAGTGTAACACCCCGATTTTTAACAGCGCGAGTGTATTTTTTTTCAAAACAAAGAAAATACTTTTGGATGAAATGTTTAAGTCGCAACATAACGACAAAAGCCAACAATATTTACAAGCAGCGGACATAGTTTTTGAAGTACAAACCCAAAGTATTTACATGACAAAATACATCGGGGCTATGAGACCTATCAGACATAGCTCATACCCCTGGAGTATTCTCGGCAAACACATGTTCAAAAGCACTGCCTCAAGAATTTTAACTTCCCCGCGTCGCATAAAAAAAAACAATACAAGGACCCATCAAAATAAAAGTCAAGCTGACAATATGAGGTATAGGCACAGTCTTTCAAATTGAAATAAATAAATCCACAAAAGAAAGACAACTAAATCCTATACAACCCTCTAATTTGATCATGCTACAAAAAGCTATATAACTTGGGTGATCTCCACGCGCCCCGCAAGATCCTTCTGACATAGCTTCAGTTAGGTATGACTAACTACTTTCCCGTCTCCAGGGTACTAACCGGTAGGATGATCCTGGTTCTCATATGAGGGCAAAGCCCAGATTTCCACAATAATTGTAAAGGTCACCAACCGAAATTAACAAATATCACATAGCGAAATTCTTATACTTTCAAATCCTCGAAAGGGTTTTCATATATCCAAAAAAATGCATAAACAATGTTGAAAAATGAAGTTTTAACACCAAATCAATATCCACAAATTCATACATCGAATATTCATAACATCAATTATGAACACATAAGTACATCAAAACTTAGTCAACCCAACTTCACAACTCTAAGCAATTACGACAAATCACAACAACAACCGAATATGTATATACAATCATCATAGTATAACAAACATGACTCGCGTGCCAAGCACCCTAATGCAATGCGTATATGCCAAAATGCATGAATCCGGAATTCCAAACCAAAACCCTCCTCGAAGGGCGTAAATCATAATTGTATCGCCTATCACAGACCAGTACTAATTACCAAGGTGCCATCTATCACGGGCCAACACAATTTACTAAAAAGCGTAAATCGTAAACATACCGCCAATCACAGACCAGTATTGTTTACCGAGGTGCCACCTATCACGGGTCAGCACGATTTACTAAAAAGCGTAAATCATAAACGTACCGCCTATCACAGACCAGTATTGTTTACCGAGATGCCACCTATCACGGGTCATCACAATTTACTAAAAAGCGTAAATTGTAAACGTACTGCCTATCACAAACCAGTACTGTTTATCGAGGTGCCTCCTATCACGGGTCAACACGATTTACTAACAATGTGTAGTCTATCACAGACCTACACGACGCGAAAATCCCCGCAAGGATAAGATGAACCAACAGATCACATGGCATTATCTCGTGGCCCATCACGGTCTCCACTATCACTATGGCCCCATCGCGGTTACCATGTACTATGAAATGCATGAGCACACTCCGACTCTTTTCACCACAATCATTAAGTAAATGCAGCTATTAAAAGATTCCTCATTTTTAGTACTCATTTAACACTAATGATTTTTCAAATACAACACAGAGCATGCCCAAACATATTTATTCACACTAATTTAAATTTCCACATCCACACATAAATCACATCTCCAAATTCCATCCACACCTAAATTGAATTAAATTCATTTTCCACCAAGTCACACATAAATTTAATCTAAAAAATTCATAACATTAATTATGAACACATCAATTTCACCTAACATGAATCACCAAAATTTCCAAACATTAATCACCATATTCAATCTCCAAAATTTTCAACCATAAATCACCACAACAACATTAATATATCAGAGTTCTCCCCACCGCTAACTCAGTGCCAACGGTCTCGATTCCTTTTCGAGACTCAAGGAGCTAACTACATAAACATGAATATTTATAACAATTTGTTCACAAATAAACTAATCCAAACACAACAAAATTCCCAAAATTAAATCTTTCTCACACACCAAAATTTTAAAACCAAATAATCTATATTATTTACTTAAAACCAAATAAAACAAATATTGTTCAAATTTCACATACACATACTCGACTATTAAAGCACCGAAATTTTTGAGTTAATAAAATACTCTAAACTTTTTTTTTTATTTTTAAACTCAATTCAAGAGTAATTAAAAGAGTAACATTTTAAACTCTAACCATTGTTAATTTCAATATATCTTTTTGCTCAAACTCTTTAACTTAATTAAAATTTGAACTTTTTCACAACTTTAACAACTCTAAATTTTTTGTTTTATTTCAACTTCAGTTCAAACTCATTTATTTAAAAATAACTCATTACGTAACTCAAACTCATCAAATTTAATTACCGTCAATTCACACCAACAACAATCAATTCAATTTCACAACACACATATAACACCTCAATTAAATTTCAACAATTCATACATAACTCGCCCAATTTCAAAACTCCATATTTTTACCCATAACCCACCAAATTTCATCAATTCATTTTCAACAAAATCCGCAAATAAATCACATCTCAAAAATTCATTATAATAATTATGAACATATAAATAACATCAAATATGGATCACCATAAACCACCCCTCAAATTTAAATTTCACTAAATCGCACATAATCGCATTAATTTCATTTTCTACAAATTCACACATCAAATTTCTTTTTCACAAAATCACACATAATGTCGTAAATGCAAACTAAAAGTTTGGAAGGAGCCCTTACCTTAACGATAGCTCTAACACACGATTATGATATCGTAATTAATTCCGGTAAAATTTAAGTTCGTGATGTCGCGTTGAAAACTAGCTCGCTAGCACCGCAACGTGGCAATGAACAACTTTCTCTTCTGTCACTTCTCGAATTGAAGCTTAGATCTAGAAGAAATGTGGAGTTTTGTTTTTGAGTTTTTTTGAAAAACACTAACACTTGGTGTTGTGTTTTCTTGATATAGGGAAGGAAAGAAAGGCACAGGCGAGAGAAGAAAGGGAAAGAAGGATCAACTTTCCTTTTTCCTTTCTCTTGGTTCTATATTTATATATTTATATAATATCTAAACAAATATCTAGATATTTGTAAATATCTAGATATTTTTAAAAAAATCATCATTACGCTTATCACCTCACAAACCATTTTTTAAGAAAAATATTTACTTGCGCCGCAATTCAATTGGCAGATAAATTTTTCTGAAAAATGCTGCATCTCAGGAAAAAAAATTCTTCGACAAAAGATTCACCGTAATTAAATAAAATTATTCATCGACAATTAATTTTAATCGGGTCTCCAAAAAGATATTTTTGGCATTTTACTCACAAAATATCATAAATTTGGCTAAAAAGCCTCAGAAATTTAACACAAAATTCTCAAAATACATACATTAGAATTTAACATTAAGGGTCTTACAAGTAACAAGTGGAGTACTCCGAAATTTGCAATTGTTCAAGTTGAACCTCTTTAACACTTTCTCAATGTAATTTTGTTGAGACAACCACAATTTATTATTCTTCCTATCACAAGTAATTCTCATGCCCATAGTTTGCTTTGCATGACCCAAGTGATGACTCTTCATCATATACATATTTTTCATTGTTTTTAGTCTTATTTATATTTTATTCATTAGTTAATTTAAGGAGTTGTTTGATATATTTTGTTACTTTTAGTTCTATAATTTAATGAAATGTTTATGTTCTTATTTCCTTGATTAAGTAGAGATTTTTCGTAGTTCTGCATTGTTACTTTATTTTAGTGCAATACAAAATTTTAGTGAGAATCAACATGACCTATATGGAGTAATTCAACCGTATCTGGTGTTGTAGATGTCCAATTGGAGTCAAACCAAGTGAAAATAAAAACTAATATCCATAGCTATAACTTTCATGAAGACACCAAAACTAAATTTGGACTCAAAAGAGGAGAACAATGCACTAAACGCCAGATAGAAGATGTTGGGCGCTTGAAGCGCGCCCAAGCCGCATATCCACAATTAGGCGTTGAAGCTTCTTCAATTTTGCGCCTGAAGCACATTTTAGCACTGAAGACCTTCCGTTTCGCACCTGAAGCGCGCGACGCCCAGCAGAACACATTAAAACTCGATTTTCTCACTTTTTAGGGATCTTTTTTACTATTGGGAAGTTTGGAGACATGTGCCCTAGCAGAGAAACTTAAAGACGGTTGTTCTTAACACCATTGCAGGAGTTTTATCAAGAATCATTCATGAATCCTTCTTGTAATTGTTCTTTAATATGTATCTTGTATATCTCTAATATGAGTAACTAAACCATATTTGTTAAGGATGAGTGTAACAAGATGAAACTCTTATTTTTATGATTTGATTTCTCATTAAATGAATGATTTTATTGAATTATTTTTCTCATCTCTGTGCTTAATGCTTTTTTTCTTGATCAACATTAAAATGTTTTAAGATTCATATTTTGAAACGAAAGTGGACTTTACGAATGCTTAAGATGAGAAATTCATGAATTTGTAGTCTAGGGGATAGATGCAGGTCATGAAACCAATTAAATTAGTTGTAAATGCAATTGTTTAATATGATAATTCTTGTACGGTAACGCTTAATTCAAATCTTAAATCCATTGAGGAATTAGGGGTTACTTTAGAATTAAAGGTTTTGTCACTACGACATTAGGGCAAGAATAATAAAGAGAAATCCGTAATAATTTAATAAAGGAATTTAGTAACTAGGATCAAATTAGACTCCAAGGTTGGATTCAAAGTGAAACTCATCCCTGACATTTTTCTTATTATGAAAGATCAATTTTATTTTTGTTGCAAAATTAAATATTATTTCAATCAATTTAAGAATATTTTGTTCAATTTTAGTTATTAAATATAATTCAACAGTAAAACGCAATCTTTGAGTTCGACACTCGGTACTATGGTTTTAATTATTACTTGCAACGATTCGGTACACTTGCTGAAACGCTATCAAGTTTTTGACGCCGTTGTCAAGGATTGTCGTATCACTATTTAGTTATAACTTATTTACTTTTGTGAAACTTTTTTTTATGCAATAAAATTTTTGCTTTTATTTTATTTTTAATTTTGAAAATAATTTTTTTATTGAAACTACTTTATTTTTACTTAATTATTTATTTTCAAATTTCTCATTACTCACAATTTGTCTAACCTTGTATGCGAGGTCAGTCCTTAGCTTAACTTTTCTTTGATCCAGAAATTGAAAAAATTGCGAAAGCAAATCGAAAGGCAGTTTGAGAAATGAGAAAAGGGAAAGACAATTAGTAATGGAAGAAGAGGATTTGGGGGATTTCTTCATATTTGCGGAAATGGCTGATCCATCACCATATGAATGCACCGTCGACGAGTATGGAAATCAAAATAAAAATCATGCTTGGATGCCCATCCATAACCCATCGGTTACAATCAACAAGTTTGAAGTGAATCCCGCTCTATATTGAGAGATGAAGAGATTCATTTTGTCGGTAAACATAACGAAGATGCCAATAGACAACTCACAAACTTTTTGAACTATGTGAAACACTGTAGGTGGATGGTTGTTCTGAAGAAGGCAAGAGGTTAAGACTACTTCCTTTGTCATTGAATGGTGATACTAATGAGTGGCTTAATTTTTTTCTGTCAGTAGCATCACCACATGGGATGACCTTGAAGGTAAGTTCTTGGAACAATACTTTCCCCCAAATGTGTTCGTTAGAAAAAGGCAACAGATCTCCAATTACAAACAGAAAGAAGGAGAGTCTCTTTGTGACACTTATAGAAGATTCAAGAGTTTACTTATGATGACATTGCTCATATGCAAAATTTTGTAATGTTTTGAGGCCTAGTGCTAGAATTATGTGGAATGCTACAACAAGGGGTTCTTTGAATTACAAGATTGCATCAGAAGAACACAAAATCATCAATATCATGGCATCAAATAAACAAATGATATTGTATGATAGAGGTAAAATAGATAGAAGATGTTATCGCAATTAAGAAAAAGAAGGGAATGTCAGCTCTAAATATACAACACCAAGTGGCCCCCCACCAAATTATTGAAACATACAGGTTGTGACTTATGTGGGAGAATATATAAAAATGGAGCTTGTGAAGTACCAGCTGATGATATAGAAAAACCATAAGAGGTGAACTTTATGGGTAACAATGGAAAGCAGAATAATCCTTACTTTAGTACGTGGAATTCGGGATAGAGAAATCATCCAAATGTTTCATGGAAAGATCAACAGGGTGGATCTCAAGGTCAACAAGGAGTTCAAGAAAATCATGCCCCACCTCGAAAAGTTGCTTGGGAGAGTATTATTGAGAATTTTGTAACAAGCACAAGTTCTTTCATTGAAGAGTCAAGAGCCATCCAGAAAAATCACTCAACATCAATAAAGAATCTGGACAGCCAACTGAGTCAATTTGCTCAACATATAACACAAAGAGCGCTTGAAAATTTTCCAAGTGACACAGTTCTAAATCTGCGAAATAATGTCAATGTCGTGACAACGAGGAGTGGCAAGGTAAGTGAACAAGTACCACCTAAAGCCAAACAGAGTGAATGTACTTCAACTTCAACCCACTCAAAGGAAATTGTAACCCCGACATCAGTTGAGTAGTACATTGCTCTTGAAAAGGACAAAGAACTGGTGGTGCAGAAAAAGGAGACATTGCCAAAGCCAAAAATTCGACTTTCATTTCCTCAAAGATTAAAAAGAAAGAAACTGAAAAACAATTCGATGAGTTTCTTGATGTTTTTAAAAAAATGAAAATTTCCATTCATTTTGTATAAGCACTAGAGCAAGTGCTAACATACACCAAGTTCATGAAGGAGATTATGTCAAAGAAAAGGAAAATTGGCGGTGAAATAGTGATGCTTACCGAAGAATGCGGTGATATCCTATAGAGGAAGCTGTCACCGAAGCTTAAGGATCCTAGAAGTTTCTCTATCCCTTGTGCTATTGGAAATAAAAAATTTGGGAAGGCCTTGTGTGATGTTGGGGCTATTGTGAGTCTTATGCCCCTTTCCATATACAAAAGATTAGGAATTGGAAGAGTCAAAGACACACAACTC
Organism: Cicer judaicum; assembly: GCA_037974835.1. NCBI lineage: Eukaryota > Viridiplantae > Streptophyta > Magnoliopsida > Fabales > Fabaceae > Cicer > Cicer judaicum. Next base: position 7,355,650 of record JBBPBS010001045.1, on the reverse strand, counting down.
ATGTTACAGTTTGCGGATCGTTCAATGAAACATCCATATGGGTTGGTGGAAGATGTGTTGGTCAAAGTAGATAAGTTCATTTTTCCAGTTATTTTTGTGGTACTAAAAATAGAGAAAAACAACAATATCCACTTGATCTTGGATATACCATTCTTAGCAACAGGGAGAGCTATGATTGATGTGGCGGATTGCACCTTAACCTTTAAGGTAAATAAGGAAACAGATACATTCAATATTCTAAAAGCCATATAGCATTCAAATGAAATAGAAGGGAATAACCAAATTCAGATTTTCAATTCGATAGTCGATGAAGAAAGAGTGTTATGCATACCCCAAGACGTTGTTAAAGATAGTGAAGATCCAAGAGTAAAAGATGTTTTATTCATGTTAGAAGCATCACCATCTCACTCCCCCCACTTCTATACTATATGGGAGAAGTTGAAAGGGAATGAAGACAAGTATGTAGAGAAAAAGAAAGAGATGCCATAGGATGATGTGTTCTTTATGTCATATATGTCACCTTGACAATGGTTGAGGCATCAAGCTAATGACCATAAAGAAGCACTTCGTGAGAGGCAACCCATACGTATAAGTAACTTTTATTTTTGCAATCTTATTTTTTTTATTTTAATTTGTTTCTTGTTAATTGTGTGTTAACCTGCACTATGATGAAGAATTTTTAACAACTTGAAGCTAGTCTTAAACTATTTGTTTAAGATTTTGAAATTTAAACTCTATTTCTTGCTCATATCATTGCTTAATTCGATGAGTTTCATTAATGCATGCATTGTTGATTACTCATTGGTTGTCAAAGTCTCGTTTGTCATTTTTTATTAAAATAAAATAAATTAAATTTTGTAGTGGCATGTTTGACATCATTTAGATAGTTCATACTTTCTCATTCTTTGTTGTGTAATTATCGATACACGTGTTATCTTTTCAGAACTTGAACTAATTCTGACTTGCATAAATTGTACTTTATGCATACACTAACAAAATTTTATTTGGTCGTTTGAGCCTTTCTAACTATCGTATGCAAATGTTATCCTTTGCTAGCCGCTTCGAGCCTTGTCCTTTTCTTTCGGTTACCAGCCACATTACAAACCAAAGACCTGACTTTAATTACATCACCTTACTTAGAGTTAGGTTGGAAATTTTTTGTCTTATCTTGATAAAAATTCTAAGTTTGGAGTTGCTGATCATGGAATAAAAACCTTTAAATTTTGGGGTAGTGGTTCTCAGAAGCAAAAAAAATCAAGCAAAAGAAAAAAATCAAAACAAAGAGAAAAGAAAAAACAAAATCAGTTTGTGTACTTTGATAAATAACATCTTCTTGGTTATTTTGTTAATGTTTAAGAATCTCTACAATGAAAAGGTGAAGAAAAATATAAAGTGGTAGAATAATTTGAAAATGTACGTATAACTCCAAGTAGTAAAGCCTAGTATCCCTAAATATTCTACCCTTACCTAAGCCCCATTACAATCCGAAATTCTTCCAAAAATGTATGGGTTTGTTGCATTGTGATTGATAACTAGAATTTTTTCAAGCCTAAGGTAGCATGGTTCATGTTCTAGGATTTGAGTGATAAATTCATAACTCTTCCTAAACACTTGAGAGAAATATTGGTGAGATTGTGTGAAGAGAGAATTGAACTTGATGAATGAATGCTAAACTTTACAAATTGTGTTGTTTTTTTTTATAAGCAACCATGGACCATGATCAATGTTTTGTAGTAGTTGGAACATTGAGAATTGAGTTTCATTATAATTTAGAAATTGAATTTAAGTTTGATTTTAACTGTACCAAATCTGAAATTAATTATTGATTGGAGACAAGCAATAGATTTAGTTTGGGATTGTGATGACTATTCATCATATGCATATATTTCACTGTTTTTAGTCTTATTTATCTTTGATTCATTAGTTATTTTAAGGAGTTGTTTGATATATTTTTTTAATTTGAGTTCTTTGATTTAATGAAATGCTTTTGTTCTTATTTCTTTGATTAAGTAGAGATTTTTCGTAGTTTTCTATTGTTACTTTGTTTTAGTGCAGTGCTGAATTTTGGTGAGAAATCAACATAACCTATGTGAAGTATTTCAGACATAACTGGACTTGTAGAAGTCTAATTGGAGTCGAACAAAGTGAAAATGAAAAAACCATACGTAAAAATGAATGTTAAGATCCATAGCTACAACTTTCATTAAGTTACCAAAACTAGATTTGAACTCAAAAGAGGAGAACAATTCACTAAACGCCATACAAAAGATGATGTGCGCTAAAAGTGCGCCCAATGCGCATTTCCATGATTAGGCATTGAAGCTTCTGCCGTTTCGCGCCTAAAGCATATTTCAGTGCTGAAGACCTGCCATTTCGCGCTTGAAGTGCGTGACGCACAGGTGGACACATTAAAACTCATTTTTCTCAAATATTTAGAGATCTTTTTGACTATTGGGAAGTTTTGAGACTTGTGCCTTAACAACGAAACTCAAAGACGATTGTTCTTAACACCATTTTAGGAGATTTATCAGTAATCATTCATGAATCTTTCTTGTAATTCTTTTTTAATCTATATCTTTTCTATCTCTGACATGAGTAACTAAACCCTATTTGTTAGGGATGAATGTAACAAGATAAAATCCTTATTTTTATTATTTGATTTCTAGTTATATGAATGAGTTTATTGAATTATTTTTCTCATCTCCGTGCTTAATGCTTTTTATTGCTTGATCAACATTAAAATGGTCTACAATTCGTATTTTGAAACTGAGGTGGACTTTACGAATGCTTGAGATGAGAAATTCATGAATTTGTAGTATAGGAATTTATCTAGGTCATGAAACCAATTAAATTAGTTGCAAAGGGAATAGTTTAACAAGAAAATTCTTGTACGATAAGTATTAATTCTAATCTTAAATCCACTAAGGAATTAGGGGTTACTTTGGAATTAACGGTTTTGTCACTAAGACATTAATGCAAAAATAATAAAGAGAATTCGGTAATAATTCAATAAAGGAATTCAGTACTAGGATTAAATTAAACACCAAGGTCGGATTCGAAGTGAAACTCATCTCTGACATTTTTCTTATTATAAATGATCAATTTTATTACTACTGTTAATTTTAAATATTATTTCAATCAATTTGGGAACTTTTTGTTCAAATTTAGTAATTAAGTATAATTCAATAGTAAAACGCAATCCTTGAGTTCAACACTCGGTACTTCTGTTTTAATTATTGCCAACAAAGATTCAGTACATTTGCTGAAACGATATCACGAAGTCTTTCATTACAAAAGACTTGTTAAAATCTTTCTATAGAGATTGAATGTTCTTAGTGTCATAACCAAATATCAACATGTCATCCACATATAACAAGAGAATAATATAACCACCTCAGAGAATTTCTTGAAAAACACACAATAGTCAGAGGTAGTTTTACCGTATCCATGTTTCTCTATGAAAGAATCAAATTTCTTGTACCATTGTTGAGGTACTTACTTGAGCCTATACAAGCTTTTCTTCAATTTAGACATAAGCTATTCTTTACCTTTGACTTCGAAACCCTTTGATTGTTCCATATATATCTCTTCCTACAAATCACTACGAAGCAACACAATTTTCACATCAAGTTAATCAACTTCTATATTCAAGCTAGCTGCTACCCAAACACAACTCGGATAGAGGACATCTTCACCACAGGTGAAAAAATTTCATCAAAGTCAATATCTTTTCTCTTGATTAAAACCTTTCACCACCAATCTTTCTTTGTATCTTAGGTAACTTTACCAAATCAAATGTGTAATTCTTATGCAAAGAATTCACCTCTTCTTGCATGGTCTTCAACCACTTTTCTTTATCAACATTTGTAATAGCTTATTGATAATAATTTGATTTTCTACTATCAGTGATCATCACATACTCATGTGGATGATATCTTTTGAGAAGGTTGACATTCTCTAGTAGATCTTCTCAACTCAAACTCGACCGGTGGCTCAACTAGAACCTGCTCATCATGGTGACGTACATGGTCATTAGTTACATTCATATCATCTACCTGTATATCTCCCCATCAACACAAGTTTCTGCAGGGGACTTAGGGGCAAAATCAATGTAACTTCAAGAATTTGGTTTCTATTTCTCATCTTTATCAAAATCATCAATAGTCTGATCTTCAAGAAATATCACATCTCAGCTTCTGATAATTTTCTTATCAATTAGATCCCACAATATATAACCGAATTCTTCATCAACATAACTGACGAATATACACTATTTGGATTTACCATCAAGCTTGGATCTTTCATCTCTTGGAACATGAAAAAAATATTTGTAGCAAAAAACTATTAAATGACAGTAATAGATATTTTTCCCTGTCCACACTTTATTTGGAACATCACCATCAAGTGGAATAGAAGGAGAAATATTGATCAAATCCGCTGCAGTTTCCATTATTTCACCTCCAAAGGATTTCATTTATTTTGCATGAGAAAGCATACATCTGATTATATCACTAATCGTACGATTCATTCTCTCTACAACACCATTATGTTGAGGTGTCTTTGGAACTGTTTTCTCAAGCCTGCTTGCATATTTCTAAAATACTCTTCAAATAGACCTTTATATTCACCACTGTTATCTAATCAAACAGATTTCAATTTCCTTCCCTTTCTCTTTCAAAACTTGCATGAAAATGCTTGAAGAATCAAAGTACTTGGTCTTTAGATTTCAAAGGAAAGACTCACACTTTTCTAGAGTGATCGTAAATAAAAGTAACAAAATATGATCCACCACCAAGAGATTTACTATACATCGTTACAAACATCACTATGAACTAAATCAAGAATATTTTGCCTCATATGAGGATCAGTATTATGAAAATAAACTATACATTGCTTTTCAGCAAAACAATGAGTGCAAGTATTTAGAGATGTACCTTTCGCAGGAAGTAAATTTGTCTTCACAATATGTTGAGTACAACTGAATGAGTCTGATCGTGGAGAGCTACAGTCGAATTGTAAGGTAAGACTGATAGACCTTGGGGGTACCTCTAGTGGGGAATTCCTAAGTGGATTAGTGGGTTATTCCCTATGTCGGGAGCTACCGTGCAACACAAGAGTACCTCGATCGTCGCGTATATGTATCTCAAATTGAGTTGAGGGGATCTATGAGGACTTGGCCATTCATGAATTGTCCGTCCACTCTTGTAGTGTCATAGTATGATGTCTGGATGTCTTAAAAGGAAAATATTGATTTTATTTTCGTCGTAAAGAAATTTACTATAATGCTTTGATCTTTTTCTTTTTGCAATACCTCTATCTTGATGAATTAATTAGAGTTATATTTTTATTATTATACCTTGATAAATATGTTTGTAGTAAAAATGTTTAGTGTTTTACGTATTTTAGAGTATTTAATTATAAAGTTATAATTTTATAATGTTATAATTAGTAATATGTTTATTATGATGTGTTTGATTTTAATTCTTGACTTGGAGTATTTTAAATTTAAAACGTGATTTTTATGAACAATGTATGTGTCTTGAGGAAATTGATGAGAATTTTTAGATTTTTTTTATTTTAATAATACAAAAAAATTGATTGTTAAATGCAATAATGAATAGTCTGTTTTTAGAATGCAGAAAATTTTACAGTGAAATGAATGAAATTTATGTTATTTTATTCTTGATGATATGAGATTTAATTGTTATCAATAACACGTACTCAAATCGAATCTTATGGATCATTAAAATGAAAGTGGTGTTTTTGAGCACGAGCATATTTGATGTGTTGAAAATTATATTATTTTGACAAGTCAATTCTATTTTGCAGTTATATAAGCACTTAATATTATTTTATTAATAATTGAGATATTAATTATTTAATAAATTAAAAATAATTAAAATATTTAAAAAAATTAAAAATACTAATAATTAAATAAAATAAAACATATTAAATTAAAGACAAATCACATGTTATATTATAACAACTTTCTCTTATTATTTTTTTTAGATCTAATAAATAAAAATAATTATTATTATAATTAAAAATGAGAGATATATTTATTTTTTTTATAACAACTCTATGTTCTATGTATTTATTTTTTCAATAATAATTTTTTATTTATTAAATAAACAATTTTATAATTATAAAAAATAAAAAGAAAAAAAAATTCACTCATTATATGGTCACATCAGAAGGATGCTACCTTCTATTAAAATTAAAAGTCAAAAAATAAAAGATCAAGAGTATAATTATCTCATACTACTTCAAAATAGGAAAAATTTAATATTATTTTGAAACAATTTGGTATATTTTTCTTTTAAAGATATACTTACAAAATTCCTAATAATAGAGAATCATAAAGCAAAATTAAAAAAGAATAATAGAGAATCTATCTTCCTCAAATTAAACTAAGGTTTCTATACAGGAAGGAATAAGACTGATCCGTTCCTTCTCCCCATCCTAACTGTCATGTTGTCGGTCTCTCTGCTTGAACCCCGTATGTTATTCACCAATACCCTTGATCCTTTCTTTAAATTTTTTATTCCTTATTTTTTCAATTTCTGGGCATTTTTTTTAATTAATTACAGCTTCTATATAATTAAATTTGTAGAAGCTCTGGTAGTACTTTTTTGTTGTTGTGAATTATGCAGATTCAAAATTCTCCTTATCTGCGCCAGTTTTTCTGAAACAATTTTGTGAACCACTGGTTTTACTGGGCGATAGCCTTTTCACCGCGAAGTAGAAATGTGTTTCGGACTTCAGAGAAAATGAAGCCTTTAATTTCACCATCTTCTTCGGCCACAAATTATGGATTTCACTCTATCGAACCCGATTTTCTTTCATTAGTTTTTTTATTGATAAGTGTTAATAAAGCGTTTTGTTAGCTTTTAAGGGTTTAGAACTCTAAACCTTTTAGTTAGAACTTCTTCAATGTTTTTCGGCGGCCGAGCTACCCACTTATAATGGGTTGTTTTTGCCGCAGTGTCTGACACCAAACACATCTTGAGTCGATAGTATCTGTGCTACAAATATTATATATGAATATCTTACGAGTTGAATTGTTTACTAATCAATGAAGGGTCGAAAAATAAACCCCTTTGATCGTTAATTTAGCAAATTGATTGATCTCAACAACTCAACCCTATGTATATATAGACACACTTACACTGAGGTGAGCTAATGTTCAACGTTAAATGAGTTTTCTTATTAAAAAAAACAAATTTGTTGGATGTATAAGGAACAAACCATTGTGTTTTACTGCATCTTAAATTATCTTAGTTATTCAACTATTTGTTTCTTTCTCATTAAAATGATTGCTTATTTTCATAGCAAAAGAAAAGAAAGTTTCACAACTTTTCATTTTTTATCCACTTAATGTCATGATATTAATTAATCTCTGAGTTCGTTGTTATTATAATGTACTGGCAGAAAATATGGAGGCAGCAGAACCATCAATTCCTTCAGAGTCACTGTGGGATCAGATTTCCAAATATTCAAGCATGGTAGTTGCAGCATACAAAAGGAAACCAATACCTTATTGGATTCTTCTTTTTCTTGGCATCATTGCAATGGTTGTGGCATTTCCTGCTTCAAGCATTCTATCTCGAGTGTATTATGCGAATGGTGGAGAGAGCAAGTGGATCATATCTTGGGTGGCTGTTGCTGGATGGCCTCTAATTGCCTTGATATTGTTTCCAACATACTTGATTAGTAAAACCTATCCTACTCGTCTCAACTTAAAATTGGGTCTCTCTTACATTATTTTGGGTTTTTTAAGTGCTGCTGATAACCTTATGTATGCTTATGCCTATGCTTACTTACCTGCATCAACTGCTACTCTTGTTGCATCATCATCACTTGTATTTTCTGCACTTTTTGGATACATTCTTGTAAACAACAGAATGAATGCTTCTATAATAAATGCACTTTTTGTCATAACTGCTGGATTGACCATCATTGCATTGGATTCAAGTTCAGACAGATATGGTAATATCAGTGACAAGGAATACATCTTGGGATTCATATGGGATGTTTTGGCTTCTGCTCTTCATGGCCTTATTTTCGCCCTCTCTGAGCTGATTTTCGTTAAGTTACTGGGAAGAAGATCTTCTTTCATTGTCGTTTTGGAGCAGCAAATCATGGTTTCATTATTTGCATTTCTGTTTACCAGTGTAGGGGTAATTGTAAGTGGTGATTTTCAAAGAATTACATCTGAGGCTACCACTTTCAAAGGTGGTAGAAGTGCTTATTACCTTGTTCTCACATGGAGTGCAGTCACATTTCAGTTGGGGGTTCTAGGTGCCACTGCTGTAATTTTCTTGGCTTCAACTGTGCTAGCTGGTGTACTTAATGCAATAAGAACACCAATTACAAGTATTGCAGCTGTTATACTTTTACATGATCCAATGAGTGGTTTCAAGATCCTCTCCCTCTTGATTACCTTTTGGGGATTTGCCTCATATATTTATGGCAGTTCTATGGATGATAAATCATCATAAGAATTACTCAACACATTCATAGTCTCTTCAAAACAATTAAGGTTATAACCGTGAGACAACATTGGAGTATAGGTTTTGTATTTTAAATGTGTATATTTGGTTTGAATTTTCATTAAACAATATTGTTATGAGTTTAATTGTTTTATAAGGACATTGCAACCATTCTTGAATATGATTTCAAATGTAGTTTTGATATAAGTCAAATAACTGTTATAATCTTAACGGCTCATATATTATCGTTTAATTAGATTTTTTTACAATATTTAATAAGATTATTATATATTAGTTATTAAAAATAGTCAGATGCATGATAATATATATATAGTTATTAAAAATAGTCAAATATGAAGCATTGATCTGGACTTTGATAGCCAAACCTACTTCTCCTTCTCCTTCTCCTTCTACTTCTCCTTCTCCTTCTTCTTCTTCCTTATACCAACACAAGGGCGTTTGACCTTTCAGTCTGTCCGTCCGTTTGTGGATGGCAAGCTGAACTCAATCGTAGTTTCGTTCCCAACGCTTCGTGCAATGCTCCCCAAAAGTGTGATGTGAACTTCGAATCACGGTCTGATACAATACTCGATGGTACTCCGTGTAATCTTACAATTTCAGCAATGTAGATCTTTGTTAGCTTATCTACCTTATAGGTGGTCTTTATTGGCAAAAAGTGTGCGGATTTAGTCAGTTGATCCACTATCACCCATATAGAATCATTCTTTCTCCTTGTTATAAAATCCATGGAAATGTTGTCCCACTTTCATTCAGGTATATCTAAAGTTTGCAACATCCCAGCTGGTCGCTGATGTTCCACCTTCGCTTTCTGACAAATTAGACAAGTTGATACATACTCCGCTACATGTTTCTTCATTCCTGGCCACCAATAATTCTGCCTCAAATCCTGATACATCTTTGTTGCTCCAGGATGAATACTCAACTTACTCTTATGAGCCTCTTCTAAAATTGTTTTCCTCATATCTGTAATTTCTGGTAAACAAATCCTACCATTACATCGCAAAATATTATCTGATCCAATCTTAAACTCAGTTGTCTTCCCTTGCATTATTAGGTTCCTCTTCTCTTGAATTAAGACGTCATCTTGAGAATTTGCAATGTCTTCAAGTAGTCCACTCAAAATCTTAATCATTTCGAATTTCAAAATTCCCGGTGCAAACTCTACGTTCAAGTGTAGGTCTCTAAAAGCTTCCCACAACTCTTGTTGTCTAGCCATAATTGTTGAAGACACTAATACACTTCTTCTACTCAACGCATCAACCACTACATTGGCCTTCTCAGGGTGGTATTGCAGTGTGAAATCAAAATCCTTGAGAGTCTCCATCCATCGTCTCTGGCGCATGTTCAATTCCTTCTGATCAAACAAATAGTGCCTCCAGATCTTCAATGCAAAAACAACAGCAGCAAGCTCCAAATCATGAGTAAGATAGTTTCTCTCATGAATCTTCAATTGCCTTGAGGCATAAGCTACAACTTTCTTGTGTTGCATCAGAACACATCCCAAACCTTGGTGAGATGCATCACAATAAACTTCATAGGATTCTTCTGATTGCGGTAATACCAATATTGGTGAGGTCGTCAATTTTCTCTTTAGTAACTAAAAATTTTCCTCACACTTCTCCGTGCGAACGGTTGATCTTTTCTGGTAAGTTGTGTCAATGGAGTCACAATCTTAGCAAAACCTTCAATAAACCTCCTGTAGTACCCTGCCAGTCCTACGAAACTTCGTATGTCAATGAAAGTTTGAGGCTGTTTCCAAACAAGAACTGCCTCAATCTTAGCCGGATCTACAGCGATTCCTTCGTTGGTTATCACATGTCCTAAGAAATTCACTTCTTCTAGCCAAAACTCACACTTCGACAAATTGGCATACAATTGCTTCTCGCATAAAATCTCAAGAACTTGACGTAAATGTTCTCCATGCTCTTCTTCAGTTCTTGAATAAATTAATATGTCATCAATGAACACCACAACAAATTTATCAAGGAATGAATTAAAGATTCTGTTCATGTAGTCCATGAAAATTGCTGGTGCATTGGTAACTCCAAACGACATAACAAGATATTCATAATGTCCATAACGGGTTCTGAAAGCAGTTTTCTAAATATCTCCTTCCCTTACTCGAATCTGATGGTAACCCGACTTCAAGTCAATCTTGAAACATATTGCGGCCCCTCTCAACTGATCCATCAAATCATCGATGCATGGCAAAGGATAACGATTCTTAATAGTTGCCTTATTAAGCTGTCTATAATCCACACATAAGCGTGAGTTTCCGTCCTTCTTCTTAACTAGCAACACCGGAGCTCCCCATGGTGATACACTTGGCCTGATAAATTTCTTCTCCAACAAATCTTCAATTTGGCCTTTGAGCTCATTTAATTCCAATGGTGACATTCGATACGGCGCAATTGAAATTGGTCCCGTTCCTGGATGCAAATCAATGAAGAACTCCACTTCTCTTACTGGAGGTAACCCTGGAATTTCCGTTGGAAATATGTCCTGGTATTCCTAACAACTCCTGGTTCGGGGAAAAGAACTATTTTGCGAGCATAGTCCAAGATCACATAATGATACGACATCCTATCCATACTGAGAATGACCTCGAGTGATTGTAGAGGTAAACAAATTAAATTATTCAAGAAATCCCTATTTTGTATAGTCACTTGACAATGTAAACATGCAGAATTTACTGTCAAAGTCTTAGCAGGTGTAGAAACAACCAAATCAAAAGGTATAACTTCAAACGATTCACATAATCCATAGCAATGAAGGAATAGGTTGCCCCCGAATCAAAAAGAGCAGTTAGAATGTTACCTGCAATCTCACAATCACGTTGAATCAAATTGCCAGATGGATTTCCCACCTTCAGCACTCACGCAATAAACGCATCCTCTAGCAGCAGGACGAGTAGCCCTAGTTACATTCACAACCGGTTCCATCTTCGGAGCCGTGCAATCCCTTGCCATGTGCCCTAGCTTCTGACAATTGTAGCAGGTGGGAATGCTAGGGGTACAAGCACTAGCATAATGTCCCTCTTCCCCACATCGAAAGCATCGAACCACTTGTTCCAATTGTCTTCCGAAATTCTAGTTCCCTGGGCGATTCTGCCCACCATTGTAATTTTGTGGTCGATTATAAGGTTTAGCAACTTGTTTTCCCTTGATGTTCTGATGATTCGCCCGACTAGGCCCTCCTGAACTAAAATTCCATCCTCGGCTAGCCCTCTTATTCTTCATATCCTCAACTTCTCTACATTTTTCCACAAGAACTTGGAAACGTTGAATTCCCAAGAGTAAGACAGAGTCTTGAATCTCATACTTTAGTCCGTCTTGGAAACGATGACACATGAATGGTTCATCAATCTCTTCACGGAAAAACCTGAAATGCCTTGATAGCGATTCAAACTTAGTAGCATATTCGCCCACGGTCATGTTCCCCTGATGCAGTTTCAGAAAACCATCACCCAGTTTAGTCCAAGTACTCATCGGGAAGTATTTGTCTAAAAACTTCCTTTTGAATGATTCCCAATTCACCTCCTCGTGAGCTGATCCCATCAACAATCTTGTACTCCTCCACCAGTACTCAGCATCCCCTAATAGCATATAAGTGGCATAGTTAACCTTCACTCCCGCTTGACAGTTAATCATTTCGAAGATCTTTTCCACTTTTTGGATCCATTGATCCGCTTTCTCTGAATTCTCATCCCCCTTAAACTTGGGAGGATTGTAACGAAGAAAATCTTCTAATCCTCTTGAATCTGCAGCGCAAATCTCTCTTTCCCTCTTTTCAAGATCACGTTGAGTCTTGGCAGCAGTCTGTGCATCAACAGAAGCAGCCATGCTATTCATAGCCTCCGCCATTCGATCATCCCTATTAGCATTGGCTCTTGGAGCGTCATTCCTTCTTGGCGGCATGGTTTTCCTATAAAACCATCATCAAGTAGAGTCTGAACACTACTTCAAATAATTCCAAAACTAACTTCCGACCACATCAACACATAATAATTACTTCGGACCTGACAACTCAAACCACCTAAACCGATGCATGATCAGATAACAACTCCCAACCTACAGGTTGACCTACAATCTATAACCAAAACTCCACATCCCCAAAGAAATCTAAAGCAATGCCCTGATACCACAATTTAACACCCCAATTTTTAAAAGCGAGAGTGTATTTTTTTTTTCAAAACAAATTCACAAAACAAAGAAATAAATAAGGAAATACCTTTGGATAAATATTTAAGTCATAACACAACGACAATTAATTCGACATAATTTACAAGCAGCGGAATAGTTTTTCAAATACGAATCCAAAGTATTTACACATCAAAAAGTGGTACATGGGACCCATCGAAAATAAAATGTCATGCTAACAATATTGGTATAGGTACAGTCTTCCAATTTAAAATAAACACAATCCAAAAGAAAGACCTCTAGTCCCTATACGTCAACCTAATCTGATCATTCTACAAAAAACTATACATCCTAAGTGATCTTCATGCGCCCCGCAAGATCCTCCTAACATAGCTCCAGTCAGGTGTTTCCAACTACATTCCCATCCACAGGGTATGAACTGGTAGGATGGTCCTGGTTCTCATATGAGGGCAAATCCCATATTTCCGCAATAGTGTAAAGGGTCACCAATTGAATTTAACAATTAACACATAACATTTAAGTTTTTAAATGCACAAAATAACCTTTCAACTTAGCATGCACCTTAAAAGGGTTTCCATATGCTAAACATTCATATAATACTTGCCAAGTAAAAATGAAATAAAAAATAAGGTTTTAATCATTCACGTAATAAATCAACTGACCAGTCAATTGATGAATCAATTGGGCAATCGATTGTCTGACTTAGAATAAAAGTTTTTACTAAGTAAATCGATTGGGAAATCGATTTCTTAAAGGTTTATAGTGAAACCTGTATTCTGGGTTTAAATCAATCGATTGGACAATCGATTTGCACATTCATTGAGAAATCGATTTTGTGATTCACAGAACAAAGATTTTGCTGATTGAATCGATTGGGAAATCGATTTTGTGATTCACAGAACAAAGGTTTTGCTGATTTAATCGATTGGGAAATCGATTTCGTAAATGGTTTTATCGGACTTGTGTCTGGTGATTAAGTAAATCGATTGAACAATCGATTGAAATAAATAGCTGAGCCACTGTAACAAGCCGAATCGATTGGCAACTCCATTTTAACTAAATAGCTATGCTACTGTAACAAGCCAAATCGATTGGCAAATCGATTAATTCAATATATTTTCAAGATTCAAGAAAACAAGAAATGTAATAATCGATTAGGCAGTCGATTGAGCTGGTATCAAATTTTAACAGAATCGATTGGGAAATCGATTTTTCTGAAGGTTTTCTAAACTACATAAACTGAATCAATCACAGTTACACACAATTCCAAAACATAACACTTAACAATTACAACACAATCACCACGACATCTTGAGTTTCGAAATAGTTTTGCAATCAATCACACTTACACACAATTCCAAAACATCCACACTTGGCAATTATAACACAATTACCACGACAACTTAAGTTCAAACACTCAATCATAATCTTGAATCAAACACGACTCGTGTACCAAGCACCCTAATGCAATGCATATATGCCAAAATGCATGGACTCAGAATTCCAAACCAAAACCCTCCTCGAAGGGCCGTAAATCATAATTGTACCGCCTACCACCGACCGAAGTACTAAATTACCGAGGTACCACCTATCACGGGTCAACACGATTTACTAAAAAGAAACGTAAATTGTAAATGTACCGCCTATCACAGGCCAAAGTACTATTTACCGAGGTGCCACCTATAACGGGTCTGCACGATTTACCAAAAACGTAAATTGTAAATGTACCGCCTATCATAGGCCGAAGTACTATTTACCGAGGTGCCACCTATCACGGGTCAACACGATTTACCTAAAATGAAATGCATGAGCATACTCTGACTCTATCCACGACAATCGTTAAGTAAATGCAGATATTAAAAGATTCCCCATTTTTAATACTCATTTAACTCTAATGACTTTCAAATTCCCCACAGAGCATACTTAGACATATTCTCAAATTCAATCGACAATTCACACCAAATCACGTCAATTCATTTTTCCACAAAATCCACACAAACACATCTCAAAATTTATAAGTGTTAATTTTGAACACGTCAAATACGACAAACACAAATCATCACAACCTACCACTCAAACACATCAAATTTTATTTCTTTGAAATCATACGTAAATGAGTTAAATTCATTTTCCACGAAACACTCATCAATATCACCAAAACCCAACATTAGAATTTCACCCATAAAAGTATTAAATTCATTTTCTCCAAATCAACACTTCAACCCTAACAAAATTCTTTTCCACCCAACCACAGATTAGTTCCTAAATGCAAACTAAAAGTTTGGAAGGAACCCTTACCTTAACGTTAGCTTTAACGTGCGATTACGATACCGCGAGTAAATTCGGTAAAATCTTCGCTCGCGACGTTGCTTCCAAAGTTAGTTCACTAGCACTGTAGCGTGGTGATGAGCAACTTTCCCTTTTATCTCTTTGCGAAACGAAGCTTAGATCTAGATGAAACGTGGAGGTTTGCGTTTGATGGTTTGAAAATCCCTAACACCGTTTTTCTTCGTTTTCAAATCAAAGAGGAAGAGTGAAGTTGAGAAATCCTTGTCTTCTCACCCACCAAGCCTTGGTTCCTTTTCTCAAAGAAAAAGGAAGCCACGAAAATGAAAGAAAGGGATGGAGCAAGAAGATGGGGTTGCGAGGCAGGGAGGAAGAAAATTTAGTTTTCCTCCGTTCTTTATTTTCTTTCAGTTTTCCTTTTTCCTTCCTTCTTATTTCCCTCTTTTTCCTTCCTTTCCTTTTCTTTTCTTTCTATATCCTTTTCTTTTCCCTCCAAACAAATATATATATTTATATATATATTAATTATAACTTAACAAATATCTCAAAATATCTAGATATTTATTAAAATTACCGTTTCACCCATAACCTCTCCAACCCACTTTTTGTAAAAAATATCTACTATCGTCGCAACTCAATTGACATATACAATTTTTAGCAACTCGAGATATTTTTAACAAAACTCCCCAGAATTAAATTCTTCGTAAAAGATTCACCGCAGTTAATTTAAATTATTTATCGACGAGTAATTTTAATCGAGCATCAAAATATCTTGTTCGTCATTTAAACTCCCAAAATATTAATAACTTTGACTAAAAAGCCTCCAAGTTCAATACCAAAATACACTAAAATACATAAAGTATAATTTAAAATTATGAGTCTTACAATCTTCATAAGTCACTATATTGGACCATATTTTCGATTTTTGATCTCACAAATAAAGATTTGAGCAAATTTCGTTTTTTTAAACGCCAATTGCCTTAACAAAATATCAAATACTCGAATTTGATGTATTCTCTCTAGATGAATATTTGTTTCAAATAACAAAATTTGCATCATTTGTTTCGTTTATTCATTCTTTGCATATCAAAAAGGTAAAACACAAAAAAATAAAAAAAGCATTGCATCACTCTGTTAGATAATATTATAATATATTAGCAGTAAGGGTATTTTAGATATTTCTATTCTTATATATATATATATATATATATATATATATATATATATATATATATATATATATATATATATATATATATATATATATATATATATATATATATATTCATTGTAACCCTATTAACTAAAGTTTTGTTCATTCTATGTTATGAAACCCTAGAGTGGTTGTCTCTCTTCTTTCTCTTTTCATTGTTAACATGGTATCAAAGAGCTTTGGTTGATTTTGGGATATACTATAAAGAAGAGAGAGACTATTTTGATAGGAAAGACAACCACCAAAAGAGAAAAGAGAAGAGTAACCCTATTCTTGATTTTGTTAAATCAGTCTCACAAAAACATTGATTGCGCATTCGTTAACCGTTGGATCTGGCTGCTTTTTGGATAAAAGGTTCGCAACTTTCAGTTCTTCGTCTTCAACGGTCGGATCAGCGAAACGATACCTGTATGGGGGAGAAATCATGCTCGCACAACACCATATTATCCTTAATTTATTTTTTCTCAGTGATTGTGTTTGTCGTATTTTCCCGTCATTATTGGTTATGACTGGTGCTAAGGATGATTCTCTTCAAGCACATTGGAAAACACATTGTCCAAAATTGGGGAGAGAACATACGAAGAATTTTAAGGGGCTATCGTCCAATTTTTTTGTTTTTGCTCCTCCTACCATTGACTCTAGTTCAGGTTTTGTATACTCATATGAGACTGCTTCCCAAATATCTGATATAGCAGCACATCTTCAAAAACTTCTTTCCACTCAATCACATGCCATGTATGCCACCTATTCTAAAGGTTTGAACTCCTCTGTGTCGGTTATGACTGCTGATGGCACTCCTATGCCACTAGGATGCGTTGGTTCTGTCTCCACACCTAACATGTCTCGTATATTATATTCATAATCTTACTTTGAGTCTTGCTTCTATTAGTCAAATATGTGATCTCAGTTATTCGATTATGTTTTCTTCCACTTCTTGTTGTGTGCAGGATCCACATTCCAGGAGGCTGATTGGGACAAGTCATAAACAAAGGGGACCTTATGTTTTAGAAAAATCAACCAAGTGCCAGGTCTGTTCTAAAACAAGTAAACACATGTTTATATTATTGTCCAGAACATTCTTGACAAACCCAAAATGTTCTTGCTTTTGGGTTTGGCAGAAAACGTGAATGAGTGTGAGAATGAAATTACCACATGTTAGTTGATATTGTTCCAAATCAGAATTATGCAGAGCTTTATGCAGAATAATGTAAGTACAATGTACTTGTGTTCTTGTCTTCCTTGCTTACGTCAAATCAATATGGAGGTCAATCTAGTGATCAATCTGAAGGTTGTTTTCATCCTTTGAACATTCAACTCGAGTTCTGTCCTTGATAACTTTTGGGTAGCCCATGTGCGGATTATATCAATTTAGAACAGGATTTTAGTGATCCCAAAACTTATTCGTTTGTCTCTTTTATTTTATTTAAGACAACTAGAATATTCAACAATAATTTTGTCACCAATTTGGAGATCAATCTGGGTATCATTCTGCAGATCAATTTGTAGAGCTTTCTACATGTTTATTATTGCAAGTAGACCTTCAAATATTTACTTTGAATTTCTCATTAAATGTTGGAAAACTCATGTGCAAAATGCCAACTAATTTACTCCATGTTTCCTTTCCAAAAAGATCTCTATTGTCAATTGTTCTTTAATTGAACAACTAGAACATTCAAGTGCATGTTCTTCAATCATTCTTTTAAAAATTAACTTAATAAATAACTCAATCTTGAAATGATTTTTTCTTCAAAGTTGATTCTTATTGAATTGAATGTTTCTTGTTCAATCTTGAAATGAATGTTCTTTCATCATTCTTCCATCATTCTGTTGAATTGATATGACTATTTATGAGTGCTTGAACTTGTTCATTATGAGAACATTATTTTATAACATTTCAAAATGTTGTCTTCTATATGAAAGAAGAAATATTTTGTTGAAAAAAATACTTCCTAAAATTTCTCTTGGTGTTACACATGTTGGGTCTTGTCCATCAAGTATCATATGTATTGGACACTTTCTTCATGAAGATGATATCTTGAAGATGCAACTCTTGATTGATTGATATAAGATATATTCTTTTTGAGATTCTTTCATTATTGAGTAGATACTTATGCATTTGTTAGTATGAATGACTTATTGCTTGCTCACTTATGCAATTCATGTTCCTTAAATAAAAATCAAGTGCAATCATTAGTAGATCATCATTCAAAAAACTTAATCATTTATTTCATAAGGTTTGTTGTCAATAAATCTTAAATTTTTTACCCCAACATTAGTAACCAATCAAAAGACAACCATTTTCATTCCTGTCAATCTACGCACCATTAATCAATCTGGAGACAATTAACATTCTTGTCGATCTATGCATCGGTAACCAATAATAAGATGATCAATTTTATTTCTTCAATCTTCTCTATCTACGCATAGGTAACCAATCCAAAAATACTCATTTTACATTTTTATTGATCTATGCATTTGTAATAAATATGAAGACTATCATTTTTATGCTTTTTGGTCTACGCACCGGTTGCCAACCTGGAGACAATCATTTTTATGGTTGTTGATCTATGCATTCATAATCAATGTGAAGACGATCATTTTCATTCTCGTCGATCTACATTTCGGTAACCAATCTGAAAGAAAATAATTTTTCATTCTTATTGATCTACGCATTGGTAACCAATCCGAAGGTGATTATTTTCATTCATGTCGATCAATGAATCGATAACCAATCTGAAGGCCATTATTTTTATTTTTTTCGATTGACGCTGTAGTAATAAATCTGGAGACAACCATTTACATTTTTTTTGATATACCCATCGCTAAACAATTTGAATATGATTATTTTTTTCATTCTTGTCGATCTATGCATCGATAACCAATCCAAAGACAATCATCTGCATTTTTACGATCTACGCAACAATAACCAATCTAGAGATGATCATTTACATTCTTAACGATGTACGTATGGGTAACCAATCCAAAGATAATCATGTTTTGGTCTACGCATCAGTAACCAATCTGAAGACAACCATTTACATTCTTGTTGATCTACACATTGATAACCAATTTAGAGACAATCATTTTTAATTCTTGATCATTTGTTTAACCTATTCATTCATTACAAATAAAAAAGAGCATCAAAGAAACATTACATCATTTTTTCTTTAAAATTTTTTGTGACTTTGCATTTCACATACTTTTGCATTAACAATTATTATATTTTCAAAGTTTATGTGCATATCGCATTACCACTTTACCTACTTTCGCATTTATCTTGATGGACAAAATTTAGGTTGTTATATTTGCTTATTTTTTATAATGATAATATGAAAACCACTGTTGTTCATATTTTTTTTTTGAAAAAATAATTAAATAGGGGTAGTACATCATCTTTGTTCGGCCAATTAAAATTTCTAAAAATAAGTCATATGTTTAACTTTAATGTTTTGCCATAATTACTATTTTCCTAAAAAAGGGTTCAAAGAAAGAAGAAAATAATTAGAGTGAAATTAATAAATTTGGCCCAATAGTTGATCACAATTGCGCTTATTAGTTAGTGGAAGCCTAAACTATTTATTAAGCCAATATGATAGCTTTTGCCATTAGTAGCCTCTGGTTCTGGTTTCCTCTACTTCTATTTCCTGGTTGCCTCTGGTTATGGTGGCCTCTCATTCTTGGTTACTTCAAGTTCTGGTTGCCTTTTGATCTTGGTTACCTATGATTCCTAGTTGCCTCTAGCTCTAGCTGCCTTTGGTTCCTTATTGCCTATAATTCCTGGTTGCCTTTGGTTCTAGTTGCCTTTTATTCTTGATTTCTTATAACTTCTAGTTGCCTCTATTTTTGGTAGCCCTAGCTTTGGTTGCTTTGGGTTCCTGGTTGCCCTGAGTTCTTGTTGCCTCTGGTTTTGGTATGATCTTGTTCTTGGTTGCAATTGGTTTTGGTTGCATTTGGTTCTGGTTGCATTTAGTTCTAGTTGCCTCTAGTTTGTTAATTCCTTTAGTTCAAGTTTCCTCTGGTTCTTGGTTGCCTCTGGTTCTATTTGCCTATGATTCTGGTTGCTTCTAGTTCTGGCCGTATTTGGTTCATGGTTGCCTTTGGCTCTGGTTATCTCTAGCTCCTTATTGCCTCTAGTTCCCTTTTCCTCTAGTTCCTTGCTTTTTCTAGTTTTGGCTGCCTCTGGTTTTAGTTGCGTCTTGTTCTTGTTGCCTATGGTTGCCTATGGTTGCCTCTGGTTCTGGTTGCTTCTAGTTCTAGTTGTCTTTGGTTCAGGTTGCTTCTGGTTTTGGTTGCTTCTAATTCTACTTGACTTTGGTTCAGGTCGTCTCTTATTCCTAATTGTCTTTTGTTCTGGTTGCCTATGATTCCTAGTTACCACAAATTTTCTGGTTGCCTTCGGTTCTTTGTTGCCTCTAGTTCCTTATTGCCTTTGGTTCTGGTTGCCTCAAAGTTCATTGTTGCCGTTAGTTTTGGTTGCCTCTAGTTTTTGGTGTCATTGGTTCTTATTGCCTCTTAGATTATCATCATTTTTCCTAATACAACTACTATTTTCCCATGTATACCTGCAACACTTCAGCCATTTTTTTAGATTCTTTTCAACCTCCTTACTTTTCACATTTTTTTCTAATGTCTACAATTTTTACCATGTATACAAGAAATTAAAAAGTTCATCCTTTTTTTTTAGATTTACCATAGCAAATCCAATTTTCTCCTATGAAGCCATCATCAAATCATTTGTTGCGCACCACCAGTGATCATAGTTGTTACTGGAGTCGACCACCGTTCAAGTACACAACATCACCACATACATTTTCCTTCTTCTTCGTTGCTATATCACAAATTTGTGTTAATGTGTCACTCCCCTTTTATCGTGGTTTCTCTCTCTCTCTGTCTCTCCTTGCCTTCACTTTAGTTGCTTCCAATTTTTTTCTTCTACAAAACCTATTTTTTTGAAAGGAGACGCACCTCTTATATTTCTATTGCTACACTAGAAGAACTAGAATCTTCTTACACCAATACAATTATTATTATTAGTATTTTGGCTTTATTTAATCAAATTATTTCCACTATTACAATTTACTATTCATTTTACTGTTACTTAAAATTTGGAGCTTAGTCCCTTCAATTTTTTTCAAAACTAAAGATTAACAATAAATAAATATTGAATTAATTAGATATGACATCTTTTTTAATTCATAAGTTATTAGGATACAAGCTGCACAATTTGTTTTCCTAAAACTCATTTTTATCTTCAAATTAAAAAAAAAACTATTTTTAAATGGGTTAATTAGATGCGATTTCTTTTTAGTCACTGCATTTTTAATACACGAGTTATACAAGTTAATAGTCTTAAAACTCACATTTTAAAATAATTATTCAAATCAAGCAAATTAATTGTCTTTTGTGAAAACAACTTTTTTTTTCCAACATACTTTCTTCTACTGAAGAACTACGTAACTTTGATTTCTCCATCGCACATGGAGATGCGTAGAAGCAAGATCACACTCTAGTCAAGCAAAATAAAATAAAAAAACCTTTTTTTTTTCTTCTTCTTCTTCTCTATTTGGAGCATTTTTTATTTTATTTTAGCATCACATTGATAAAAAAATATATTTGCAAATAACTAATATGAAGAAAAAAATATTATACAGTTAACATAAATTTTTGCCCAATTAATTATAGGTAATTGTTTTTAACAGATGTTATAGAGTGCTAAATCTTCCAAATGGATAAATGGCTCCCGAACCATAATTATGATTTCAAAGACCATTTTTTTAAGGGTTTTCCAATTTTTCCCTATTAAAATAAAATTTTGTTGCGATTTATTGAATTCGAGCTAACCCTTGAAATTTTAGGCCATGATAACATCATTTAAATACCTACTAGTCAACCTAAATGTGTTCAAGCCTTCTCAACCTTCTAGCTAAATACAATCAAACTTATAGGGATGCAACCACTAGCAGGCTAGGTTACAAACAAAGAATCTTTAATGGTTTTTTGGAATAACTCTCACAATAGTGTGTTTACAAAGGTCTACTCTCAAAATGTTCAAGTATTTCTCAGCACTTAGAAAAGTAATAAGGATTGTATTGCGCTTATTACTGTAGTGTTTTTGTTGTATTGATCAATAAGGCTTGCACATTTTTAGAAACTTTAGGTTTTTTAGGTTGTTGTCCTAATTGCGATAAATCAACATGCATGATGAAGTTTTGTATCAAATCTTCATAGATTGACTCACCATCAAAATTTTTCCAAGTCTATTCTTATAATTGATTGTGCGTATCTAGATGTGAAGACAAAAAGAACAAAGATTATCATGAACAGAGCGTGTCATGTGGTTCTTAAATTTGTATTCTTTAGAACATTGATTTTTTATCAAAGTGTTGAAATGTTGACTTTAAAACATTGACTTTTATCATAGCAATTACTTTCCATCAATGTTGACTTTTATGATTTTGTTTGTTTATGAAAACCCATTTGTTTCAAATTGACTTATTTTCTTTAGGCTTGGGGTTCAAGATCCCATACAATGTTTCTTTTGAATTGATTCAATTCTTCTTGCATAGTCATTATCCGTCCATCATCTGATACAACTTTGTATATTGTTGTAGGCTCAATTTCAGATAAAAATCTAAACATAGATTTTTATTTAAATGCAAACCTAGTCTTTAGAGGATCATTTTCACTTCCTAAACATAGATTTGAATTATTTAGCTAGTTTTGCGTTGTAATTTGTAGTCTATCGCATAAGTAATTTAAAAGATTATCATACCCACAAGGATTAATTAACAAATATCAAACTAATTAAAATTATTTATTATTTAAACTAAGAGTTGTCTACGGCAACAAATTAATCAAATAACAAATAATAAAAACAAGAATAAAAACACAAAGTAGTAAATCAACGAAGAGAAGTTTAAGGTCGTGGTTTCACTTGTAAGTTTGATGACTCATTATTTTTATTCTATTCGGATTCCTCCTTGTCATCTGACATGTTGTTTTGGAGAAACTTTTACATATGAATTTGATTGAATGTATAGAGGTACTTAAATTTTATTAAAAAAAATATTTATGTTAAAATAAATTAAAAAATGAATAATTATTAATTATAACAAGGTTGTGAAAATCAAATTAAGTAGGTCTATAGAATAATTGTGATTTGAGTGGTTTAATATATGCTAATAGATTGTGATGAATTACGACTAAACATGACATGACAGATGTTAATAGATATACTAATTAATATATATATATATATATATATATATATATTTGTGGTGTATGAGATTGTAATTTTTGTTGTGTTATTGTTGTCTATATTTGAGTCTAATATGTGAAGGTGACATGCTATCTAAATTTCTTTTTCGGATAAATGAATTAACCTAACCAAATTGCATGCATCATGTAGATTATGATTGGTATATTTGCATCATATAAATTGATATGTGTATATGACTAAAATTTATTTTGCTAATTTTTTTAACTATTAAAATTGCACTTTTTTTTTAATTAAGAATTCAATTTTTAAAATTAAAACATAGTCTTCAAAATCTTTAAAGCAAGCATGTTATTAATCAATCAATTAATTACAATATGACCAACAATAACTAACATAACATGTGATTAGAATAATGAGAAAATTTAATTGAACAATAAAAAATAATTAAAATAAAACTAAAATAGATAATTAAAATATAGCAAAAGATATTTCAATTATAAAATACACTAAATAGTGAATTTCAACACCATCAATGACAAACCTAAATAGTGAATTTCATCATCATCAACTCAACAATCCTTATTTTCTCTCACGCAACTTAATCTCTTTTCCTTCAAATTTCAACAATATTAGGGCACAATAATAGAATCTCATCACCATATGGAACAAAAATTCCAAATGAAAATAATTCAAAAAAGTATCTTTCTACATACTTTCAATGTTTATTGACAAAATAATTAGACATGCCCTATCATCAATTCCTTCAATTCCACCAATTGAAAAATTATCCCGTAAAAAAGATTAACAAAATGAATTAATTTAACCAAAATAGACATTTGTCATTTATGACATTCATAACGAAATACATGAAAGCATCTTTTCTTTACAAAAATAGATAATTGTCATTCATAATTAAAATACATAAAAGTATTTTGTCTTAACCAAGACACAAAGAATCATCTTGTATTGACCAAAATAGACAATTGTCATTCATAATTAAGTTACATTAACACTTAACTTAGGTTCCCTACAACAACCAAAAAACAAAATAACAACTTCAAAATGGTCATTAAGTCATCCTCCTACAAATCTTATCCCAATTTCTTAATTGACCCAAACAACCTCCCATTTTAGGATCATGCAAAATAGGTTGTGAACTTCATGCATCATCAACTATTAATGGACTTGCTCGATCATCATCATCTATTAATAATGGAATTCGTGAATCACTTCCAGGACTACTGTAGACACCTTTAAAAGTAGTCTTCAATCTGTCACTTTGCCTCACATTTTTAACACCTAATTTCCTTGCACCTTTTGGTTTTGCTTTCTTCACTTGCTGCAAAATTAGCAACAATACCTGACCACATGTGTGATCACCACACCATTTCTTCATTCTAAAAGTTTGATTATCCCCCTCTTTACTTATAAGTGCTAAGAACCCACATTTAGCTTTGCATATCACCCTTACTCTTACACTATCATTCTTTATAAACTTGATTTCCTTTCCATTTAATATACACCATTCTCTTATTGTATCTTTAAACTCAACAAGTGATTTAAACTCTAGTCCCAATTGGAACTTGTAATTCTTGCTTAGCTCCTCCACCCTAATCTGATCATACTTTGGTCCCTTCTCTTTGTTTGAATTTGAACCAAGGTCACTACTATCTAGCTTTTCACTACAATAAGCATACTACATTTCAATATTTGAATTATAATTGTCCAACATAGGAACAATCTCTATGTTCTCAATTGTTTACTTCAAAATGGACTTATTTGTTGTAGTATTCACACTATATGGTTTACCATGGTTTAAATCATGCATTGTATTATCAACACCAAAACCATCATCCAATCCAAGTGCTCTCTCATCCTCACTATCATCAAACTTAACACCATTAACTTAATCTTCACTATTGTGATTGTCACTAACACTTCCATCATCATCAACATCAATTTCTACAGCGCAATTTAACACTCCAAAATATTGTCCAAACAACACTTTTATAGAGTGCTCAACATATAACTGAGCTTTGCAATTCATTTTCAGAGCATGTTCACCAACCTCAACTGCATCTCTATCATCCATTATTCTTTTAAAGTTTTCATCTTCATCATTTTTCCACCATAACCTATACTTGGAGTTATCATAACCTAAGTCCTTCAAAATTCTAACAACTTCAAAATAACTCTATTTGTCGACATCAATTCCATGAACCACATGCCCACTACCCCCTATGTAATACAAAACCAAATCCCTCAAAAACTTACCCAGATAGTGAAAAATAACAGAAAAGTTCATCCTGTAGAGTAAAAAATAATACGCATGTCAATAAGACAAATATTTCATCCCATCAAACAGTAATAACATTAGAATAAACGAAAACAAAGTAAATACCATTTTTGGTCCAACAAATAGAAAAATAAAAAATCATAGTAGAATAAACGAAAACAGTAGTTACATGTTGGTCCCCAGAAAGAAGGAAACAAAGATGAAATAATACGCACACACAAGTTGCTCCAACATCAGTCATTTATCTCTTTTGCAAAATAAGATCGCAGAGACAAACCACGATAACAAACTAAGCACAATAAGATCGCACAATAGTTACATGTTGTATTATTTTTTTTCTTCTCAAAATCAGTTCTACAAAATGAAGAATAAATAAGAATTAAAATCATTAAATAAGATGAAATAAATGATAACTAGTGTCTTAAAATCTACCTATTGATGAATTTATCATTGTTCTTTTACTTTCTTAGTTTAGGGTTTAGGATTTAGTATTCATGTTGAATTATTAGCTACTTTGTATGAGTTTCGAATTACTTAAAGATTAAGAACTCTTAATCTTATTTGTTATTTTGACTCCCTCATTGTTATAAAATTGGTAAAAGAAATGGTTCACCCATATCATGCGTTTGCTACTATTTTGTATGATATTTAGCATGAAAAATTGAGCCAAATCTGGATTGTGGAATTGCGACATACTGTTAGAGAAGAAAATCAATGTGCTGACTTTTTGGCCAAAACGGAACCTTCTTAGCTTGACTCTCTAAAGATTTTTCCGTCTTTGTCAGGGAAACTTGCTTTTTCTTTGCTTGGAGATGCTTTGAAAATTGATTTTCCTATAAAGTAGTTGTGTTTTGGTTTATTTTTCTTTTCTCTTTTGCTTATGTTACATATAAAAAACTTTATATTCGTATAATAATATATAGGTTTAGTCTTTAAGCCGTATTTTTTTATTTCTAAATTTAGTTGATACATGCACGTTGTATTATTATTGTTATTATAAACTTCTCAAAATATGTTTAAGGTGGACCTTTACTATTTTTAAGGAATAATCAATTTCATAATAATAAAAAATAAAGAACAATTATATTATTTAGGCAAAGTACATCTTGCAATCTTTTAAGTTAAACAAAAATAACAGAGTAATTATTTATCTTTTTTTATTACAAGATATTTCTTTATATTTATTTTGGTGTGTCAAGTTTGTCCTCATGTTTGTAAATGTTTACACTAACGATTCTAATTTCAAACCAACAAAATTGAAACCCAAATTCTCTCAATTTTTTGCTATAAACCCATGTTACTCTTAAGGGGTTTTGATTTCAATAATTTAAGAACATAAATTCTCAATCAACTTTAAAAAAATAATTAAATAATAGAGAATTCAAGTAAGATTCATTTTATGTTTTTTAAATTGAATGCAAAATTTTCTTTATCTGTATCATGAAAATTTATTATATTGCTTTTTATAAAATATAACCAAACTCATATTACAATTTAAAATAGCTCTCACTAAAATTAATCTGCAATAATGTTATGACTCAAAATTATTAAATATTGTAACTTTTACAAACATAAAGGACTAACTTGATATAAAAAAAGTTAAGAGAACCAATTCTTATTTTTATTTTTGTGTAACTTAAAGGGCTACATGATGTATTTTGCCTAATATTTTATCAAAAATTATTAAACATGTAATATGTGGTACTCAATTAGAAGACTTTAGAGATAGAGTTAGCTTTGGATAGTTAGTTTTCAGTTAGTTAATTGTAACTACTTTTAGTTTGTTGCTCATAAAGTATAACCAACTAGAATATAAGCCAAAGGCAAGCAAAGCCAAATAAGAAAGAGAATAGAAACTATAGAATGCAAGTGCAGTTAAGAAAAAGTGCAGAAAACTTGCAGCAAACTGTAGCAACACATTGTAATCATTTTATCTCATATTAGTGATAACTCAAAGTCCGATCTAGTCATTCAGACGTAGGAGTTTATCTTTGAACTGGAACAATAGCGGATGTTCATTTTGGCATTTAAAGTTTTAATTATGTTAGTTAGAAAACAGAGAACATTCTCTGCAATCTAATCAATCTCTATTTTATATTCAATCATTCTGCATTTTTTAGAAACCAAGAACATTCTTGGTATAGTGACTGATTAATCTCTATTTTTAACAACAACTAGTATGAAGAGCACAAGTGTATTCAATTATAAGAAAAGATGGCATCAACAAAGTATGTACTTGAAAAAATCGATTGGAAAAATGATTTTGGGTGGTGGCGTCTCAAGATTTAAGTGTTGCTGGTTCATCAAGGTTTGGAGGATGTACTGGAAGGAGAGAGACATGGCATCTACACTACCAAAAATAGGAAAAGAAGGATATCATGAACAAGGCTTATAGTGATTTATTCTTGAGTCTTTGGAGACAATTTTATGAGGGAAGTGTCAAAGGAGACCTCTATAGAAGGTATTTCACTCAAATTAGAATCTTTATACATGACAAAATCATTAGTGAATCGTTTATACTTAAAACAAAATGTATATACCTTCAAGATGCAACTTGGAAGGTCAATTGAAGATCGTTTATACTTAAAACAAAATGTATATACCTTCAAGATGCAACTTTGAAGGTCAATTAAAGATCATATGGATAAGTTTAATAACATTGTATTAGTCTTTGGAGACAAGGTTATGAGGAAAATGTTAAATGAGGCCTCTGCAACATGTATTTAGCTTAAATTAGAATCTTTATACTTAAAAAAATCATTAGCGAATATTTATACTTAAAACAAAAGATATATACTTTCATGATGCCACCTGGGAGGTCAATTGAAGATCATATGGACGAGTTTAATAAGATTGTATTAGATCTTGAAAATATTGATATATATATATATATATATATATGGATGATAAGGATCATGCCCTATTTATGATAAATTCATTACCAAGCTCTCTTGAAAATCTGTGTGATACACTTCTTTATGGTAGAGATTATTTTTCATTAGAAGAAGTATAAGTTGCACTAATCTCCTAAGAATTTAAGAGGAAGTCAGATGGGAAAGAAGAAAGTAGTGGTGAGGGATTGTTTGTCAAGGCTAAGGTAGGGAATAAGAATAAAAATAGAATAATAAGTTCAAGAATAAAGAAAAGGACTAGTCTAAAATAAAATATTTCATATGCAAGAAAAAGGGGAATTTTAAGAAAGAATGCCCAACTTGGAAAGGAAAGAAAGGATCAAATGGTGATGATAATTATGGAAATGCATCTATAGCCTCTAAAGGATATGAAAGAACATAAGTTCTTATGGAAAATTCAACTGAAATCATGAATGATGATTGGGTGCTTGACTTAGGGTGTTCATTTTACATGACCTCCAATATATAGAGATTGGTTTCTTGACTACAAAGAAACTGATGGAGGACAGGTGATTATGGGGAAGAAATCAGCCTACAAGGTTGTTGGAATTGGCTTAATCAAACTGAAGCTGGAATATAGAACCATGAAGAACTTGTCAAAGGTCAGACATGTTCCATAGCTGAAGAGGAACCTAATTTTTCTAGGAATGGATGAAGAATTTGGTTGTACACACGAAGCAGAGAAAGGCACTCTAAAAGTCATAAAAGGATCATTGCTAATCATTAAGGGAATAAGGGATCATGGAACCTACCTTCTCAATGGTCAAGTAGTGACATGAATGGCAGCAATGATTATTTCACATGGAGGTAAGATTAGTGATCTTGAATTTTGTGAGCATTGTGTGTATGGAAAGATGCATAGGGTCAAGTTCTCAATAGGGAAGCATTGCTCAAAAGGAATTATGGAATACGTTCATAGTGATCTATGGGTCCCTACAAAGATTATTTCACATGGAGGTAACAAGTACTTCATTAAATTTCTTGATGATTATAGTAGAAAAGTATGGATTTATTTGTTTAAAAGTAAGGATGAAGCATTCAAAATCTTTAAAGATTTGAAATATATGGTTTAAAGTAGAAATCATAAGAGGATTAAGACCTTAAGGATAGACAATGATCTTGAATTTTGCAGTGAGTAGTTCACTAGTTTTTGCAAAACTCATGTTGTGAACATGCTGGTTATGCTAGAAGTAATTGAAAACAAACTCATGGTCTTGAATTTTGCAAAACTCACTAGTTTTTGTAAGACACACACCTCAACAAAATGGTCTAGATGAAATGATGAAAATATAACCTTCCTTGAAAGGATGAGATGCGTCTTGTCAAATGCAAGCATGGCTGTATAGTTTTAGGGGGAAGTTGTCCATACAACTAGTTATTTGATAAATTTGAGTCCTTCAACTATAATTGAACTCAAAATTCCTCAATAAATGTGAACTGGACATGCTGCTAATTACAGTCACCTAAAAATATTTGTATGTGTTGCATACTATAATGTAAATGAAGGGAAGCTAGCCCCTTGAACCAAGAAAGGGTTCTTTGTTGGATATCCAAGTGGTGTAAAACACTATAGGGCATGGTGTCTTGAAAGTAGGAATTGTATCATTAGTAGAGACGTTAAGTTTCTTGAGGCTACCCTCTACAAGTCCTTAACCAATGCTAATGAAAATTCCATCAAACTGAGGCTGAGAGGTTTGATCTTGAGATGGAGCAAACTGTTGATAAGGAGAAAGATTAAAATGAGAAAGATCAACAAAAACCAAGAACGTTCTTGATTTCATAACAACAGCATGCTCAACAAGACAAGATTGATGCAAACCCAACAACACATGTTATGTTTCCATAACAGGAATTATATGATTATAACCTCATCAAGGACACAAAAAGAACAACATCACAACCCACTCAAATATATGGTTATGTAGACATGATCAACTATGTATTACATGCTGCTGAAGAGATCATACAAGGAGATCCCAGGAACTATAATGAAATTGTTAAGTCTCAAGACAAAGACATATGGATTTTAGCTATGACTGAGGAGCTCAAATCACTGGAGAAGAACAACACTTTGGAACTCATACCTAAGCCAGCCAAATCCAGAATTGTAGGAAGCAAGTGGATCTTCAAGAGGAAGGAGGGAATTCCAAGAGTTGAACCACCCAGGTTTAAAAAGGCTAGTAGAAAAGGGATCCATTCAAAAGGAAGGTGTAGACTATAATAAAATATTTTCTCCTGTAGTCAAGCATGCATCTATAAGGATGATTCTAGCCATGGTAGCACACTTTTATATGGAGTTAGAACATATGGATGTCAAAATAACCTTTCTCCATGGTGATTTGAATGAAACAATCTTAATGCAACAACTAGATGGCTATAGGACACAAGGAAAGGAGGATTGGGTATGCTTGCTAAAGAGATCATTTTATGGGATAAAGCAATCACCAAGACAATGGTATTTGAGGTTTAATTCATTCATGCTCAATCAAAGTTAGGCTAGAAGTAATTTTGATAGTTATGTGTATTATAAACAAATATTATTAGCAACATACATGTATTTGCTGCTATATGTGAATGACATGTTAATAGCATCTAAATGTACGAAAGATATAGAAAAATTAAAGGGCTAGGTGAAGAAAGAATTCGAGATGAAGGACTTTGGACCAGCCAAGACAATCCTAAGAAAAGAAATCATCATAATTAGAGAACAAGGAAAACTGATAATTTTCCAAGAGAGCTACATTGGAAATGTTCTAAATAGATTCAATATGAGTGAATCTAATGCAACTAACTCTCCACTAGTAGTTCACTTCAAGATTTCTTCAGCCATGTCACCAAACACAAATAAGTAAGTAGAATACATGAAGAATATACCATATGCAAGTGACATAAGGAGTATCATGTGTGCTATGGTTTGCTTAAGGCCATACATTTCTCATGTTGTAAGTGTCACAAGCAGGTTTATGGGAAATCTAGGAATGAACCATTGGCAAGCTGTCAAATTGATTATAAGGTACCTAAAGGGAACTCAAACCATGTGTTTGGAATACAACAAAAGTTTAGAATCATCAAAACCAGTTCAAGGATTTGTAGACTCTGATTTTGCTAGAGATTTAGATAGAAAAAGACACTACAAGAAAACATTTCTATACCTACGGAAAATTAGCTACGGATCGTAATCCGTGGGTAAATTAATTGTTATCTACGGAAAAACCGTGTGTAATGTTGTATAAAATAATTTCTTTTAATTAATTTCTACGGTAATTCCGTAAGTAAAATTAAAAACTTCCGTAGGTAAAGAAAAAAAAATACAACTCTGACTTAAATTTTGCAAAAAAATTTCGTATTATTTTAACTATAACTTATCCGTAGGTAATGTCTATTTTTTAGAAAATATTTCTGTTAACTTTTTTAAAAAAAGTTTAGGTGAAAAATAGAAAGTCATATTTAGTGAGTCATATTCAGATTGCAACCAAAGAACCCTAAGCCCTTCTTCTTCTTCCAACCTCCTCCAGATTGTAACCCGCTCGTCGACTCCGACCGTTCTGGATGCCGCCTTGATGATCGCTCTCTCAACGTAAGTTATCTTCCTTTATTATCGTGCTGAAATTTCATCGCCGCCCTCACTGAATCGACTCCATTTTGCCTTGATTCTGTAACTTTCGCCGTCGCCCTCACTAAATCGACTCCATTTCTATTATGTTTTCATTTTCTGAAATCAATTTTTACTAAAATCGAGTCTTACTGAAAAAGCTCCAATTTGTATTGAAAACCCTAACCATTTTCACTAAAACCCTATTGGCTCTTCTTGACTCTGTTCTTTTTTGCTGTGGTATGGAAATATGGGTCTAGGCTCTTTATGTGTTTTTCTTGCAAAATGTGTTTTCCACCTTTTCAAACCCAAGTGTTTTGCTGGATAAGAGTAATATTTTGTTTTGAAAAACTTGTTAAAAGTTCCAAATATATTCATACTGAGTCAAGTTTTTTGTTCAAATAATGTTACACCCATTGATAATTCTCAAGATTTAGGAAACTATATTTTTATATAATTGAATAGGCTGATAATTCTAACACCCATTGATAATTGAATAGGCTGATTTTATACATCTGCATTGATAATTCTAACTGATTTTTGTTCATAATTCCATAGAATGTATTATTAAGTGAATAAAAGTAGTTTATTAATGTGAACTGCCACATGTATAGCACATGATTTGGGGATGTTTTACTTATGTGGTATAGGCTGTCATTTTTGTTTGGACATTATTTTTCTAAGGATTGTGTGAAAATATATTTGAATTTTTTACTGTCTTGTTAACACCTTTGTATGGTGTATTGTGACTTCAAGGGATGCTTTCTTGTTAACTGGACTTTCATTTGCTAATAGGATTTTCAATTTTGCAGCTGTTGTTAGGACTTTCATTTGCTAGTAGGAATTTCGGTTACAAGTCCCATTGCATCCCGGTATGAATTTCTTCTAATGTTCTTCCTTTGGTCTCTGGGACCCAAATTGCTGCAAAAACAATAGTAAATACAGCTACTACAGTGTAGATAGTGAATGTTCCTGTTGAAAGCAAAACCTTAGTATTATTATTATTTTATACGTATCATATATAAGAACATGCATGGATCATGAATGTACATGAAACACAAAAACATACCTCCACTGCTCCAAGTCAAAAGCAAGTTTGCAGTCATTGTGATTATCCATGAAGTCATCCAATTTGTCAAGGTGGCAATGCTGCCAGCAAGGCCCTTTATATTCACTGGAAGTATCTGAAAAATAAGGTTAATTAATAAGTGAGATATTCCTTATGTTTAATAAACAATTTAACTCAACTTCTCTATTTTGTAACAACCCCTTAGTTTGCTGGAGAGTTGGTTTTCAATTTTGGAGTGAATAGTTACTCGGGGAGTAGGTTAGAGTGATAGGCTTATAAAAATAATAAAGATTTGTGAATCCCAAGGGCAGTTTATTTTTGTGAAAATATTTCATGTTTTTATCTCCTAAAATATGTGTTAGTTTTATTTGTTAATAAAGAAGTAAAATCTTTTTAAAGTGAATAATTTTTAACATTTTTAAATACAGTGAAAATGTAAAACAAAAATTGTATATTGATACTCTATATGAATGCAGAAGTATTTTGATACTAATAGAGTTTATTTATGTGAATATTAAAAAGTACCTCAGACATTATAAGCCAAGGGATTGGTCCAAGTCCAAGAGAGTAGCCAATCACCATGGCCTAAAAAGGAAAAAAAATGATCAAATCAATAGGTACTTAAATTCTTCAATTTTTTACATGGAAAAACAATGTTAAAAAACCTTAGCCCACATAACATACCACAAGCCCAACAACATAAAGTATTCCCAAAAAGCTGTATAGAGGAGAATCCTTCTCTGTGACTCCCTAGTATCAATAAAATGAATTTGTTAACATAACAAATGTTCTGATATATTAAATCAAGCTGGAATATTTAGCTACTAACCTCAAGATAGAATGCTAGAGAAAAAAGAATAAGGCTTCCTGTCATTATAGATGAGGATATCTGCATAAGTGATAAAATATAAGTTTTTGTTTTTTAAATTCCATGTGCATCTTCTAATACAAAATTAGAAATTGTTCATACAAGCATGAATTTTAAATTTTTGCTTAATGCTTACTATTAGAAGTAGCCTTCGCCCACTTTTGTCCACCAACCAAGTAGTGATTCCAGTAACTATGACCTGGAAGAAAAAGTTGATTATGAGAACTAATATCCTTATTTTGTTATATTACATGAAAAAAAATATGATATATGAAAGGAACATGAGTGACATTTAAAGGGAAAGGGGTACTGAATATATAAATGGTTAAATGCAATGCTTTGAATGTTTTGAGCTAAGTTTGAAGGCCTCACACAGTGACATAGAGAGGGCCATCATAAATAAGTTTAAGTTGTAAAGTTAAAAATAATTTTAAATATAAAATCAATTTTAGTTAAATATAAAATCAATTATAAAAGAAAAAATTGAGTTGGATTCGTTTAATTAATGAATAGTTTGCTAAATTGAGACACAAAAATGGTTTAATTTAAATTTGAAGTGATGCATGTTGTCCATATTGAAAATTGTGTTGTTGCAATAATTTTCTATAATGATACATTTACATTTGCTTCCTTGTTGCAATAATTTTACAATACTATTCTATTTGATTTTACTATACTATACTATTTTTTTTAATGTGAATTATCTATTTAATTTGATTTTACTATACTATTCTATTTTAAATTATGTTAACAATTCCGTTGCTCCTCAATTCTTTGTTTGTCCTTTAAAGTATGGATGGCGACAACCCAGATCGTAGTTGGGTATATGATAGACTTTAAGTTCAACGAGGGGGGTTGAAACCAGCATTTGCAAAAGGTGTTGAAGAGTTTATAACAAAGGCAATAAGCCGTAATCAGTTTGTAGAAGATGGTGGCATCAGATGTCCTTGTCACAATTGTATGTGTAGCGTTGTATTGTCTCCAAGTGAAGTCAAACTTCACTTGTATAGGTTTGGGTTCCAACCAAATTATTGGTATTGGACTCAGCATGGTGAAGAAGCCCCACATATTGACCCAGAAAATGTTCCAAGTAGTAGTGGCTATATTGATAACGATGATCCATTTACGTTAATGCAACATATGGTCGAAGATGCATTTGGTCCAACTTATGACTTCCAAAATATGGGTGATGAGGGCAACGAGGAAGAGATTAATGAAGAGCCTCCAAATGAGGATGCTCAAGACATTTATGATTTGTTAACTACTGCAAACAAACCCTTATATGAGGGGGCTTCTGATTCAAAACTTTCAATATGTGTGAAACTTTTAGCTTGCAAATCAAATTGGAATGTTCCGCATAAATGTCTTGATTTCTTTGCAAGCATGCTTGTAGATGTGTGTCCTTTTAAGGATTCACTTCCAAAAAAATTTTACCAAGCAAAAAAATTGGTGACAATGCTAGGATTGAAGTATGAGAAAATTGATTGTTGTGTTAAAGGGTGCATGTTGTACTACAAAGAGAATAGTGCAGATATAGAGTGTAGGTTTTGTCATGAACCACGATATGTTCCTCGTAAGCCTGGGATAGGTAACAACAAAGACATTCCAGTTAAGAGGATGTTCTATATGCCAATCATTCCTAGGTTAAAAAGATTGTATGCATCAACGGAAACTGCTGCCCAAATGAGATGGCATCAACATAATAAAGCAAGTTCAGGCATTTTACGTCATCCATCTGATGGGGAAGCTTGGAATCATTTTGATGCAAGGTATCCAAACTTCGCAAATGAACCAAGAAATGGAAGGCTTGGGTTATGTTTTGATGGCTTCACGCCATACATTCAGGCATCTTCATCCCCATATTCTTGTTGGCCTGTTGTTGTGACCCCATATAATCTCCCGCCCGAAATGTGCATGACTAAACCATTCATGTTTTTGACTTGTCTCATACCTAGACCATCTAACCCAAAAGCAAATATTGATGTGTATTTACAACCGTTAATAGACGAGCTTCAACAATTGTGGAGTGAAGGGGCTTTGGCTTATGATATTTCCATGAAACAAAACTTTGTAATGAGGGCAGCCTTAATGTGGACAATTAACAATTTTCCTGCTTATGGCATGTTATCTGGATGGAGTACCCATGGTAAGTTGGCATGTCCGATGTGTATGGATGGAAATAAGGCTTTTACTTTAAAATGCGGTGGCAAAAATTCATGGTTTGATTGTCACCGTCGTTTCTTACCTCATAATCATGCATTTAGAAGAAGTAAAAAAGGGTTCACTAAAAATAGAGTCGTGAAAGATGAACCTCCTCCAATATTGACCGGTGAAGAAGTTTGGGTTTGGGTTCACAATATTCCACGAGTGAGAGATAATGCACATTCTAAATTGTCTGGATATGGAGTTAGTCATAATTGGACTAAACGAAGCATATTTTGGGATCTTCCATACTGGAAAGACAATTTATTAAGGCATAATTTAGATGTCATGCACATAGAAAAAAACTTCTTTGATAATGTGTTTAACACTGTCATGAATGTTAAGAACAAGACTAAGGACAATGAAAAAGCACGAATGGACTTGGCCATCATTTGCCAACGTAGCGACCCGGAGTTGGTTCCACATAACAATGGAAAAATGAAAAAACCTAAGGCAAATTATTGTCTTACGTCTAGTGAGGCAAAGAAAGTTTGTAAATGGATAAAGGAGCTTAAGATGCCAGATGGGTATGCTTCTAACTTGGCAAGATGTGTAGATGTTAATAGAGGACAAATGAATGGGATGAAAAGCCACAATTGTCATGTATTTATGGAGTGTTTGCTTCCATTTGCATTTAGTTCATTGCCTGACCATGTGTGGAAACCATTAACATAATTAAGTCAATTCTTTAAGGGCTTGTGCAGCAATACCTTAAGACATGATGAATTGGTCAAATTGGGTGAAAATATTCCATTCATCATATGCAAACTTGAAAGAATCTTTCCACCAGGATTCTTTGATTCAATGGAGCATCTTCCAATTCACCTCCCGTATGAGGCAAAACTTGGTGGTCCAGTTCAATATCGATGGATGTATCCATTTGAAAGGTAATTTATATTCACCTTTAACTGTTTCATGTTTTTTCTAAATATAGCCACTTTTATTAAGTTATTGTTGTCACTTTTCTAGAATGATGGGTGATTTTAAGCGCACAGTGAAAAACAAGGCTAGAGTGGAAGGCTCAATATGTATGTCATACTTACATCGAGAGACAACATATTTGTGTTCCCACTATTTCAAAACAATCTCTTTGTTTAATAGAAGCCAATGTAATGAAGGTGCAAAATTAAATGATGTTGTCACAACAACACTGTCAATTAGCAATCAATTAGGACGTCCTAGTGGGAAGGCCCAAACACATTGGTTGAGTGATGTTGAAAGAAGGTCTGCTCATGTACACATCCTCATCAATTGCAACGAGGTCAAGCCATATATTGAGTAAGTAGTATGTAAGCACATACCCCACATAATTACCAAATACATGTAATAACAATTCTCTCATTATTGACAGCGCCTTTTTGCACTCTAATTCCATTCTTGAAGAAGATTCTATATCTCAAAGTCGTATATATGGAGAATTCCCAGAATGGTTTCGTGCGTATGTAAGTGCTTTATTGAAGTTTGTTGCAAATAAATTAGAACTTCTCACCTAACTATTGTGAATATCATGTTTGTATAGGCCATTGACAAGGAAAATAGAGTGACTGACTTTAACTTGTTATCATTAGCTTGGGGTCCTAACTCAATGGTTAAAACATGGCACAAGTATTACATTAATGTGTACAAATTTCACACAAAAGCTTGGTCTTAGGGTAAGAAAACCATAAATAGTGGAGTTTATGTGAAAGGGGTTACTGGAGGAGGCGAAGAGGATTTCTATGGAGTCGTCCAACATATCTTCGAGTTGGAGTATTACAAATTGCCTCACAAAGTAGCCTTGTTTTATTGCCAATGGTTTGATCCTAGACGGAACAGAGGAACCAAAGTTCACCCACAATATGATATTGTAGATATCAAGATGAATCGAAAATATGATCTCTATGATCCCTTCATAATTGCACAAAAAGCTAGACAAGTGTATTATGTACCCTATACTGAAATGCGAACTGATAAGCGTCACTGGTCTGCAGTTATCAAAACAAAGCCTATGGGTCGTATAGAGGTGGATGGAGCCGATGAGGACATGCCATATCAAGATGAAGATATGGCACATGTTGAACAATTAACTGAAATTGAAGAAATGGTTGGCTTGCATGATGAAACACATAGCGATGAAGAAGTCAATGTAACGTTTGTTCCAAATATTCCAATTGATAATAATAGTGATATGGATGATGAAGATGGGGATGATTTTTCAATTGACATTTGAATTTTTAGTAAGTATAAATAGTAGTTGATTGTTTGTATAAATCTTCATATTCTACCTTTTTATATATTAGTTTTAGATTCAAGTTCTTTAATATTGTAGAGTTGATAATCTTGAATTGTGTTTACTATTGTGTGTGCTAATTGTTTTTATTCATGTTATTTTTTATAAATGACTCCAAAAAAAAAAAAGATTAGACTCAAGCTTCCTTTGAAGAAAAATCGCATGATTTTACCGCATAAGGTAACTCAAGCAGCTCAGCAGGTACAAGCAACAATTGATCAAGCACCCGTAGATGCCAATGCCACCACACCAACCTCACAATATGTGCGACATCCCACACAACAACATTTTAAGCCTCTTACCCAACAAGCTGCAGTGCTTCCACTCCCACCTAAGAAGGTGCATCAATCTGAACCAATTATAGTGATGATGCCCACACCAAGTTTTGTCCCAAAAGACATTTCCCCGATTATTGATCATTTACCGTCACAACCAGTAACATCTGTTGCTTCACGACATACTTCAATTTCCGCTAATCCACCACCTTCAAACCTTGTTGCTATTGGTAATAAGACTCAAGGTCAAGATGCTCCAATTTTAGTCATGGGGTTGCGCCTGATGGGAGAACAATGATATGGGCGGATGGCCGAGGGTATGTAACTAGTCCTGATTTAATTTTCATTACTACATGAGGATTATGTTCGTTTGAATTTATTTTTTTTAAAAAATTGTTTATAGGTGGTTACCGTGTAGGGTGGCCTCGAGGGCTCTCACCTCAGTCATTACATCACAGTATGTTGATCCGTATCCTACCTGGGGAGCAATCCCAGAATTAACTTTGGAACGCTGGTTTGAAAATTTTGGTGTAAGATTAAATTATATATCTTGTTAATGAGTTGAACTATTGTGTGGATACTAATTGCAACATTATAACTTATTTGTAATGTAATGTTGCAGGAGAAAGTTGCTTGGTTGCCTGAGCATAATTTTCAGATTAGGAATATCTTCAATACCAAAGGATCAATGCGTCTTTCTGATATGTTGATGCAAGCGAGAAAGAAGCGTAAGTGTCCAACTTGGATGGGAGAAACTGTTTGGAATGATCTTGAGAAGATATGGATGGATCGGTCATTTAAGGAGATATCAAATCAAGCTAAGAAAAATCGTGCTTCTTCTAAAGGAGGAGCTCTCCATACTGGTGGATCTATATCCATTGCTGAACATACCATTCGGATGGTACACTTTCTATATCCTTGATGAAATAACATTTTTGTGATATAAACTAATGCCATGGAGATTCCTTGGAGATATTGGATCCATTGCTTATATTTTTTGGACAACCCTAACTTTTATTAGCAACTTAGCAAGTGATTGCTTGATTATATGGATTTCTAAACACTGGACATGAATTTTAAATTTGGGATTGTAAAAAATTGAGAATAGATGTTGTTATTACTTATTAGACTTTGCTATTTTTATTGTTTTGTTGTGTTGTTGTTTCAAAATGCATAGAGCTATTTTGCTGAAATATTTTGTTGTTTTCCTTTGTTGCTAAAATGTGCCTCTCATTTTATTCACGATTATGTTGTTTTTATTTTTTGTAAGGCTGAAGAGTTAGGTAGAGACCCCACATTGGATGAGGTCTTTTTAAAAACTCACACTAAGAAGAAGGACAACTCTTGGGTTGATGAAAGAGCAAAAAAAACATATGTAAGAAATATTAAATCATTCATTCTTCATTTGTATTTCTTGTAAAAATAATTTGATTATGTTAAATTATTTTCTATTTAATATTGTAGGAAACATTTCAAGGTAAGTTGCAAGAAGCTTCCAAAAATGGGGAAGCATCTAGTAGTTGTAGCCAAGTGGTTAATGCGGAAGCTCGCTTAGACATATGGGTCCAATCTGTTGGGGGGAAGAATAAAGGGAGGATCTATGGTGCTGGAGACAGATCCTCGCTTTATAGACCAGGTGTCGCAAGTCTAGCCCCAGATTCTCAATCATCTAGAGGTTGCACCAATGTCTTGTCTCAACACTCTAACGAGATAGCTGCACAGATAGCAGCATTTGAGGAGCGAGCAAAAGCAGCAGAACATGAGGCGCGAGAGGCGCGAGAGGAACTAAAGAAAGCAGAGCAACGTCGACAAGAGGATGAGCAGCGAACTAAAGAGCTTTAGATATAGCTAGCAACATTGGCAAAAAGTGTTGCTTCCATACAGGCTGAGTCATGTCGTTGTCGTCGTCATCCAGATTATGACGAGGATGAGTCTAACAATGATGACGGCGATGATTAGTACTGGTTTCAGTGTCATTTTCATATAGTAGTTATGACTTACTACATATTTTGCTTAGACTTGTGTAGCTATTATCTATATATTTTTACGATAATGTTATTATGTGTATTTTTAAACTTTTGCTAGTGACTTTGTACTTTGAGAATTATGGTAGTGTAAGTTGTCCTTATGGCAGTCAGGATGTGTATTTTAAAAAGACTGTGTATATCAAATTTCACTTTATTTTGATAATTATGTTTTAATATGCTTACAATTTAATTTAGACATATATTAAAAAAATACAGCAAACCGTAAAAAAACAAAAAATAGATTTCAATAATTTTTTCACTACCCACGGACATGTCATGGATAAAATTATAAATATAAAAAAAAAACAATATAATTTGTCACAGAATCTCCGTCGGTAATGTTAACTGCGACATGTCCGTAGATTATTACCTACGACATGTCCGTAGATAATTACCTACGACATTATCCATAGAACATCTATAAGTACATTACCTACGGACAATCCGTAAGTTATACTACCTACGGACAATCCGTAAGTACATCTATCCTGTTGCTTTTCCGTAGGTAAATAAATTCCTACGAGCGATTTAGTTACGAACCCGTGTCCGTAGGTAATTTGTGCCTAATTTTTAGTTACCTACGGACATGCCGTGGGTAAAGATAAAATAAGCCATAAGTAAATCCAATTTTTCTTGTAGTGAGATATCTTATAGGATATGCGTTCACAATGTTCAACAACACAATCAGTTAGGAAGCTAATATTCAACACATAGTGGTATTAATGTCTAAGACATTATAAGAAAATTTCCTACAAAAATTTAGAAATTTTTTAACAAACGAATACTTAAATATGATTTATTAAGTACAAAAAGCTTTAAAATTCATATTTAATTCATCAATTGTTGAGATTATAATTATTTGCAAGCAAGTTATTAAACATATACTAAATATCAGTACAAAAAATCATTTAAAAATTCAAAAAATACACAATAGTTAGTTTAAAATTTGAGATTTAAAATGAAAACAAAAAATATTAATGGACTAAATATAATTTACTATAGAAACTATACAGAAAATAAATGTTTGCCACAATGAAATATTTAAAAGAAAAATTTGTAATTAATTATTACTAAGTATATTGAACATCTATTCAATAAAAATATATTTTTCATTCGTCATAATTACTTAAAAATAAATGTATAATATAATACTATTATTGTGTTTGTTAAGTATCTATTCGATGAAAATGTGAAAAAATTGTAATACATGAATTACAACTTATTGTATGAGCCCGCAGACCAAACAAATATTTGTCGTGGATTAACTAGTTAAAAAATGGTCCTTCATAGGTTACAACATTATATATGAAAAATTCTTGTATGATCACAAAGATTTTTTATGAGTCTATTTGGACAATAATAATAATAATAATAATAATAATAATAATAATAATAATAATTAAATAATATATAATTTTAAAATTATTAAAAGAAATATATGTTTCTGTGTGTGTACCGAAATTTTGTGTTGCTTCATTCTAT
Source organism: Cicer judaicum (assembly GCA_037974835.1). Lineage (NCBI taxonomy): Eukaryota > Viridiplantae > Streptophyta > Magnoliopsida > Fabales > Fabaceae > Cicer > Cicer judaicum. Next base: position 7,313,267 of record JBBPBS010001045.1, on the reverse strand, counting down.
ATTTGATAATTGTTATTGTAATGGTCACGAAACAAGAGATCTTGAATCGATCATGTCATCAATGACATGTAGATATGTAACCTCCATCTCAGCCGCAAATTTTCATTTGCTTTTTCGTTGTTTTCCGATTGAAAGAAAACCCTTCAACAATTTTGGTATTACAGAATACAGTAGGATAGATGATGGAGGATATATCTAAGTGATTTTTTTTTTTCTGTTTGGTAGAACAACAATCTAACATTTTGGTATGTTTTTATAGTTTGTAAAATTTTATTAGGGTTAAATCTATCATTTTTATATGAACGTGATGTAAATTTTATAAATTTTTTATATTATTTAATACTTAGTTTAATTTAAATATTAAATATATGACTTCATAAAATTTAATGTCTATACAGAGTTATTAGTAACTCAAACAAAAGTTATTTTTGAAATCAATGGATCTCTACTCAATTTATAAATATAATATATTCTTAAATTTTAAGTTTGATATATTTATGTCAATACTAAAATAAGATAAAAAGCATATAAACACATATTTTTTATTTCGATCATTTGTCTAGATGTACATTTTTAAAAATTGTTAATTTAAGATTAAATCAATATTTATTTTTATAATCCAAAATTTCCAACATTTATTTTTGGTTATAACTCCATTATTTAATTTTTAATGGAGGATTATCAATATATTCACCACAGTTCTAAAAAAAATACCTGTATCACTTCAATTTATGTGCATATCATAATAACATTTACATCTCTGATTAAAATTTTATTTCAATTAATATCTGAATAAAATTTATGTAAGATCATAAAAAAAATATTGCAAAAGGATAATCTATCTGGTGTTTGACACAAACTAGATGTTAGTTAGATTTAAAATATACATAATTTATATATTTAAGTTAGATGTAGAATTTACATTATTTGAACTTTTATTTTGATTATTGTTTCGTTGGGCTTTTAGACTTTAGGTCTTTTATATCATTAACCACTATAATCTTTGTAGTCTCATTATAACATTTAAAAATTACCATATAAATAAAGAAATTATGTTTTTAATTTTATTAATTAGTTTTCCTTTGTTGATCTACCCATTCCTTAGTTCAAAACCCTAATTCATACTCTTGGTAGGAAAAGATCTGATCATTCCAAAATTTTTTGCTTTTTGAATGGAACCTCGTGTTGGGAAAAAGTTTCAGTTGGGTAGGAATGTAAATCATATACTCATTGGATTCGCTTGCTTTGTGACAGGAGAAACTATTATGTGATGGGTCAAATTTAAGTATCACACGGAATTAGGGGTAAATGAACCTGAATGGGTTAAGTGATTTTAAGGAGAAAATTAACAATTTGTGGATTAATCAAGACAATTTTTTATTCTTATTTATACAAAAAATTTATTTTATTTAATAAATTTTTATTTAATTATTTTATTAAAAAACAATTAAATAAGTTTATGATTTTTATAAATATAATATATTTCGTGTTTAGTTCTTCTAAATTTTTTCTTCAAATAATCGTCTTTCAAATGTTTTATTTCACTAAATTTCGTCTATATTTTAAAGTTATCTCTTATGTATCATTTGAATAATTTTTTTAGGCATGTTTACTACATTAAAAAACTCATCCATACTAAAATTTATAATTTTATAGCAAAAGATGAATTAAATATGAATTGTTAAGCATTAAAATAAAAATAAAAAACATATTTAATTTGTCTCATGTTAAAATATAATAAATTTTTGTTGGAGAGATTTTTAATGTTCTTAACCTAGATGTAATCATTCTAAAATTAAGGCGTTACAAATGAAATAATTTAAAAACATAGACCAACATTGTGGTCAACATTGTGGTCAAGTCAAAACATAAGTATACATTATGATGAATATATACTGGATTGACTCTCTATGAGAATTTTATATTGTGTGTTATGTAAGTGTCATAAATTCTTCTCATAGTGATAATGTTGTGTTATTGTAACAGGATGACTATAAAGTCGGTTAACAAGACATTCAATGAGTCATGGTTAGAGACATGAGGGACAATTAAATGCATGGCCATGTTGAGATAAATCAATATGGGATATTGACTGTTGTTAAGTATAATTGGTTAAGGAATTAGATATCAAATTTCACAATGGTGACACATTCTATGCCTTAAGTTGAATTTAGATATGAGGGCAAAACAAAGATTATACATAATATCATTATCTCGAAAATGTTACTCGGATTACATGACATTCTTGTCACTTGGGTAGCAATGATATGTTGCTAGAAATCGCTTGTTGTTTATAATACTGAATAGATGATTTAATTTTACAGGAACCTACAAGGTCACACACATACAAATAAATTAATGTGGGGTTAAAAGCATAAACTATAAACTTCTGCAAATAACTATAAATACAAACTTCCAAATATATTTATTTATTATTAAGGTAAAAAGTATCACATAATCATAAACACGTTAAATAAATCCAAAGGTTCCATCAAACTTAACAACTTGAAATCATAATATCAGACAACAAAATCCTTTATGAAGTACACATACTTATGTTTAATATTAAGTGCAAATGTAGTCCCAACCCGATGTCACTATCAGAGTGATAGTAAAAGTCTCCAAGGTAAGACGACTTCCTACACTTCAAGAGTATTAGTCTTCACCTACAGCTTGCAGCTTGTTTGCGTCCATTGTAACACCCCGATTTTTAACAACGCGAGTGTATTTTTTTTTTTAATTTTTTTTAACAAAGAAATAAAACAAAGAAACAAACAAAGAAATATTTTTCGATAAATATTTAAGTCGTAACATAACGACAAAGTCAACAAATATTTACAAGCAGCGGAATAGTTTTTAAAATAAAAATCCAAAATATTCAAACATCAAAATACATTGGGGCTATGAGGCCTATCGAACATAGCTCACACCCCTGGGGTATTCTCGGCAAACTTGTACAAAAGCACTGCTCCAAGAATTTTAACTTCCCCCCACGTCACATCAAAAAGTGGTACATGGACCCATCAAAATAAAAGTCAAGCTGACAATATTAGTATAGGTACAATCTTCCAATATACAGTAAATACATCAACAAAAGAAAGACATCTAGCCCCTATACAACCGTCTAATCTGATCATACTACAAACACTACACAACCCGAGTGATCTTCACGCGCCCCGCAAGATCCTCCAGACACAGCTTCGGTCAAGTATGTCTAACTACATGCCCGTCTCCAAAGTACTAACTGGAAGGACAATCCTGGTTCTCGTCTGAGGGCAAAGCCCAGACTTCCACAATAATTGTAAAGGTCACCAACCGAAATTAACAAATATCACATAGAAAAATTATTATATTTTCAAATGCTCAAAAGAACCTTTTGTCTTAGCATACTCCTCGAAAGGGTTTTCATATGTCCCAAAATGCATAAAAAATGTTGGAAAATGAAGTTTTGAGAAACTGCATTGTCGTAGTCAAATACAATTGAGAAAATGCAGATTTTCAATTCTAAAATGGCTCTGAATCAATCAACACTTCAAACATTAATATTATCAATTATGAACACATAATTAACACCAAATTAATCTCCAAAATTTAAACCTCAATCACACATCGAATATTCATTAAATCAATTATGAACACATAAATACATCGAAACTTAATCAACCGAACTTCACACCTCAAAGCAATTACGACAAATCACAACAACAACCGAATATGTATATACAATCATCAAAGTATAACAAACATGACTCGCGTGCCAAACACCCTAATGCAATGCGTATATGCCAAAATGCATGATTCCGGAATTCCAAACCAAAACCCTCCTCGATGGGCGTAAATCATAATTGTACAGTCTCTCACAGACCAATACTAATTACCGAGGTGCAATCTCTCACGGATCAGCACGATTTACTAATGTGCAGTCTCTCACAGACCAGCACGACATACAAGAGTGCAGTCGCTCACAGACCAACACAATTTTCTAGAGTGCAATCGCTCACAGATCAACACATTCTAGAGTGCAATCTCTCACAGATCCGCACGACGCGACAATCCCTACAAGGATAAGATGAACCAACAATTCACATGGCATCATCCCGTGGCTCATCACGGTCACCACTATCACCATCGCCCCATCACGGTCACCATGTACTATGAAATGCATGAGCATACTCTGACTCTTTTCACCACAATCATTAAGTAAATGCAGCTATTAAAAGATTTCCCATTTTTAATACTCATTTAACACTAATGATTTTCATATACAACGCAGAGCATACTCAAACATACTTATTCACACCAATTTCAATTTTCACAACCACACATAAATCACATCTCCAAATTCCATTCACACCTAAATTGAATTAAATTCATTTTCCACCAAGTCACACATAAATTTCTTCAAAAGAATTCATAATATTAATTATGAACACATCAATTTCACCAAAATTTCCAAACATTAATCACCCATATTCAATCTCCAAAATTTTCAACCATAAATCACCACAACAACATTAATATATCAGAGTTCTTCCCACCGCTAACTCGGTACCAACAGTCTCAATTCCTTTTCGAGACTCAAGGAGCTAACTACATAAACATAAATATTTATAACAATTTGTTCACAATAAAACTAATCCAAACACAACAAAATTCCCAAAATTAAATCTTTCTCACACACCAAACTTTTAAAACCAAAAAATCTATATTATTTACTTAAAACTAAACAAAACAAATATTGTCTAAATTTTGTATACACACGCTCGACTATTAAAGCACCGAAATTTTTGAGTTAATAAAATACTCTAAACTTTTTTTTTTCTTTTTAAACTCAGTCCAAGAGTAATTAAAAGAGTAACATTTTAAACTCTAACCATTGTTAATTTCAATATATATTTTTGCTCAAATTCTTTAAATTAGTTAAAATTTGAACTTTTTCACAAATTTAACAACTCTAAATTTTTCGTAAAATTTCAACTCCAGTTCAAACTCATTTATTTAAAAATAACTCATTATATAACTCAAACACATCAAATTTAATCACTACACATAAATCACATCAGAAAAAAATTCATAATATTAATTATGAACGTACAATTCACACCCAACATTTATCACTACACAACACACCTCAAAACAAACTAAATTCAATTTCAACTAATTCACACATAAACTAATTAAATTCATTTTTCACAAAATCACACCTCAAATACATCAAATTTCTTTTCCACAAAATCACAAATAATGCCCTAAATGCAAACTAAAAATTTGGAAGGAGCTCTTACCTTAATGATAGCTCTAACACGCGATTACGGTACCGTAATTAATTCTGGTAAAATTTAAGTTCGTGACGTCGCGTCGAAAACTAGCTCATTAGCACCGTAGCGTGACAAGGAGCAATTTTCCCATTTGTCACTTCTCGAATGGAAGTTTAAATCTAGTATATAAATTGAGGTTTATGTTTGTTTTCTTTTCAAAACCAACACTTTGGTTTTTTTTGTTTTCTTTAAAGAGAGAAGAAGAAAGGTGGAGGGAGAACGTGAAATAGGGAAAAGTTCTTTTCCTTCTTTCCTTTCATATGCATATATGTATATAATAATAATAATAATAATAATAATAATAATAATAATAATAAATATCTAAATAAATATCTAGATATTTTTTTATAAAAATCATCATTACGTCTGTCACCTCACATCACGTCACAAACCACTTTTTTTAGAAAAATATCTACTTTCGCCGCAATTTAATAGGCAGATGAATTTTTCTGAAAAATGATGCATCTCATAATTTTTTTTTTGACAAAAGATTCACCTTAATTAAATAAAATTATTCATCGACGAATAATTTTAATCGGGTCTCTAAAAAGAAATTTTTGGCATTTAACTCACAAAATGCCATAAAGTTGGCTAAAAAGCCTCAGAAATTCAGCACAAAATTTCCCCAAAATACATAAATTACAATTTAAAATTAAGGGTCTTACATCCATCGCAAACACCAAACACAAACAACGAAGAGTGAGTTTCGAAATTATGTTATAGTATAAAATACACGAGGAGAACACGTAAGAAATCAAATTATCACAACCTTAGAAGCATTCAAGTGTATAATATCGACGGTTCATCAAAGTCATTCACAATAAGACAATCATAAGGATGAAATGCTATGCATGTCCTATACTCTATACTTCATCATTTGGTACCATTCTACTCTGAAGTACTTGGTTATGAGATATGATACTATGCCACTACAAGAGTGGACGGACAATTCATGAATGGCCAAGTCTTCATAGATGTACCCCCAAGGTCTATTAGTCTTACCTTACAGTTCGACTGTAGCCCTCCACAATCAGGCTCATTCAGTTGTACTTCCTCGAATCACTAGGTTTGTCAGACCCTCCCTATATGATGCCAAAATAGTCTTAACTCCAAAATCACAACTGAATACATTTCAGTTTGACTTCACAACATTCATCATTATATATGTATAATAGTCAATCACAATAAAATCCTAATATTTTGGTTTACACTATTCACAATGCATAATCTGGTCTTATCAATCACAAAATAAAAGATCAAACAGGTGTCACATTCAAGTGATATAACAATTTCATTCAAGTAGCAAGAACACTCCAATACATATCATTCATACAATAATAATCAACATAATATTCATAAAACCAGACGGCATGCAATTTTGATATAAATAAATTCACAACAATTCTATAGGTTGCTAAATTATATTACTCAATATGGCTCAACCATACGTAGTATGTCCTGAATGAATATCTGGGAATTTCGGTATTCTTGTTCATCCTATGTTATTTTATACTCATAAATCGAACCTACTCTCACTCTTTACCTCGATTGAAGATTTCCCCAAACGAATTTGATCTGCTAAAGTATCGCGTCTTCATCGATCGTCATCTCTAATAGCTCGTGAAAGAATTATAACAACACAACAACCAAATATAAATAAATTACTTACAAAAAATAAATAAATAAATTATCTACTATTTGTAATATAACCCAAAAGTATATTTAATATCATCAAAACATACATATTAACATAATCATATTTTTGTTTAACTAAATAGGATAAAAAGAACTAAATATAACGTGTGTGTGTGTATGTATATATAGTTTTGATTTTTATATAGGTAACTATATATGTCATATGAAAGGCAGGCAAACAATATTTAGCTATAGCTTATTATTGACTACACTCAATTTTATAGTAACATAAATTAAACCTTAGACTCTATGTCTTTTTTTATTCTCACAACAATTATCTACATGGTAAATTAGACTATATGCCTTCTTTTGAAATTAATTGCTTACTTATCAGACATTTAAATTTAATTTTTTTTTACAAATTTTATGTTTATTATAAATTGAATTAGTAATAAGTTTATTGTTATATTGATTAAAATAGTAAAGTACTAATTTGGTTAATAGGTGTTTCACCAATATAAAAAAAAAAAAAAAAAAAAAAAATGAAAACTGAGTTTACAAGCAAAAGAATAAAGCATAATAGAAAAATAAAGATGCAACGTAACAATATGAAAGGTCACGATCTCAAGACAACTTTTATAGTTTCCATTAATTCTAAATTGTACAATGGGAATTTACCAAGACGTTGAAATGCGCTAATCCTAACAAACCAATTAATTGTACTAGTTCCCCCTCTTTTTATTCGGATTAAAGTATATCATATTGATGGTAATAGGAAAAGTGTACCTGATTGTAGGTTACAACTATATTGTGTTAGTATTAGAAAACATGAGCTGGTGGCGACAGAGCAAACGACTATTGGTAGAAAGCAATCCTCTTCTTTCCGTATGCGCTTATATATATATATATAGCCACATTCATCGCTAAGTTTTGATTCATTCTTAATAGGAAAAGGTACTAACCAAATGCAATCGCTAAGTTTTCAGCTATTATTATGATTGCCCGAACCACGTGAAATAGAGGAAGAATGGCATACCTGATTGTGATTTGGAATTGGAAGGCGGCTCCAAACAACTATGCGCTAATATTTGGTTTCGTGACAACTATGCACTCACATATATACGAAGAAGGGCTCAAAGAACTGGTGGAACTTCCTGAGAATAGGGATAAGTGGGGTTTAGGATACAAACCCACCAGGGTTGACAAATAGAGATTGGTCAAAGAGAAAAAAGAAAAAAGATTAGCTCGAATTGAAAATCGAGAGCGAATAATTGAAAAGATTCCCATCTGTGACATCCGATAGAGTTTCCAAAGTGAAAAACCAACAAGTGATATCCATATTGTAGCGGCTGGAGATGACATGTTTTCCGAGGATGATAATTGGATTAGTCTCTGTGGTGTAGGAGTAGAAATCAGGAATTGGAGAAAAGTCAAGTCGCCTTTAATATTTAATGCAATCCCCATATAATTCTAAAAGCATTATTACTGTTACTAAGACCTTAAAATGCTTCATTATATTTAGGATGGACACAATTTTGTTTTCCAATACTTTGAATTTCAATAAATGCATTCTCATTTTGTTTTCTTATTGTTCTTTCTTAACACTCTCATATTTTAACATTCATTCGCCAATATTTTTTCCTTCCTTACCTAGCCTTGAATTCTATAGATTTGGGAATAGTTCATTCACAATCGACTTTACCAAGATCTTGTCGCATAATTTTGACCATCTTGTTAGTTAGACACAAAAAGATAGTGGAGAAGATTATGAACCTCCTCTAGAGTTGTTAAGAGCGGTTGAATGGGAAGCCAAGGGTATCATGCCCTATGTGGAACTGATAGAAATTGTTAATCTAGGGACAAAAGAAAGAAAGAAAGAAATTAAGGATGTCACCATCTTAAAGAAAGAGGTATATCACGAACTAATCGAACTCCTACATGAATACAAAGACGTTTTTCCCTAGTCATATTAGGATATGCCTGGATTGAATACTAGTATATTGGAGCATAAATTGCCCTTAAAACCCGATATTTCAACGGTCAAACAAAAATTAAGGCGAATGAAGCCCGATATGTCATTAACAATCAGGGAAGAAAGTCAAAAACAATTTGACGCAGGGTTCTTCGCTGTGGAAAATTATCCCCAATGGATAGCCAATATTGTACTACTGTTGAAAAAAAGATGGCAAAGTTTGAATGTGTGTCAACTATAAGGAACTTAATAAAGTAAGTTTTAAAGATGATTTCCCGTTACCTCACATCTATATTATGGTTGACAATATGACCCACCGTTCACTCTTTTCTTTTATGGATGGTTTCTCTATGTATAATCAAATTAAGATGGCTATTGAAGATATGGAAAAAACAACTTTCATCACTCCTTGGGGAACATTTTGTTACAAAGTAATTCCTTTTGGTCTGAAGAACGTTGGGGCGACCTACCAAAGAGCTAGGGTAACCCTGTTCCATGACATGATACATAAAGAGGAAATCGTTTATGTAGACGACATGATTGCTAAGTTACAAATAGAAGAAGAACATGTTATTGATCTAAAGAAACTCTTCGAAATACTTAGATAGTTTAAGCTAAAGTTTAACCCTTCCAAATGTACTTTTGGTGTGAGGTCGGACAAAGTATTGGGATTTGTGGTTATTCAAAAAGGAATAGAGGTTGACCCTCATAAGATACAAGCCATTTCAGAAATGCCTCCCCCTAGTACAGAAAGATAAGTTTGCGGTTTTCTTGGGAGACTAAATTATATTTCAAGATTTATATCACAACTAAATGCCTCCCCCTACATTTGAGAAAATCCGACATTATTTCCAAAAGCGTCCAATTCTAGCCCCACCAGTTTCAATCCGACAATTGATTATGTATCTTACAGTCCTCGACGGGGCCATGGGATGTGTGCTGGGGAAACACAATGGAATAGGAAAACACATATGTTGTTTACTATATAAGTGAAAAATTTACTGATGTTGAAACAAGATATACAATGTTAGAATGTACAAGTTGTGCCTTACCTTGGGCGGCCCATCGCTCGAGGAAATACATGTTTTTCCCTACGACTTACTTGATATCTAAAATGGATCCAATCAAGTACATTTTTGAAAAGGCCGCTCTCGCAGGGCGACTTGCTTGTTGGTAGGTGATGTTATTAGAATATGATATTACCTATGTTACTTAGAAATCCATCAAAGGGAGTGCCTAAGTAGATTATCTAGCTAATCAATATGTGGATGATTGTAAGTCAATGCAATGCGAATTCTGAGACGAAAACATCATGGTTTTGTTTGAAGAATGTGATGACGAAAAACGGACCGTGTTGTTCGACGGGGCCTCAAACATAACGGGGCATGGGATTGGGGTTGTTATCTCCCAAAAAAAAAAGTTCATACCTATCACAGTGCGCTTGTGCTTTGATTGTACCAATAATATGGCAGAATATGAAGCTTGTGCCATGGGAAAATTGGAGGCTTTGGAATCATAAGCGAATGTTCTAGAAGTATATGGAGAATCGGCCCTAGTCATTAATTAGCTTAACCAAGAATGGGAAACTCGAGATAAGAAGTTAATACCTTATTTTACTTACATAAAAGAGTTGTCTTTAGAATTTGACAAAATCACTTTTCACCATGTCCCTCGAATAAAAAATCAATTGGCTGATGCTTTGGCTACTTTATCATCGATGTTCCAAATAAGACAAAATGATGAAATCCCATCAATTAAAATGGAGAGTCGTGATCATCTTGCCTGCTACCACATAATAGAAGAAGAAATCAATGGGAAACAGTGGTATCACGACATCAAACATTATCTTATAAATAGAGAATACCCTCTCGAAATAGAAAAGAACTCTGAGACGGTTAAGAACGAGCTTTTTCGTGAACGAAAATATTTTGTATTAGAGGAATCATGATATGGTGTTCCTCAGATGCGTTAATGTCAATGACGAGAAATAAATTCTACAAGATATCCACAATGGCTCTTATGGGATCCATATGAATGGACACGCCATGTCTAAATGAGTCTTCAGGCCTGGTATTAGTGGCTCACTCTAGAAAAAAACTGTTTTAATTATGTAAAGAAATTCCATTAGTGTCAAATATATGTTGATAATATCCACGTTGCACTAATGCCTGTAACACCCTAAATTTGATAATAAACTATTTTATTAATTAAATAGGATTTTAAATATTTAATTTGATGTTAAAATTATTTTAGAATATATGTCGATAAATTTTGTGAGTAATTTTTGTTATAAACATGCTTTCTATGATGTGTTGATTTGATAGATATTATGTTTAATGAGCAATACAAATAATAAATATTTTATTTTATTATTTTATATATTTTTCTAAAAATAATAGTATTTTTGTGTAATATTTTAAAGAACAAGATTTTATATGATTTTAAGTGTATATGTGAGTTGGTTATTAATATCATATTTTCTTATATATTTGACTAATGTTAAGTGTGTACATATTTATATTTTAATCATTTTTAAATATCTCTTATTTTAATTTTTTCTAAATATATCTTATTTTAATTATTTATTCTATAAATAGT